>LPNX010782246.1:305497-402381 GCA_001517045.1 Pseudotsuga menziesii
TACAATCTCCCTTGGAAGGGTCTTTGGATTGGTCTTTGCCAGCTAGGGCAGCACCAACACTAGATGCCAAAGAGTGCATCTTTACAATTCTTTGTGTAATTTACAATAATAAACTTGATATGACAAAAAAAAACAATAACCTTGCAGGTCTACAGTCTCTGCCAAGGTGTACAATGCAAGTTTATAGCATATAGCAAGCTTCTTCAGTACACAAAATATATCAGTCATGAGCTTCAAATACACAGCAGCATTCTTTTATATGATATATACTCTACAGAATATGTTATGCGTGGAGGCACCAGAAGTCTGTGCAAAAATCAAGCACCAAACTATACTTCTACACAATCAAATGATTAGCAGCAGCAATTATTAGCAGCAATTATCTGGAACTCTTGAGGTCACAGTAGAGAGACCTCAACTCTAACCGGACAGCATAACTTGTAACAGAACAAGAATGAGGAGGGCAAGCCTCAACACCTCAGTTCTCAGTCCTATTCTTCAATGCAGCAGTCTTCTTTCTTCAGCTCAATCTTCACATCAACGCATTCACAACAATGAGGCAATCTTCAACATACCTATTACAGTCGTGTGATTTGATAAAGATTGTGTCTCAATCAACAAACTTCTCATACAGTGGTCACAACTTCAAGCTCAAAGCAGCTTCAATCTTCAAGGAAATGCAAGTAGTTTTAAGCACTCGCATCAATTTTTAGGAAAAGAATATACTTCAGAAAAGTGAAACATTACATGCAACATATATTTTCTTCAAGCATCAACAGTTATATCAGTGTCGGCATCAAATTTAAACGCAGAATGAGTATCAGAGTATCTTTCAACGCAGGCAGCAGTAGAACAATTTTACAATTTTGCAGCATCAACAATCTTTATTGCATTCGCCGAAAATAGGGTTTAAGGAGCTTGCAGCTTCAATGGTTGAGGTCACCAGGCTCCAAAGTAAGGGCGTAGTTCAACGCAGCGTGTTACCGAGATAGAACGCAGCCTTCAGAGAGGCGTAGCCTTTAGCAGCAAGCTACAGTCTTCAACGTGGTCACAAGTCGTAGCAGGTCGCAGCTCCAACGCTGTATCAGGCATACTTCAACGCAGATATTTTGCAGTCACGATAGCAGCCTTCAAGTTGTGATTAGGGTTTCCAACACAACTCCCAGATTAGGGTTGACACAATATGGTGCACGATACAATGAATCAGGGAATCGATTTCACCTCATTCCGCTTTGAAATATACATGCCGGCCATCTACAACGGTTTCCGGTGCTTGCATGTCCTATAAAATCTTCGTTGGAGGTCTTTCGTATGGTGTAGATGATCAGACTCTCAGAGAATCCTTTGCAACCTTTGGAGATGTTATGGAAGCAAGGATTATTAATGACAGAGAAGTTGGGAGGTCAAGAGGCTTTGGTTTCGTCACTTTTGCTTCAGAATAATGCTGCTGTACAGGCCATGATATTCACACAAATCGCAGGATACAAAACCCAGGATATTCACACAGTCGCCATGAAAACTCAGCACTCAGGTTCATAATATCTCCAACGCAGCCTAGTGTAGCAGGTCGTTGCCCACCAAAAGAGAGCCCACAAAAATTAGAGTTTAAGAACATGAAATCGCATTTCTCTGGCAATGTGGTAGGAAGGTACAAGAGGGCGCAGTATATTGAAAATGGGATGTTGAAACACAGAAAAAATAGGGTTTCACGTGGAGGAGTAACGCATGCACGCAGGAGAGACTGGAAGAAACGCACACAATGAATGCCACTGGCAGACAGAATGACAATGGACAGAAATGCAGCAGGAGTTATGGCAGACAGCCCTGCTCTGATACCACTTGTTGGTAATAACTCCCGATTCGATTATCTATTCCAATGCAAAAGCCTATACTTATACAAATCTCCTGGCGGTTGGGTTTCACCTTCCGCTCAGCTGGTTTAGCTTCCTATCTATTCATATTCCTATCTTATTTATTTACAATAATCCTGACGGATTATTCTAACACCCTTGTATGTCCTAAAACAAGCACCCCGAGCATGGTATGAAAAGATCACCAAGCATATTCTAAAGCTAAATTTCAAGCATTATAATCTTGATGATGCAACATTGTTGTGAAGAAAGTTAGAAGATCCATTGTATTTCTTTTGGTATATGTAGATGGCCTTTTGATGACAAGGAACAATAAAAATTATATAGCATCCATAAAAAAAGATTTGAAGAAATGTTTTGAAAGGACTAATCTGGGACATCTTCATTACTACTTAGGAATTGAAGTGACTCGACATCCTATGTACACATTCATATATCATTAAAAGTATGTTGGAGAATTGTTAAACATATTTTGCATGACAGAATGCAACCCTCTCTAAACTCCAATGGAACAAAAATTGAAGCTCACATCAAGTGAAGGACAAGAATTTGAGGATGAGACCAAGTATCAACAACTTGTAGGAAGCCTTATCTACCTTACCACTACCAGACCATATATTTTCTATGTTGTTGGAATTCTTTCCTGATTCATGCACAAACCTTGTGAAGGACACTGGTCTGCAGCAAAAAGAGTTCTAAGGTACTTAAAGGGGACTGAAGGATTTGGACTCAAGTACACTAAGGCGGAAGACTTCAAACTCATTGGGTACACTGATTCAGACTTTGATGGAGACAAAGAGACAAGAGTGTCCACTTTTGGATACACAATGAGTCTTGGATCAACAACTATTTCCTAGAGATCACATAAACAATCAGCTCCAACATATTTGACAACAGAAGCAGAATATGTGGTATCTGTAGAAGAAACAAAGGAGTTTGTGTGGCCTAGGAATAAACTTGAATATTTGCAAGAGAAGTAAGAAAATTCCACTCCCTTATTGATTGAAAACACTTCTGCAATCAAGTTGGCCAAGAACCCCATATTCCATGTTTGAACCAAGCACATCAACACAAAGTACCATTTGATTCGACATCATGTAGAGGTTGAGACAGTTCATTTACGAAATTGTTCCACAAATGAGTAAATTGCTGACATCTTCACCAAAGCACTTGGATGAGAAAAGTTTGAAAGATTTAGAACCATGCTCGAACTCACAAATACCCTTTCAAATTAAGAGAAGGAATGTTGGAAACCTAATCCTTGTGATTATGGTTCCACGTATTATGTAAATAATGTAAATAAATAATGGATATGATTAGTAACATAGGAAGGTGAAAAGGGTCGCTGGAATATGAATCTCAACCACCATATGAAATGTATAAAGGAATTCATTTGCAGTGGAATAAAGTGAATTCAAGAGTTATATATTCAATAATGACTAAGGTCATGGAGAGGTGTACAAATCAATACCTCACCTCTCATAATGTTATTTTAAATGTAACTCATGTTCCCACTCCTCCTCTGAATTGCACCCATACAACTTCTACATCTGCAACTCTCTCCTTGGTGACTTTCACCTAATCCTCCTGTGATTCCTTCATCCACCACATGTTCGACTTCAGTCAAAGTTCTAAGCATATGTTAAAAAATTTCAAAACCAATATTTTCCAAAGATGAATCATATTGTATAGTACATTGCTCGACTTCAAATTATATGTTCAATTGCCTCCTTGAGGCATGTAATGGCTTCAACCATACTAACACAAGGAAAGGTTTCACTCAACATATGGTGCCAAGGCACAACATCCAAATTTTGTTTTCAAGTGTCTTCAAGGGAGTGGGACTTAAAACCCTAACTGTGTTCTAAATAAGTATCCTAATTATGTTGTAGTGATCACTAAAGAGGGGAAACACACAAAATAAGGCAAGGGACAATTGCATGCTTCATTTAGTGATATTCTCTATGCTCTAGTATTTCAACCCCATATAGATTGGACAAACCCCCTCAACAATACCATACTATAATTAGGATATATGTGAAAAAATGAGTTAAATAAGTGAGTGTCACCACTAACTAACAACCTTGAACTAGAGAATGAATAAGAAAACCTCGATCAAGAGAGCCCAACCATATGAAAAGTCAAAGAAAAGGAAAAAGCATAATTGAGGGTCAAGAAGAAAGAAGGAACTCTAAGTGAAGGGTCAAGAAGATATCCTCGATAAGACAGTTGGTAAATAAAGAATGAAGAGAAAGGCCAAACACAAATGCAATTTGACTAATTTATGATTACACAACCGAAAATATTTAGTCACAACATTTGTAATAAGCTAAATACTAGCAAATTTGAGCAATTTTTTTTATGTATTTTAAGTGACTTGTTATAAATTACTAACATAAACTATTAATATAGTTCAAGGATAAACATATACAACTAGTTAATGACTATGCCAACATCAATTATGGAGTTGTCTAATGATTAGAATTTTTGAACCAATATACAACCAAAATATACCAAATCATGACAAAAAAAAGCCAATATACTACCAAAATAGGTCCAAAAAGTCTAATAGTAATATAATTTAGTTACGATTCTATAGTGATTTTTGCATCCTTTATCATGTTAATTATGATTTTTCATGTTGAATTCAATTTTACAATGTGCATGGATATGCTAATCATCCTTCATGACACCACACCCAATAACATGTACAATATAACTTATTACTACATGAATTCCAACTCTTAGCCCACATATTACCCAATGTAATCCTTGGAAAATATCACCCAATGTAATGTCGGTGACAACGGAAAACGTAAATTGTTTCTCAAGTTGTATTCAATCTAAATTTGACTACCTCTACTTGGATCCAGTGGTCAAGTTGTACATTTTGTGCTCAATCAACATCATACTTGCACCTTATAAGTCAACATAATGCATGATACCCCTTTGTTTGTGAAAGTAAGGTGTTGTGCAATGATTTGAGTGTTAATTATTCTATGGAGGTGGACATACCTTACCACCCTTCGGATTTGAACTTGTGACCTATAAAGAGGAAACACATGATGTGCTTAAATGTACCATTAGGTCCATGCAAATTTTACAATGCTATTATTCAAATTTGGCTCAAATTATGTATATGCATATTTATTTATTTTCCCAGGGAAAAAACTCTCAGGTTTTTATTAAGGATTAAAAAACCAGTGTATAGAGATCATAAAAAAAGATGACTTTTCATTTGGTTGCGAGGCATAGATCTGTAATATGTTGTTAAATACTATTACAAAAAATCACATAATGGGTAAGTATATTCATGCATACAAAAAAGAGTTCCAAAATGCCACATTCTAACGAATTGACCCAAAAAAGCTCAAAACATAGAAACTATTCCCCAACACATGGAAGATAAATATCTTCAATCCATAAAACCCTTGAAGTTACCAGTAGGAAACTATGACATAAATCCATTAATGCATTCCCATTTATGCCAATATTTTCCCACAAGAAGCAGTCCCTTATTTCAAAGAGAGTTTGCTTCTTGATTCCTATCACAAAAAATATGCTGAAAGGAAGATGTCTGGAAAAAATGTAAAATTCGAATGATATCATCATATATGGGATCCAAAAGAAGATTGATGGGGCATCTTCTTTTCTTACAACCATCAATGACCAATTTGGAGTCCCCAATAATATGAATCTGCTGTACATTTGAGTGTATAGCCAAAAAAATACCCAAACACAAAGCATGAGACTATGCTTGATTGTTAGTGACAAAACCCAATCTTGTTGCAAAGGAGAATTTATGATTTGCAGAGAGGAATAAATTAACTCCTGTGCCTCCAAAATGGGGTTGAAGTTGGGTTGCACCATCAAAAAACAACCTAGGATGAGACTGGTCTATATCAGTGACATTGTGCCTGCAAAAATTCAGATTTGGGGCCCTCTAAGGGAACAATGCAAAAAATGTGAGGGTCTCAGAGGTGCAGAGGAAAGGAGAGGTCATCCTATCCTCGAAAATAAACAAATTCCTAGCTTTCCATATATTCCACATTGTAATCACTTACAAAGATTTAAAAGAATATGCTACAGGAGAATTGTTCCAATGAACGAGATCCTCAGAAATATTATCGCCAGACAAAACAAAATGGATTCCCTTCAAATTGCAGATGATATCCCAAACATGATTCAAGAAATTGCATGACAAAAAAAGGTGGTTGATACTCTCATAAGAAGTCTGACATAGGGGCAATGACCTGACCCCTCCCAAATCTTCTTCCTCGGGAAGTCCCAGGCAAGAATGTAGTTGGATAAAACCAACCAGATAAAAAAATTACACTTTAAAGGGAACTTGAAGACCCATATGAAAGAGTACCACCATTTATGAATTGGAAGGTCTTGATATGATCGCAAAACATAATATATTTATAATTATAATATCTAATACATTAAAATATATCATAATAAAATTTATTAAATAACAAGATAAAGTCGCATAACAACTAGGTCTCTATTTAAGTTGCCATGGAAAATAATTGAGAGATCAATGTATCTATTAAAGTTTGTATTCATGGTTTTGGGAAGAAGAATCAAAACGTCTAAAGATGCAAGGAAATCAATCCACAATAGAGATTTCAATTGGTCAGAATACTCGGGATAGACCTATAAAAGGAGGCCCTCTACCTTCTGTCACTAATAAACAATGCACATTGTCTCTTGGAATTCTAGGGGGCTGGGAAACCCTTCGAAAGTTGAAGTTGTAAAAGACCTCATAAAAATGGCTTCACTCAATGTTCTACTGCTCGAAGAGACACAATTAGAAGAGGAAACTCTTCTCTCCTTAAGCAAAACGAAATAGAAAAAGAATACAAGGAAGGCAGTGAGTGCACGGGGTTCATTTGGTGGACTTGCAACCCTATGGACAGAGTAAATGTTTTCTATGGAAAAATCATTTGAAACACAACACTGGATATTTACCGAGCTCCAACATATTTCAAATAATATCTCTCTGGCTATTTTTAATCTTTATGTTCCTGTAAATTTTCCAAAGAAAAAATAATGTTGGAATTCTCTTGTAAATTTTGTTGCTACATATGCACCCTCCAATATCATTGTGGCTGGCGATCTTAATATCACAATGGATCCCAAAGAAGAAAAAGGAGGATTCTGTGGAAGGGACCCAATGCATAAAATAGTGGAGAATTTTATCCAATTATGGGATCTGTTAGATTTCAAGCCAAAGAAAGGCAGATTTACATGGACCAACAATAGAGTAGGAGAAACCAACATCTCAACAATATTGGACCGCTTCATTGTTTAGAGCTCATTTTTGTTGGAGAAAAAAATCATCTCCTCCAGTATTCTTCCCAAACTATCTTTGGATCGTAAGCCTACACTGTTCCAGCTTGACAATGAAGAAGATCTTGGGCTCATTCCCTTTCAGTTTAGTCCACTTTGGATAGACCGTGAAGGATTTATGAACAAAGTTTCCAAGTCGTGGAGTATCCCAGTCACAGGATCGCTAAGTTATGTTTGGGAGAAAAAAATAAAAAATACCAAATTCATTCTCACGGAATGGGTTAAACATTCACTTAAATCTCCATTTAGCGACATAAAAGAGGCTCTAGAAAAATTGGGGGTGATTCAAAAGGAAATGGAAGAAAAATGAATTACCTCTGCTATGCTGGAAAAAGAGCAACAAGCGCAGTTCAATTCTTTCCTAGCTTTAAGACAGGAAGAAGAATAATGGAGATTAAAGTCTCGCAACATATGGTTGAAATCAGGAGATCGTAACACCTCATTTTTCCACAGACAGTATAAAGCTAGATTCTCCCTTAATCACATTTTGGAAATATATTCCTTAGCTGGTGAAACTTTTAAAGGTGATTCTCAAATAAAGAAGGCGTTTGAAACACATTTTCATGGTTTGTTTAGAGAGGGTGGTTTAATTGAGAATGATTTAATCTTAGATTTTGTCACGTCCCCTCCCCTCTCACCATCGGAGAAGACGCGACTTGACTGTTATCATCCAATCGGGCATCTAGCCCCATGAACATAATCAAGAATGTATTGAAAGTAAAAAGACATATGCATATGCATAATGCAATAATATACAACAGAAGCAAATCTCATTCAAGCATTAAATATGTTTATAATAATTCATAAAACAAATACATTGCAGAAATTAAATACAAGAAGGCACTTATCTTGAAAATGAGCTGCCCCGAGCAACTAACTATGTCGCTGCAACATCCCCCCCAACCATAGGCTAGTTGTGCCCACCAATATCTCAAATCAAATTCCACCCCTGAGTTGGGCATGATTTCCACAAGGAAAAATGGAACAACAAGCTCACACATAGCCAAATACACACCCAGGTTCAGCCAAGCCAATCCACAGTTGGATTTATCAGATTGCTAAGGCAGTGGAAAGGAAGAATTTCTAAGCTAGTGAGATCAACTACAGAGCTGGGGACACCTCTCCAAGACCTATATATCTTGGCCTCCATAATATCTACACACCCAACACAGGGAAGTATCCCCTTCACTGCTACACAACCCCTCAGGCCATACCTTCAATTCCAGTGTTCTCCTGGGTGTGCATAGAATATTAACTAACCCCTTTTGATATTTTTGTGAGGTTCCTCTATTCACTAGGTTTATCAAGCCATTTTTGGTCCTCTTCCACTCCTAAGTATTACTCACCATTCATGCCAAAACAATGATGCACATAACAATAAACACAAGTGTTGGGCATGAACGAAAAACCTTTTTGGCAACCAAAAACGAAATGGTAGATGGGGAAATCAACCTTGGGTGAGCAATTCGTTTTTAGAACACATTTATGGGAAAAAATGAGCTCTACAAACCCCCAAATCATGAATCTCTCTTCCCAACCACTAAGCAATACAAAAACGAGTTCCCAACCATGGAGAAAATGAAGGAATTGCAGGAAAACATGAGGGAAAAACACCCAGCTAGATCCCGCTGCGTGAGGAAGAGAAACACATGGGTAAGGAATGGTTTGGGCACCAATTTCTGGGTGTTTTCTTGCCCCATAAGCAAAAGCACATTTTTTCAAATTTGATGGATTACCCCAATACAAAATTGACTGCCATACCTCTCCATTCTCAATGCATTAACTACCTCAACCAACTTATGGAATAATTAAATGATTGGGTGCATAAGACAAAATGGGTAGCTGAGAGTTTATGGGTTCTCTCATTAACATTTGTATTAACACTATTGGCTCAAAGGTTTGAATAATTTCCCTCCTTATTCCTTGTGAAATCATGCCCCCATCTCTTATTGCATTGCATAGCTAGTTGTGGGTATTTTATTAAATTGCATATTTACATGATGTCTCAATTTTATATTGTTCCTAAATAGCATGAGAACCATAGGTATCGATTTTTAATTGTCGATACATAAAATGCTAAACCGATGGCGGGGCCTTATCCTTGAGCTCCTCACCATGATTTAATAGCGATATTTACATCATGTACAATTTTAATGCAATAGGGGTGAAAATCGAGATATTACATTCCCCTCCCCCTTACATTAGCACTGTCCTCAACGCTCTTCAAAATTGAACAAAATGGATGTGCCACTCTCATGGAATCCTCCAGCTCCCATGTAGCCTCATCGGGACCATAATGCTTCCATTGCAACTTTACCTATCCAACGGCTTGGTTTCAGAGCATTGTTACCTTCTTGTCTAGGATGCGCAATGGCTCAGTTTGAAACTCTCCCTTGGGTTCCACCTGGATCACATCCCAATTAATCACATGGTTAGGATCATGTACATATTTCTTAAGCAAAAAGACATGAAAAACATTATGAGCTCTAGTGCTTGCAAGAAATACAAGTCTATATGCAGCTGGCCCTATTCTTTCAAGCACTTCAAATGGCCCACAATATCTAGGTGATAGCTTGTAACAACTCCCAAGCTTCAAGGAACTCTTCCTTGGCCTCACTCTAAGATAAACACGATCCCCAAAACTGAAATCCTTATGCACTCTATGCTTATATGCATAGCTCTTCTGTCTATATTGGGTTGCTTTCAAGTTCTGCATGATCTTTGCAACTTCTTGTTCCATTTCCTTAAGCAATTCTAGACCAAGCACAATTCTATTCATTGGATTATCCCAAGTCACTGGTGTACTACACCTTCTTCCATATAAAGCCTCATATGGAATCATTCCCAGTTATGTTCGTTGCCCGTTATTATATGCAAAATCTACCAACTGTAAATAATCCTCCCACTTGGATGGTTTGTCCATTACATACATGCGAAGCATATCTTCAAGCACTTGATTTACTATTTCTGTTTTTCCATCAGTTTGAGGATGGTAGGCGGTGCTAAATTTCAGCTTTGTACCCAAATCTGCAAAAATACCCTTCCAAAAATTGGAAGTAAACTCGATATCTTTGTCAGAAATTATTTCCTTAGGAAATCCATGCAATATGAAAAATATCCTTCACGAAAATATTTGAAATGGCATCGACTTTACATGTGGACTTGACTGGTATAAAATGTGATGCCTTTGTTAACTTGTCCACCACAACCATGATGGGATCATGTTTTCTCATAGTCATTGGCAACCCTGTAATAAAATCTATGGAAATGGCTTCCCATTTCCATTCTAAGATTGGAAAAGGTTGCAATAAACCTGATGGGTGTTGATGTTCGACCTTCACCTATTGACATTTCATGCATTTAGAAATATACTTAGCAATGTCCTTTTTCATTCCTAGCCAAAAATACTACTTTCTGGATGTAGCAATTGTTTTTTGATATCTTGGGTGACTAGAATAAGTAGCTTGATGGATTTAATCCATAAGAATCCTCCTCAAGTCTGCCACATTTGGAATATAAATTCTATTCTTATAAGTAAGAATTTCGCCTCCTTCTAATTGATATCCTTCATACTTCCTTTCAAGGTTTTGCTGCTGCAACTTGTCCTTTATCTGCACGTACACTTCATCCTCGACAATATGGTTAATAATCTGCTGCCTCAAATTTGGTTGGAAAGTACTAAGAGATGCCACATACATTTCATGTACCTTCCTACTGAGTGCATCGACCACCTTTTTCTCTTTTCCTTTTATGTGCTTGATTTCAAAATCAATTTCACACAAAAATTCCAACCATCTAGCTTGCCTAGCATTTAAAGTTGGCTGATCAAACAAGTATTTCATACCACAATGGTCTGTCCTTAGCTCAAATTTCCTTCCCATAAGTAATTCCTCCACATCTTTAGAGCATATATTATGGCTACAAGTTCTAAATCATGAGTAGCATAGTTATTCTCACGCTCCTTCAACTTTATTGACTCATAGCATACCATGTGGTTGTCTTGAATAAGAACTCCTCCAAGTCCTTGATTGCATGCATCGGTAAACACCACAAAGTATTTTTCTGGGTCTGCAATTTTCAAAATTGGTGCACTCGTAAGAAGATTCTTCAACTGTTGAAAGCTTTCCTCACATCTTGGTGTCCATTCAAACTTTATCCCCTTATTTTGCAAGAAAGTGATTGAATGTGTGACCTTGGAGAATCCTTTAATGAACCTCCTGTAGTACCCGACAAGTCCCATAAAGGATCTCACATCTGTCACATTTATTGGAGTTGGCCAATTCAAAATGGCCTCAATCTTTGTAACATATCCAAATAACCTACTAACATGCATAAAAAAAATTCTTTTTGTCTAAGGCATGGCCATGAATATTTCCTTTAATCATTCAGTCGTATGCTTAAAAGTTCCTACAACAGTCCTTTCCGCAATCAAAATATTTGTATAATTTAATCTTTCCTCCTTCCTCCTTCCGCCTTTCCGCCTTCTGCTGCGCACTACGGGAATCAAAAACTTTATATACAATGGAATAATTTATCCATATTTCTGCCTTCCACATTCTGCCTTTCCGCCTTCCACCGCAGACTGTAGGAATTGAAAACTTAACATACGACGAAATCATTATCCATATTTCCACCTTCCGCGACAGACCTCGGAAATCGGAAAACCAACGAAACGATTACTTTGTCTTTCGACTTTATGCCTTTCGACTTTCGGCCTTCCTCTTTCCGCTGTGGAACTCAGAAATCGAAATTTTTTTTTTTCCTTAACCTTTTTCCCATTTTTCGCCTCCCGCAAGCGGATTCTGGGGTGCGGAAAGCACACTTTTACCTTAAAAGTTTTGTCTCTTTTTCATTTCCGACTTCCGAAGATGGATTCCAGGGTGAGGAAAACCAACATTCTGCCTTGTTCTTTCTCTTTTTCGCCTCCCGCCTTCTGCCTTTTGCAGGCAGATTCTAGGGTGCAGAACACTTAAGTCAGATGCATTTTGAATCCTTAACTAGGCTTCCAGCCTCCATGAACTTAAGAAAAATCCATTGAAACCAAACATATGCAGAGGTAAAATGTAGGGAAATCAATCAATAGTAAACTCTACTTAACCCTTTACACTATTCCACTGTGTGCTTCCTTAAGGGGTCTGTATCATCATACACAGTACGGTTCATCAAACAAAATAGGTGCATTACATAACAAACGCAATCCAAGCCATATGAGCATACATCAGGTCATGAGCAACGCTTTGATCAACAAATCTAAGGCTTCCTTTATCATCTCTTCAACATCGAAACATACATTCATACACACACAAGCATGCCTTGAGTTCATTAGTCACAGGGATTCACGCAACATACATGTAACTTTGTATAAAAAATAGTACCCCATCCAAGTTATCATCTTACCAAATTCAAGGTAGAATCATGCAAAACAATGTGTGAGTACACCCAGTCATAAGCATCATTCCCATCATTAAATATAAGTTGTTATTTGCCATTTTATTGATAATGAAACACAGATTTACACATATACAACATACATTGAGCTCGATATTTTACATAAGCAAACCCAATAATGGAAACTGTTTTTATGTTCAGCCACAATGAAAAGGGGACAACCATGTTCCACCCAACTATAGATTAGGCACATATATGCTCTGTCCTCAATCACCCCCGAGCTCAACTATGCATGCTAAGAGAGGAGACAACTAACCTCAGTTTAGTTTCCAGGCAGAAATCCCTTGCCTAACACTTCACAGAGTGCTCACACAATAAGTATTTCTCTCAACTCTTTCCTAACACTTCACAGAGTGCTCACACAACAAAATTTCATTCGTTCCTACCATACTCAGCAACGTCTTGGCTCCTCGCATATGATTTTTTATAGTTTGGTTGCATAGGTCTTACTTCTGCAGCTATGGTCCATTTCCTAAGGAATCCCCGTCAACCACTGCATCCCCTGATTTTCCAGGGTCCGTCCAATCTAATTCCTCAGCTACGGTCCATTCACCATTGAATACCCATCAACCACTATGCCCTTCTTTCTCCAGGGTTTGTCTGATGCCATTAAGGCATTTCTGATGCCTGATGTACTTTTCTGAGGTTTGTTGCTTTACGTCTCCCACCCTTGCACACATAGTATTCTCTTTAACGTAGCTTGTCCCTTTCATTCATATTTTCATTAAAGGAGTAATGTAGCTGTTACAATTGTCCTCCAGGGACCGTTTGGGAAGACACCACAGTCAACCAAACTCATCAAAACATAAAATCTAGAGCTTATCATCACAGATAATGTTTCAGAACCTACAGTTTATAATATAATATTACAATTAAATGTTTATGAATCAGGGGATATTACATCCACACCCCCTTAAGACAACATTGTCCTCAGCATTCTTATTCTTCCTCCACAGCTTCTGGAAATAGACCTGGGTACTTCTTTTGCATATCTTCCTCTAGTTCCTAAGTCACCTCCTCCGGGTTAAAGTGATTCCATTGCACCTTAAATTGAGCGACGACCCGGTTCCGAAGTACTGTTTCTTTCCTGTCTAGAATACACAGAGGATCCATTTGAAATTCTCCTTCTAGTTCCACCTGCACCACATTCCAGTCAATGATGTGAGTGGAATCATGTATATATTTCTTCAATAATGAAATATGAAAAACATTATGAATTCTCAAGTGTGTTGGAAGAGCAAGTTTATATGCCACGGGTCCAATTTTTTCCAAGATATGAAAGGGTTCGAAGAACCGTGGTGCTAATTTGGTACAACTTCCCAATCTCAGGGAGCTCTCTTTGGGCTTGACTTGGAGGTAAACATGATCTCTGACAGAAAATCCTTATGTTGTCTCTTCAAGTCTGCATAACTCTTTTGTCGATCCTGCACCACCTTCAAGTTCTTTTGTACTTCTCGAACAGTCTGTTCCATGTCTTACAACACCTTAAGTCCTACTATCACACGATCCATAGGGCTATCCCAACTAACAGGGGTAGTACACTTTCTCCCATACATGATCTCAAATGGGATCATCTTAGCCGAGGACTGATAACCATTGTTGTATGCAAACTCTACCAGATGCAGATAGTCTTCCCACCTAGTGGGCCTCTCCATGACATAAATCCTCATTATGTCTTCAATGACTTGGTTTGTTCTTTTTATTTGTCCATCTGTTTCAGGGTGATAAATAGTGCTAAAATTTATCTTGGTTTCCAACCCTACAAACAATGATTTCCAAAATTTTGATGTAAACTTGACATCCCGGCCATAAATTACCATCTTTGGTACTCCATGTAGTTGAAAATATTTCTTTCAAGAATATTTCAGCAACATTGACAACCTTGTAAGTGGACCACACAAGAATAAAATGTGCAGACTTGCTTAACTTGTCTACCACAACCATAATTGAATCATGTTATTTAAGAGTTAAAGGAAAAACTGTGATGAAATCCAAAGATATTACCTCCCATTTCCATTCAGGGATCGAGTTGTAACATACCTGCTGGATGTTGATGTTTGACTTTCACCTACTGAAATTCCAAACATTTCGATAGATAATCAACTGAATTTGCCTTTAAATTGGGACAAACGAATTGATTTCTGAGTGCTGTCATCATCTTTTGGTAATCAGGGTGCCCTAAATACGGAAGTATGTGCATTTAATTTAGAACAAACAATTTTAGTTCTACAACATCAGGCATTATATTCTTCTTTTAAACCAAATTAACCCTTTGTGGTCTACCTTGAATTTTGTCCCATCCAAGTTTACTTTGTCCTTCAACAATTTATTCAGTAATTTTCATATTCAGCATCATGGATGCTGGCTGCCTTTATCTTGCTCAACATATCACTTTCTGGTTGGCTCATAGTGATCTCATATACTTCGTGAGTTCGTTGATTGAGTGCATCAACCACCCTATTCTCCTTACCCGTGATATGTTTCACTTCAAAATAAAATTCACTTAAGAAGGCCATCCATATGGCTTGTCTGGCGTTTAGCTCCGGTCGAGTAAACATATTACTTACACAGGTGTTGTCTGTCAATAAAAGGAAACTTTTCCTAACAAGTAGTGGCACCAGATCTTTAAGGAATGCACCATTTCTTCCAATTCAAGATCATGCACCACATAATTTCGTTCATGCTCTTTCAATTTGCGAGATTCAAAACATACCACATGCCCTTCTTGAGATAAGACTCCCCCCAATCCTTCCTTACTAGTGTATGTACAAACTGTTTAGTCTTTATATGGGTCATCCACCTTTAAGATCAGGGCCATGGTTAATAGTCTTTTTAGGTTTTCAAAGCTAACGTGACACTTCAAGGACCACACAAACTTTACTCCCGTATTTTGCAAGGAAGTAATGGGATAGGCTATCTTTAAGAATCCCTAAATGAATCTTCGATAGTAATCGGTGAGTCCCATGAAGGACCAAATGTCAACAACATCCTTAGGCACTTGCCATTATGAGATAGCCTTAATATTTTGTGGATCTACCGCGATCCCGTCCTTTGAGATGACATGATGTAGGTACTCAATTTATTTCTTAAATAATTCATATTTCTTGAACTTAGCATACAACTGATGCTTTCTTAAGCTTTTTAGTACAATTTCCAAACATTGTTGGTGTTCTTCCTCTGTCTTGGATTATATTAGGATGTCATCAAGAAATATCAACACAAACTGATCCAAGTACTTATGGAAAATGCTATTCATTAGGCACATGAAAGTAGTAGGGGCATTGATCAAGCCAAAAGGAATTACTACAAACTCATAGTGCCCATATTAGGTTCTGAAGGCTGTTTTACTTACATCTTCTTCTTTAATCCTGATCTAGTAATAACCAGACCACAAATCTAACTTGAGAATATTTTTGCTCCCCCTATTTGACCAAATAGATCATTAATCCGAGGCAGGGGATACTTGTTCTTGATGGTTACTTTATTTAGCTATCTGTAATCTATGCACAATCTAAGAGTCCCGTCCCTTTTCTTAACAAATAAAACTGGTGCCCCCCAAGGAGACACATTGGGTCTCATGTAACCCTTTTCTAGCAT
Source organism: Pseudotsuga menziesii (assembly GCA_001517045.1). Taxonomy (NCBI): domain Eukaryota; kingdom Viridiplantae; phylum Streptophyta; class Pinopsida; order Pinales; family Pinaceae; genus Pseudotsuga; species Pseudotsuga menziesii. The sequence goes on from LPNX010782246.1 coordinate 321,769, forward strand.
CTCTTGTAACTGAATTTTCAAATGAGTTAACTCAGGGATGCTCATACAGTAAGGTATCTTAGATACATGTGCAGAGCCAGGTACAATCTCAATGGAGAAATCTATTTCTCATTGAGGAGGTAGTCCTGGTATCTCCTCTGGGAATACATCCATAAATTTACTTAAAACTGGGTGGTCTTTTACCTGTGTGTGACCTTCATTAAGGAGCAGGTCAACAACTTGCACTGCATATAGTTTACACCCCTTTCTCTTACACCTTTTTAATTGCATGGCAAAAATTTGTCTTAAGGAAACATGTTTAATGACACCTCTTATCTTCCTAACAATTTGATCCTTAGCCACATAAGTGAATTTTTTATCAAAACAATTCAATATTACTTTGTGCTTTGCTAACCAGTCCATGCCAACAATCATATCATATGACCCTAAAGGACAAAAATTCAAATTAATCCTAATCACATGATCCATTATTTTAACTTCACAATCAACAATAAATTCAGTTACCTTTCTCCTTGTTCCAGTGGCCAGTTGGACTGGCCAGGGTTTTGCGTGCCTTACCTTGGCATGCCGATAGTCCTCCATCACTTTGGGAGCGATGTAACTCAAAGTAGACCCTGGATCAATTAGTATAGAAATACTTCAATTAGAGATAGTACCTTCAATCTCTACAATTGCATATTGGTAGTCTGCTTGTCGATTTTCTAGGGCTGCATTGATCTGGTGGTGACTTTTCCCAACTTCCCCAACATTGGAAGCTTCTGTTGATGTAATTGTAACTTTGGAATGTATTCACTAGTATATTTTATGTATTGTACCCCAATGTTTATTTCGGGAAGCATCTGTAATGTAATTGAGTCATGTCATATCCTGATGTTCCTATCGGGAGATTCAATAATGTAAACAAGTCATGTAAAGTCATTGTGGGTAACCCTATTATTTATCAAGGGTTAAAGTCCCTACAATTGTGGGGCCCCAGGGTTATTAGAATATCCTAGAGAAGTCGACCCTAGGTGAGTTATTGTAAGTTAGGGAAATAGTCCCCACCATTGTGTTAAGGTTAACCCTCCTTGTTGATCGGAGGGGAAAAGTCCCCACAAGTTGTAGGGCAATAGGGTTATTAGACTCTCCTAGATGTTGATGTATTTGTGACTTCAAAATGTATTAATCTATGTATCTTATGTATTGTAACCTGATGTTTATTCTAGGATGTATCTATTATGTAATTGAGTCATGTTGTCATGCCCCGATGTTTCGATCGGGAGAATCAATAATGTAAACAAGTCATGTCAAGTCATAGTGGGTAAGCCTCCGATTGTGTAAGGGTTAAAATCCCCGCAGTTTCGGGGCACTAGGGTTATTAGAATCTCCAAGTAGAGGTCGGTTCTAGTAGGGTTTTAGTCATGTCGGGATTAGTATAAATAGAGAGCTGGGGTCTCTATTTAGTACACATCACTCACACACTCAAGTGTAGTGCATAGTTGAGGAAGGAGAAGACACTGGGGCTAGACAAGAAGAAGATTACTGCTGTCGGGAGTGCATCTTACTGTTTTGGAGTTTTACATCTTGTGCTGATTCTATCTCCGAGAAAGTTGTGGGGTTTTCTCCATTTACGGTTTCCCCGATCAAAAACACTGTGTTCATTGTCTCTTATGTTTGATTGCTGTACTTGTTATTCTCTTAGTAAACATCCTAACATAATGCTAGATTAATGTTGAAAAACTAACATGGTATCAGAGCTAACCTGAGAAGAAGACACTGTGCAGCTGCAGGAACTAGGGCTTCCTAGTTTGTGGATCTTCTTTCACAGATTTTCAGCAAAAGTAAGGTGGAACAACTCTCCTCCTTAGGGCACATATTTTTGTCGAAGCATAATCCAATTATGAGGTTTTTTAGTTTTGGACCTGTCACTGCTGTTGAAAATTAGGACTTTTCACAGAAGAGGAATTTTTCAGTGAGCCCAGGCCTGGATTGATCTCCTCCCCAAAATCTAATTTAGGGACAAATTTCAAGGCATTTGGTTAGACATAACTCTGGAAAAGCAAAACCCTAATTTGCTCTTGAACCAGCTCTGCAGGATTTCAACTCAAGTTTCAGATCCTACATCTTGAACCTGGTAAGATCTAAAATATTTTGTATTTCCATTTGAGGTTCTCATTTAAGATGTCTCATCATACCAAGCTTGATGAAAAGCTTGAGGGAGCTGAAAACTTCCGAGCTTGGAAGTATAGGATCTCCTTGGTTCTGGAAGAAAATGAATTAGACTCCTACATCCATGAGGAGATTCCAGTTCCAAAGGGAGATGAGGCAAAGGCCTTACATAGAAGAAGATGGTTATGGAAAAGAGGATCATTGCTGATTCTATCAAGGATCACCTTATCCCATAGGTGTCCTCTCTCAAGACAACTAAAGCTATGTTTGATGCCCTAACCAAACTGTTTGAAGGAAAGAACATCAATCGAAAGATGACCCTAAGAAACCAACTGAAGAATGTGAAGATTCAGAATGCAGAAACAATCCACTCTTACTTCACAAGAGTTTCTCAAATCAAAGAGCAACTAGAAGCAGTTGATGAAGAAGTGGAAAATGCAGAGATTGTAATGACTACATTGAATGGCCTTCCTAGGTCATGGGATTCTTTCATCCAAGGAATCTGTGCTAGGGAGAAGTTAGTCAAGTTCAACAGACTATGGGAAGAGTGCTCTCAAGAAGAAGCTCAGATAGCAGCTCGAGAAGTGAAGACATCATGTTCATGCTGCAGAGGATGATGAACCATCCAGAAAAAGATCTATATATGAAAGTGAAGATTCTTCAAGAAAGGATGAATATGTTCTGATATCAGCTCTCACAGGTAACATTACTCATGGTAGTGATGATTGGCTTATAGACAGTGGGGATTCTAAACATATGACTGGATTCAAGGAATCCTTTGTAAGACTGTCAGAACATGAATCACCTCACAAGGTAAAGCTAGGAGATGACTACCAATATCCAATAAAAGGTAGTGGGGAATCTTCATATAAGTTAGACTCTGGAAAATATCTAACAATGAAAGAAGTATTGTTTGTGCCAGGACTCAAGAAGAACCTTCTCTCCATATCAACATTAGATGCAAAAGGAATGCGGGTTGCATTCATAGATGGTCAAGTCATCATGTGGCCAAAAGGAAAGAATATCGATGATGCGGTAGTAATTGGAGAACAAGAAGGAGGATTATACAAATTGAAGGGCCATCCAGAACAAGCCTTGGTCCATGAAACAGTAGAGCCAAGTGAACTTTGGCATAGAAGGCTTGCACATGTGCATTACAGAGCACTACCTATTGCAAGCAAAGCTGTCGAAGGTCTTCTTGAAATTCAAGCAAAACATGATGGGGTCTGCAAAGCATGTGCAAGAGGAAAGAATACAAAGAAGACATTTCCAAGCAGTGAAAGCAAAGCAAAAGGAATCTTCGAAATCATCTACTCCGATGTATGCGGTCCTATGTCATCAAACTCTCTAAGCGGGTATGGATATTATGTTTCTTTTATTGATGACTTTTCTAGGAAGACATGGGTTTAATTCATGAAGAACAAAGACGAAGTATTTAGTAATTTTAAAGAATTCAAAGCCTTGATCGAAAACCATACTGAAAAGAAGATCAAGACCATTCAATCAGATAATGGCAGAGAATTCACTTCAAATGAATTCAAAGAGCTATGCAAAGATTCAGGGATTAAGAGGGAGTTGTCCACTTCTTATAATCCACAACAGAATGGGGTTGCGGAACGAAAGAACAGAACCATCATGGAAGCTGCAAAATCCATGCTTCATGATCAAGACCTTCCTATGCATCATTGGGCGGAAGCTTCCAGAACAACGGTGTATGTACAGAACCGTACTCCGCATAGAGTACTCGAGAACAAGACTCCTAAAGAAGTCTTCTCCGGCAAGAAACCAGAAGTCAGCCATCTCAAAATATTCGGCTGTCCTGTGTACATCCACATTCCAAAAGAGAAGAGGACTAAATTAGATCCTTCAGGAAAGAAGGGTATATTTGTGGGATACTCTAAAAGCTCAAAGGCTTACAGAATATATTTCCCAGGATATAAGAAGATTGACATCAGCAGGGATGTGACATTTGATGAAGACACAGCTTACAACAAATCCAGAAAGAGACCTGCTGAAGAACCTGAAGAAGCAGAAGAACCCATAATTCATGATACAACCATGAATGAAGAAACTCGAGAAGAAGATCGAGAATTTGAAGAACCACAAAGACCTATAGATCCACCTCTGGAGAAGAATCCTCATAAGAGGAAACTTGCTTGGGTATGAGAACTTATCCAAGGTCTGGAAAGATATGGGGCTCTAGAAGAGAATCACAGAGAGAGAAAGAGGACCAGATCCTGTTTTAGGTATGTAGCTTTACTATGTGATTTCATTGATAAATAACCTTCCAATTATGAAGAAGCGACAGAACATAAAGAATGGAAGGATGCTATGATCGAAGAGTACGAATCGATCATGAAGAATGATGTTTGGGATGTTGTCCCAAGACCAGACGGGAAGTCAGTTGTAACTTCCAAATGGATCTACAAGATCAAACATGCTGTAGATGGTAGCATTGAAAAGTATAAGGCAAGATTCGTAGCTCGAGGTTTCTCTCAGAAAGAGGGAATAGACTATGAGGAGACCTTTGCACCTGTAGCTAGATACACTTCCATCAGATCAGTACTTGGTTTGGCTACAGTGATGAAATGGAAGATACACCAAATGGATGTCAAGACTGCTTTCTTGAATGGTGTAGTGGAAGAGGAAGTGTATGTAGAACAACCACTCGGTTTTGAGACACATGATAGGGAGTCTCATGTATGCAGATTGAAGAAATCCCTGTAGAGTTTGAAACAGGCACCCAGGACATGGTACGACAGAATTGATAGCTTTCTATCCAGTTTGGGCTTTACCAAGAGTAAAGCAGATTCCAACCTTTACTACAAGGTTGAAGATGGAAACCCAGTGATGCTTCTACTATATGTAGATGATCTATTCGTGACAGGAATGGATGGGTTGATTACTGATACTAAGAGAAAGCTTGCTGTCGAGTACAAGATGAAGGACTTGGGTATGATGCATTACTTTCTAGGTATGGAGGTGTGGCAAAGTGCGGATGGAATATTCCTTGGACAAGGGAAGTATGCAGTAGAGATCCTGAAGAGGTTTGGGATGATGGACTGCAAGACTATGGCCACACCTATGGAATCAAACCTGAAGCTATTGAATGATGCTTCTTCAGAGTCAGTTGATGCTATGATGTATCGTTAGATGATTGGGTCATTGATGTACCTAACGAAAATGAGACCAAACATTTGCTTTGCTGTGAACACCTTGAGCCAGTTCTTGACAGATCCGAGAAGTGTTCACTTGATTGTTGCAAAGCATGTTCTGAGGTACCTGAGGGGTACAATTGATTATGGGCTCAAGTACGATGCGGATCAAAAGATCAACCTAGAGGGTTATGTTGATTCAGATTGGGCAGGCAGTGCCATCGATAGGAAGAGCACTTTAGGGTGTTGCTTTAGTATGGGATCATGTGTGATCTCTTAGTTTAGCAGGAAGCAATCTTGTGTGGCACTGAGTACAGCTGAAGTAGAGTATGTCGCAGCTTGTTTAGCTAGTTGTGAGGCAGTATGACTGAGGAAGCTACTGTTTTATTTATTTGATCTCTAGATGGATGCTACTTGTATACATTGTGACAACCAGAGTTGCGTAAAGTTTTTAGAGAATCCAGTGTTCCATGACAAGTCGAAGCTCATCGAGATCAAGTATCATTATATCAGGGATATGGTGCAGAGAGGAGAAGTGAAGCTCCAGTATGTTGCGACAAAGGAACAGATAGCTGATGTGTTGACGAAGCCATTAGCCAGAGTGAAGTTTGAGTACTTCAGGGAGAAGCTTGGTGTTCTCCAGATTGAGGTTTCCTCCAAGGGAAAGTGATGAGTCCCAAAGCCATTCTGATGAGTAGGTCAGATGTAAGGGCTGAGCCATTCTGTCATGGTGAGAGGATTCAGTTCCTTCCATGTCAGATATGAGTGCTAAATATCCAAAGCCATTCTGACGAGTAGGTCAGATATAAGGGTTGAGCCATTCTGTCATGGTGAGAGGATTCAGTTCCTTCCATGTCAGATATGAGTGCTAAAGATCCAAAGCCATTATAATGAGAAAGTCAGATATAAGGGCTGAGCCATTCTGTCATGGTGAGAGGATTCGGTTCCTTCCATGTCAGATATGAGTGCTGGCCATTCTGTCGAGTAGGACAGATGTAAGGGAAACTGCCACTCTTCGGGAGAGTGGAGGCACCTGATCAGTTACTAGGTAGCTCAGTCTGGGATTGGGGGCCTTTCTGACGAGGGTGGAGGATTTGGTTCCTTCCAGGTCAGATGTGAGTGCATTCCATTCCGTCATGGTGAGAGGATTAAGTTCCTTCCATGGCCGATGTAAGTGTGGGTCATTCCATCATGGTGAGAGGATTAAGTTCCTTCCATGGCCGATGTAAGTGGGGGCCATTTCATCATGGTGAGAGGATTAAGTTCCTTCCATGGCCGATGTAAGTGCGGGCCATTCTTTCATGGTGAGAGGATTTAGTTCCTTCCATGTCAGATGTAAGGGTAGGCCATTCTATCATGGTGAGAGGATTCAGTTGCTTCCATGACAGATGTGAGTGCGGGGCCTTTCTGATGTGATTGTAGTTTACTACATGATCAGATGTGAGTGCTGGGCATGCCTTTCTGACGAGTAGGTCAGATGTAAGTGCTGGGCAAAGACCTACCTGATGGTTAGGCCTACAACCAGCATGAAAGAAGGCTGGCTCTGTAGAAATTCCTATGACGAGATAGTACACACATGATGATGAACAGATGAGATCCAGATCGAGCTATGATCTAGATCCAATTATGATGACTCCGAGAGATCCAGATCGAGTGATGATCCAGATCCAGCAGTGATGATACAGATCGAGAGATGATCCAGATCTAGATCCAGATCAAGTGATGATCCAAATCCAGTCCAGTGATGATGATCCAGATCAAGTGATGATCTAGATCCAGTGATGTTGATCCAGATCGAGAGATGATCCAGATCTAGTGATGATGTCCCATGATGATCCATATCGAGAGATGATCCAGATTTGAAGAATGAAGATGACTTGAAGATGAAGATGACTTGAGGACTTAGAAGACTCGAGATGCAAATGATGAGATGATCCAGTTGATACAGAGAAGAAGACTAGTGCTGAAAATTGTGTCGAAAGAATACCTTCCTAGTTAAGAGGGAGTGTTGATGTATTTGTAACTTTGGAATGTATTCATCTATGTATCTTATGTATTGTAACCTGATGTTTATTACAGGATGTATATATTATGTAATTGAGTCATGTTGTCATGCGCCGATGTTCTGATCGAGAGAATCAATAATGTAAACAAGTCATGTCAAGTCATAGTGGGTAACCCTCCGATTGTGTAAGGGTTAAAGTCCCTGCAGTTCCGGGGCACTAGGGTTATTAGACTCTCCAAGTAGAGGTCGGCCCTAGTAGGGTTTTAGTCATGTTGGGATTAGTATAAATAGAGAGCTGGGATCTCTATTTATTACACATCACTCACACACTCAAGTGTAGCGCATAGTTGAGGAAGGAGAAGACACTGGGGCTAGACAAGAAGAAGATTATTGCTGTCGGGAGTGCATCTTACTGTTTTGGGGTTTTACATATTGTGCTGATTCTATCTCTGAGGAAGTTGCGGGGTTTTCTCCATTTATGGTTTCCCCAATCAAAAACACTGTGTTCATTGTCTCTTGTGTTTGATTGCTGTACTTGTTATTCTCTTAGTAAAGATCCTAACATAATTCTAGATTAATGTTGAAAAACTAACACTAGAGATGTCGGCCCTAGTAAGTAATTGTTAAGTGGGGCTGACATGTTGAAGTGGACATCAAGTGAATGAAAGAATATAAATAGAGAGTGAGCCTCTCTATTTATCACACAAACACTCACTCACTGGGGCGCATGAGTGAGACAAGAGAAGATCTCTCAAGTGTGAGAGAGAGAACAAGCTGTGGAGATCCGCTTTTATGTTTCCAGGTTTACTGCTGCCATTGGTGCTCATTCTATCTCTGAGGAAGTTGTGGGGTTTTCTCATTTATGGTTTCCCCGAGGAAAATTCTTTGTGTCTCTTGTCTCTTGTGTTTATTGCTATGCATGTTATTCTCTCAGATGAGATCTTAAGATAATGCTAGATGGAATGATAAAAATCTAACATGGTATTAGAGAGAACCTGAGAAGAAGACATTGTGCAGCTTCAGAAGCGAGGGATTCTTATTTTTTGGGTCTCTCTTTACAATCCATCAACAAAAGTATGCTAGGCTGACTCTCCATTGAAGGGCACATCTTTCTGTCAAAGCGGAATTCGATTCTGGACATTTTCAGTTTTTGGTGCAGGAAATTAGGGCTTCTTATAGAAGATGAATTTTTGAGTGATCCCGACATAGGATTTATTTCCTCCTCAAAATCAAAGTTTAGAGACCTAGGTCGATGTTTTTGGTTGGGTGAAACTCCGAGAAAGTCAAACCCTAGTTTGACCTCGGGCTAGAAAATCCTTAAATACTAAAATTGATATGTTTTGGTACATTCGCTATATCTAGGGATTAGAGAAGGATCAGGAGCTGAAACTTTCATGGGCTGAAGATAAAATTCTTATTTACATTGTTTCCAAATTTCAGCCTCAGATTCACTATATTCTAGGAGATATGATCCCTCCAAGTTAGGGTTCCAGCTTCTTCCAGGATTCATCCCTAAACAGGACACATGGGGAGAATTGCTATATCTCAGGCTGCAAAGGTCCAAATGAAATTTATAAAGTTGTTACAGAAAGGGAATATAATTTACTTTCTATGGTATAATTTTGAGATCCCTAAGATGAAACAATGACAGATGGCAGTCCGTACAACTTCGCTATGCTGAACAGTCATGAAACAGGTCACCTTGGGAAAACGATCATACGTCACAATTGGTGAAACCAATTCTAATGAAACCTATGGTGTTGGAACAGGGCTAGGTGAGGCTACCTCAGTACAAATTTTTAGACACATAGGAGTATTAATTTTGGATATATCGTAGAAACAGTATCAGGCATTTCTGTAGAAGAAATTGGAAAACTAGGGCTTCCTGTTTCGGGAGCTTCCCTCCATTGTTTTCAGAAAATGAGTACAATGGAAAGCTCACCTTGAAGAGTTCTATCTTTCTAGCCAATCAGATCTGAAAAATTCCAAGTTTTGAAAATTAGGGTTTCTCTGACAAACCCTAGATCAACTAGCTCCAGAACCAAGACAGACACCTCAAATCGGTAAGATCTAATCTTTTGCTATTTTCATTTGAGGTTCTCATTTCAAAGTGATCTATCACATCAGCTTGATGATAAGCTTGGTGAAGTTGACAAATTCCAAGCGTGGAAGTATAGGATCTCACTAGTCCTTGAAGGAAATGAATTGGACACCCATATAAGTAGAGAGGTTCTAGTTCTAGAGGGAGATGAGGCTAAAAGCCTTACACAAGAAGAACTTGGTCAAGGACAAGAAGATCATTGTTGATTCAATCGTTGATCACCTTGCACCACAAGTGTATTCCCTAAATACATCGAAAGAGATGTTTGATTCCTTAACCAATCTATTTTAAGGGAAGAACATAAATTAGAAGATGACCTTAAGAATCCAGTCGAAGAATGTGAAGATCTAGAATGCAGAGACCATATAGTCATACTTTACACGGGTCTCTCAAATCAAAGAACAACTTGCAGCAGTAGAAGATGAAGTGGAGAATGCAGAAGTAGCGATAGCCACCTTGAATGACATCCCAGGATCATGGGATTCATTCATGCGAGGAATGTGTGCCAGAAGGAAGTGATTAATTTCAGTAGAATCTAGGAAGAAGAAGAAGCTCGACTCATAATAAGAGAAGAGAAGATGGGAGCAATTGAAGATCAAGCTCTCACCATCCAAAGAATATCCCTCAAGTGACGAGGAATACGAAGGACTCAAATATTGAAGAACCTCTTATCCATCTTAGCATTTGGATAATAAATGATGCTATTATGAATGAAGAAGATGATAAAGCTGAAGGCTCAAGAAGGAGTCTACCAACGAAACAAATAAAGATAAGTATTCAATTATCATTTCATGATATTGTTTTGTTATGCATATGTTTATATTCAGTTGATGTATTATGCATGATAGAATGTTTTCATTAATGACAGTATACTACTAATATGCATGTGATGGGTAAGTAGCTCATGGTGCTATACAACTCTCCATTGCTACTTATCTAGAATGAAACCTCTTTGCTGACATATTGGATCAGTGCACAATATCAATGTTGTCCTAGTGGAGATGGAAGGCAACTAGAAAAGTTTTCGTGAGATATGGATGAATGTTGTATTGGCTAAAATAGTTGCATGATCATATATTTATGCATAGGAATTTGCCATTATGAATATGCCTTATGAAATGTTTCTAACCATACAACTAATGCATTTCATTTGTAGGAAAGATCACATACATAATCACCTATAAGAAAAGAAGGATGAGACTTGTTCCGAAGAACAAGTGATGACATATAAAGAATAATATGACGAATGCAGTGACATCATTGATGCAAAACCTTCCAGCTATGAAGAAGTAACAAAGAAAAAAGGGAAGACCAGTTCAAGAAGAATGATGTCTAGGATATAGTATCGATACATGAAGGGAAGTTCGTAGTTCCATCATGCAGTAGATGGAAACATCGTGGGATACAAGGCAAGATTCGCAGCACGAGGATTCTCATGAAAAGAGTGCATAGAGTATGAAAGACAGAGGGAGTATGATGCTTCACTTCAGAGGAAGTGACTACAGAAGATCCAGAGGTTCGACATGGTACGACAATATGGATAGCTTACTGGTGACTCAAGGCTTCATTGAGAGTAAAGAGGATTCCAACCTTTTCCTCAAGGTTGAAGGTGGAAGACCAGTGATGCTCTTGTTATATGTTGATGACTTGTTCCTAACAGAAGTTGCAAGAAGGAGACTGCTGCTGAGTTTGAGATGAAGGACTTGGATATGATGCACTACTTTCTAGGCATGGAGCTATGGTAGAATCTCCCTGGGACAAGGGAAGTATGCAGTAGAGATCCCGAAGAGGTTCAGGATGATGGACTGCAAGGCCATGACCACACCCATAGCATCGAACCTGAAGCTATTGAGTGTTGCTTCATCAGAGTTGGTTGATGCCACGATGTATTGTCAGATGATTGGGTCCTTGATGTACCTGACGAATACGAGACCAGATATTTGCTTTGCTGTGAACACCTTGAGCCAATTCCTGACAGATATGAGACATGTTCACTTGATTGCTGCAAAGCATATTATGAGGTACTTGAAGGGTACAATTGATTATGGGCTCAAGTATGAGGCGATTCAAAAGATTAACCTGGAAGGTTATGTTGATTCAGATTGGGCAGGCAGTGCCATCGATAGGAAGAGCACTTTAAGGTGTTGCTTCAGTATGGGATCATGTGTGATCTCTTGGTTTAGTAGGAAGTAGTCCTGTGTGGCACTGAGTACAGCTGAAGTGGAGTATGTTGCAACTTATTCAACTAGTTGTGAGGCAGTATGGATAAGGAAGCTATTGTCTTATTTATTTGATCTCCAGTTGAATGCTACTTGTATATATTGCGACAACCATAGTTGTGTGAATTTGTCAGAGAACCCAGTGTTCCATGACAAGTCAAAGCACATCAAGATCAAATATCACTATATTAGGGATATGGTGCAGAGAGGAGCAATGAAGCTCCAGTATGTTGCGACGGATGAACAGATAGCTGATGTGTTGATGAAGCCATTAGCCAAAGTGAAGTTTAAGTACTTCAGTGAGAAGCTTGGTGTTCTCCAGATAGAGGTTCCCTCCAAGGGGAAGTGATGAGTCCGTGAGCCATTCTGACATGGTGAGAGGATTGGTTCCTTCCATGGTTAGATGTAAGGGATGAGCCATTCGGTCATGGTGAGAGGATTGTTCCTTCCATGTTAGATGTGAGTGCTGAGCCATTCTGATGTGATTGTAGGATTGGTTCCTACATGATCAGATATAAGTGCTGAATGCCATTCTCTGAATGGAGGCACCTGGTAATTTACCAAGAATACTCAATATGGGGTTGAGGGCCATTCTGATATGACTGTGGGATGTGTTCTCACATGATCAGATATAAGTGCAGGGAAATTCTGATGTGATTGAGGGATGTGTTCCCACTTGATCAGATTTAAGTGTTGATTCCATTCTCTTGGAGAATGGAGGCACCTGGTCAGTTACCGGGAATCCTCAACCTGGGGTTGAGAGACCTTTCGACATGTAGTCTGGATTGGTTCCTCACATGGTCGAATTTAAGTGCAAATCCCTTCTGACATGTATGCTTGATTGGTTCCTCACATGGGTAGATGTAAGTGCAAAGCCTTTTTGACATGTATGTTGGATTGGTTCCTCGCATTGTCAAATGTAAATGCAGAGCCTTTCTGACATGAATGCTAGATTGGTTCCTCTCATGGTCAGATGTGAGTGCTGGGCGTGCCTTTCTAATATGTATGTTGGATGTGTTCCTCGCATGGTTAGATGTAAGTGTTGGGCGGGCCATTCTAACTTAGGGTCAGATATAAGTGCTAAAGAAGACCTACATGGAGGCTAGGCCTATAACCAGCATGAAAAAGGGATGGCTCTGTAGAACTTCCTGTGACGTGAAGAGATAGCACCATTTGATTGAGATAACGGAAGCAGTGATGATGATGATGATCTAGTGATGATCCAGTTTTGATGATGATCTAGTGATGATCCAGACTTGACGATGATCCAGACTTGACAATGATCCAGTGATGCTCCAAATCAAGTGATGATCCAGACTTGATGAAGATGACTTGACAATGAAGATGACTTGATGATGAATATGACTTGAAGATGAAGATGACTTGATGATGATCTAAATGATACAGAGTAGAAGACTTGTGCTGATAAATTGTGTCAAGAGAATACCTTCCTAGCTAAGAGGGAGTGTTGATGTAATTGTAACTTCGGAATGTATTCACTTGTATATTTTATGTATTGTACCGTGATGTTTATTCCAGGAAGTCTGTAATGTAATTGAGTCATGTCATATCCCGCTGTTCCTATCGGGAGATTCAATAATGTAAACAAGTTATGTAAAGTCATTGTGGGTAACCCTTTTATTGATCAAGGGTTAAAGTCCCCGCAGTTGTGGGGCCCTCGGGTTATTAGATATCCTAGAGAAGTCGACACTAGGTGAGTTATTGTAAGTCGAGGCAATAGTCCCCACCATTGTGTTAAGTTTAACCCTCCTTATTGATCAGAGAGGCAAAGTCCCCACAAGTTGCGGGGCACTAGGGTTATTAGACTCTCCTAGAGATGTCGACCCTGGTAGGTAATTGTTAAGTGAGGCCGACATGTTGAAGTGGACATCAAGTGAATGAAAGAATATAAATATAGAGTGAACCTCTCTATTTATCACACACACACTCACTCACTGGGGTGCATGAGTGAGATAGGAGAAGCTCTCTCAAGTGTGAGAGAGAGAACAAGCTGTGGAGATCACCTTTTATGTTTTCAGGTTTTACTGCTGCCATTGGTGCTCATTCTATCTCTAAGGAAGTTGCGGGGCTTTCTCCTTTATGGTTTCCCCGAGGAAAATTCTTTGTGTCTCTTGTCTCTTGTGTTTATTGTTGTGCATGTTATTCCTCAGATAATATCCTAAGATAATGCTAATTGGAATGACAAAAATATAACAGCTTCTTTCAGGCTATGAAGAACCTTATTTGATTAGTTGAGGCATGGGAAGTTCCTTCGCAAGTGGGGCTCTCCAAATTCCCAACAACTCAGGGGTTCTTTAGGGGCTCCAACGGTCCCCTTAGGTCCAAGGTTCGCATATTTATCATTCTTCTGTGAAATTTGTTCACTTTTGCTGTAGGGATTTCCTTGCGGATTCCTTGACATGTTTCTAAAAGCCCTTCTTTCGTTGATTGAACCTTTCTTGTTCTTTACCCTTCCAGACCTTGGAGAGGTCATTCCTCTATTTATACTATTCAAAACACAACCTTGCCTTTCTTAAGGTTTCATCCAAGGTTTTGGGATTGTCAAACTCAATTATGTCCTTATAAGACTGTGATAAACAACTCAAGAACCTCTGTATTTTCACTTTTTATTCTTTAATATATGGCACGAACTGCAACAGATCAAGGAATTTTCTAATGAGGTCCTCCATACTCATTTGGATGATTTTTAACTCATAGAATTCCTTGGTATTTCTTTCATAGTATCTTTCTTATAGATATTGATTCTTGAACTCTGACCATTCTAGGTTCTTCTATTTTATTCCCTGGGAAATATTCAGGTCTTTCCACCAAATGATGGCCCTTCCCTTTAGATTGTAGATGGCCATTCTTACCATCATGTTGCTAGAGTAATTGTAGATTTGAAAATAATTCTTAATGTCTAGCAGCCAAGCCTCTGCTTCTTCTTTGGTCTTGGATTATCCGTCGAAGCTGGTTGGCTTGATCTTTTTAAACTCTCCTTCCAGATGATCAATCTTCCTTTTTCCAACCGACTTAACTCTTGAGTTACATTGGAGGAACTATCTTTTCTTTCGGCACTTCTTGGAATTTTCGGATCTCTTCCAATCTATGTTTGGGGTTTTTCCCCATTGTTTTTCTCTTGCAGACTCTGCAGTAATATTTCATTTATCTCCTGCTACTTCTCCAGAGCCTTCTTCAGCTGCTGATTATCTGCCTTGAAGCTCTATATTTTGATGATCAAGTTTTCCATTGTTTCCAGTACTTGACTGGCTTCAGAGTGTTCTTGCTCTGGTTGCGATGTGCGTGGTGTTAGTGCACCTTCTTCGGATCGACCTGCATTCTCGCTTTGTGAGGCCATTGTTATAACCTGTTACAAAACAACTTTGTTGCACACAAAACATTCCAATACAATTTGTTATGATTAACAAAAACCTTTTCATAATTCAGTGGAACTAGATGTTCTCAAAAGGCGATAGGGTTGAAACCTGTAGCTCTGATACCATATGTAACATATCCAAATAACCTGCTAACATGCATAAAAAAAAAACTTTTTTTCTAAGGCATGGCCATGATCATTTCCTTTAATCATTTGTTCATATGCTTAATTGTTCCTCCAACAATCCTTTCTGCAATCAAAATATTTATAGGATTTAATATTTCCACCTTCCACATTCCTCCTTTCTGCCTTCCACTGCGGCCTCCGGGAATCATAAACTTAATATATGACGAAATCATTTATCCACATTTCTGCCTTTCCGCCTTCCACTGCGGACTGTAGGAATCAAAAACTTATGATGGAATCATTTATCCATATTTCTTCCTTCCACATTCCGCCTTTCCGCCTTCCACGATGGACCTTGGAAATTGGAAAACCCGTGGAGTGATTACTTTGTCTTTCGAATTTTTGCCTTCTGCTGCAGAAAAACAACTTTTTCCTTAACCTTTTTCCCATTTTCCGCCTCCCGCCTTCTGCCTTATGCATGCAAATTCTAGGGTGTGGAAAGCAAACTTTTACCTTATAATTTTTTCCTCTTTTCTGCTTCTGACTTCTTCCTTCCACAGGTGGATTCCGTGGTGTGGAAAACCAACATTCTGCCTTGTTATTTCTCTTTTCCGCCTCCCACCTTCCGCATTCTGCAGGAGGATTCTGGGTTGCAGAACACTTAATTCAAATGCATTATGATTCCATAACCAGGCTTCCAACCTCCATGAACTTAAGCAAAATGAATTGGAACCAAACATATGCAGAGGTAAAATGCAGGGACATTAATCAACAACAAAATCTACTTAACCGTTTACACTATTCCACTGTGTGTTTCCTTAAGGGGTCTGTATCATCATACAAAGTGCGGTTGATCAAATAGAGGCTTCCTTTATCATCTCTACAACATCAAAACATACATTCATACACACACAAACATGCCTTGAGTTCATCATCCACAAAGATTTATGCAGCATACAGGTAACTCTGTATAAACAATACTACCCCATCTGAGTTATCATCTTACCAAATTCAAGGTACAATCATGCAAAACAGTGTGTGAGTAAACCCATTCATAAGCATCATTCCCATCATTAAATCTAAGCTACTATTTGTCATTTTATTGATAATGAAACACATATTTACACATATACAACATACCTTGAGCTCAATAGTTTACAGAATCAAACCCAGTAATGGAACCTGTTGTTATGCTTAGCCGCAATGACAAGGGGATATCCACGTTCCACCCAACCATAGATTAGGCATAGATATGCTTTGTCCTCAATCACCCCCAAGCTCAACTATGCGTTTCAAGAGTAGAGACATCTATCGTCAGTTCAGTTTCCAGGAATAAATCCCTTTCCTAACACTTTAGAGAGTGCTCACACAACAAGTATTTCTCTCAACTCTTGCCTAAAACTTCACATAGTGCACACACAACAAAAGTTCATTCGTTCCCAACATACTCAACAACGTCCTACCTCCTCGCATATGCTCTTTTATAGTTTGGTTTCCTAGGTCTTACTTCTGCAGCTGCGGTCCATTCCCTAAGGAAACCTCATCAACCACTGCATCCCATGATTCTCCAAGGTTTGTCTGATCTCATTCCGTAGGTATGGTCCATTCACCATTGAATACTCATCAACCACCGTGCCCTGCATTCTCCAGGGTTTGTCTGGCGCCATTAAGGCATTTCCGGCGCCCGATGTACTTTTCTAAGGTTTTCTGCTTTACGTCTCCCACCCTTGCATGCATAGTATTCTATTTAACGTGGCTTGTTCCTTTCATTTAGATTTTCATTAAAGGAAAATTATAGCTGTTACAACTTTCCTCCAGGGACCGTTTGGGTAAACACCACAGTGAGCCAAACTCATAAAAACATACAATCTAGAACTTATCATCACAGATAACGTTTCAGAACGTATAGTCTAGAATATAATATTACAATGAAATGTTTATGAATTGGGAGATATTAGAATATTCTTGGGGTCCACAGATATTCCTTCATCTGAGATAATGTGACCCCAATAATGAATTTTATCTTTATAAAAGTCACATTTTCTCAACTTTGCATACAACTTATTCTCCCTTAGCAATTGCAATGCCATTCTCAAATTTTCTTCATGCTCTTCTTCATTATTAGAACAAATAAGAATGTCATATAGGAATACAAGAACAAACTTGTCCAGATACTTGCTAAAAACACTATTCATGAGACACTTGAATGTAGCCGGTGCATTTGTGAGAACAAATGGTACCGCCACAAACTCATAGTGCCCATACATTGTTCTAAAGGTTGTCTTATGAATATATTCCTCTTTTATTCTTACCTGATGGTAACCAGACCTCAAGTCAATTTTTGAAAACACCTTTGCTCCTCTCATTTGATAAAAAAGGTCATCAATTCGAGGTAATGGGTATTTATTCTTCATAGTAACTTTGTTCAACTGTCTGTAGTCAATACATAACCTAAGTGTATCATATTTATTTTTCACAAATATAATTGGTGCTCCCCATAGGGACACACTCGACCTGATATATTTCTTTTCCAACAACTCTTGTAACTGCATTTTTAGCTCTAGAAATTCTGGTGTGCTCATCCTGTATGGTGTCTTGGACACTGGTGCGGCTCCCGACAAAAGATCAATTGTAAAATCAATGTCTCTCTTCGGAGGAAGTCCTCAAATATCATCAGGAAAAACATCCATGAATTCTTCCAATACAAGATAGTCCTTTAACTGAGGAGTTTCATTTTTTGTTTCCTTCAAAACATGGGATGCATACAATTGACAACCTTTCCTACATAGCTTCTTCAACTGCATTGATGAAACCTGCCTAACAGAAATCACCTTGGGAATGCCTCTTACAACCCTTGGGTTTTCTTATTCATACATGCATTGAAATTTCTTGTTGTAGCAGTCAAGTGTAACCTTGTGTGCTTCTAACCGGTCCATTCCAACGAGACTATCATAGGAACCAAGTGGCAGAATATTTAGGTTTTCATAAGTGAATAGCCCATCCATATCTAATGGACATTTCTCTACAATTTTACTAACTTTTGTCTTGGTTCCAGTGGCTAGTTGAACTAACCATGATTCGCTATGCTTTAATTTCTTAAAAGCACAAATCTCAACAATTTTAGGAGTGATATAACTGTGAGTAGATCCTGGGTCAATCAAAATAGAAAAAAATTGCTTAGAAATATTACCTACAACTTCAACCACAGTTGATTGATGATCTTCCTGTCAGTCTTCTAGTGCTACATAGATTCTAGGGATGGTCCTTGCCACTTGACCCAGAGTTTTAGCTCCTTGGATGTTGTTAAATTGACTTACATTCCCATTCTGATGCAGACCGTTCCTAAGCATATGGTATCCTCCACATCCCCAACATTGAAGTGGTTCTCTTGGCTCCTTTAGATCTCTTGGCTTATCTCCCATCATTCTTACTGGCTTAGTCATAGCTTGTGATGGCTTCCTTTGCTAATTTTGGAGGTGAGAGGGTTTGAAACATTTCTTCCTTTGGTCAAGCTTCTCATTCCTCTTGTCCTTCCATGCCTTATGGAAATCAGGTTTGCTTTTGTTTTTATATTAACAATACTTGGCCTTCCTTATTGCCTCTTCTAGAGTTCAAGGTTCATCAAATTCAATCCTATCTTTATATGGCTGAGGTATCCCACTTAGAAAATGCTGAGTTTGCACCTTGTCATCTCGAATATATCTCACATACCTCAGCAGTTCTAAGAATTTGTTTGCATATTCTTCCATGGTCAATTGTCCCAATTTCAACTCATGTAACTCTTTAATCTTATCATCATAGTACCTATTAGAGAGGTACTTCTGCTTCAAATATTTCTTGAACTATTTCCACACAATCTTTCTTGCATGAGGTTCTCCTACCATATAGATTCTCTTCCATTTAAGTTGAAGATGACTACCCTTTCCTTCATATTTCTAGAGTAGTCTTGGACTTGGAAATACTTTCTCATCCTAAGAATCCATGCTTCAACTTCTTGACCAGATTTTACCTCACCATCAAATGTAGGAGGCTTTTCCTTCTTAAATTCCCCATATGAATCGTACTTGTAATACCTCTTCCTCTTACTCCTATGAGATGAATATCTTGAACTCCCAATGGATTCTTTAGAGTCAGATGATTGAGTAGAATATATGTTCTATCTCTAGAAACTCTTCTTGAGCTATTGGATCTCTTGCGGAAATTTCTCCTTGAAATACTCCTACTCCCTTATGGATTTGTTGTTTGAAGCCCAGAGTTTATCTGCCTTTGGATTTCTGTCAAACTCTGTAACATGGATACATTCAACTAATTTTGTTCTTCCTGAGCTTTAATCATCGTTTCATTATCTTCTCCGCAACTTTGCAACTGCACCCTTAGGCTCCTCATGGTGGCTGCAATATCTGGGGGGGTCTCTTGATTTATTCTCCCATTGGATTCTATTTCACCCTTCTAAACTTGTATGTTCTCTCCCATGGTATCTGCATCGGGCTCATAAGGATCCCGTGCATCATTCATGATGTTGATCTTCTTGGCCCAACCAAGACCAAATTTTCCAAACTACACTATGGAATGTTGCTTTGATGTGACTATGATTCTGCAAAATGTGTTCAAAAAAACAATTGTTAGCTACATGATATTCTCATAAATTTATAAATTACTTGCCTGCATTTGGGAAAAATCCTATATTGACAACTTCTCAAAACATAGACTTTTCTCACAATCAACGTCTGTCTTAGGGGGACGATGGGGGTCACGCAATTTGGCGCATACGTTCACGGCAATTTTTCAATTTTTTGGCACCTGCAAATCCCACTGAAAAAACTATTGAATTCTCTATTTTGACATATTTATCGTTTTTCCTCCGATTGACGAACTCGTCTATTTTATCCTACATGTCGGTGCAACTCACCTTTTCTTCCGATATATCGACAAAACTTGATAATTTTTTTTGATGCGTATCGACAAAACTCAGCTTTTTCTTCCGAGGTATCGCTAAAACTCATCTTTTTCTTCGGATGTATCGACAAAACTCAGCTTTTTCTTCCGACGTATCGGCACAACTCAGCTTTTTCGTTCGACGTATCGGCAAAGCTTAGATTTTTCTTCCGACCTATCGACAAAACTCAACTTTTTCTCCTAACATGGAAATTTCAAACACTTGGAAAAAAAATTTCTTTCTTTCTCGGCAAACTCACCAATTTTTTCCGACATGTGTCGGCAAACTCAGCTTAAATTTTTGATGTATCGATAAAACTCACCAAGTTTTTCTGACATGTATCGACAAACTCGACAAATCTTGCCAACATGGAAATTTCAAACACTTAGATTTTTTTTTGAAAATTCGTCTTTCTTTGTCGACAAACTCACTAGTTTCTTCCAATATGTGTTGCCAAACTCGTCGAATTTTGCCAATAAGTATATACTTAGAAAAGAAATTCTTTCTTTTCTCTAGTATCGGTGAAACTTAGTCTTTCACGCCGACACGTATCGCCGCAACTTCATTGGTGCAACTCAACCAACTCAGCCGAGATAGAAATTTCAAAAACACTTAGAAAAATATTGAAATTTTTTCTTTCTCTCTCTGCTGGCCAGTGCTCAACAGGGGGTAATATTACCTCTGTCAACTGTTCAACTTGGACCATTTAGGCCCAATACTACAACCTGTGGTATTTGATACCACATTGTCACGCACCCTCCCCTCTCCCCATCAGAGAGGACACGGCTCGACTGCTATCATCCAACCGGGCATCTAGCCCCATGAACATAATCAAGAATGCATTGAAAATAAAAAGACATATGCAGATGCATAATGCAATAATATACAGCGGAAGAAAATCTCATTCAAGCATTCAATATGCTCATAATAATTCATAAAAAAATACATTGCAGAAATTAAATACAAGAGAGCACTTATCTTGAAAATGAGCTGCCCCAAGCAACTAGCTATGTCGTTGCAATGTTCCATTTAACCATAGGCCAGTTGTGCTCATCAATATCTCAACACAACTACCACCCTCGATATGGGCATGATTTCCTCAAGGAAAAAGGGAACAACAGGCTCACACATAGCCAAATACACACTAAGGTTCAACCAAGCCAATCCACAGTTGGGTTTATCAGGATGCTAAGGTAGTGGAAAAGAAGAATTGCTAATCTAGTGAGATCAACCACATAGTTAGGGACACCTCTCCAAGATATATATATCTTGGCCTCCACAATACCTACACACCCAACACAGGAAGTTTTCCCTTCACTACTACACAGTCCCTCAGGCCCTTCCAGTGTTCTCCTGGGTGTGCATAGAAGATTAACCATCCCCTTTTGATCTTTTTTTGAGGTTCCTCTCTTCACTAACTTTATAAATCCAATTCTAGTCCTCTTCCACTCCTAAGTCTTACTCACAGTTCAAACTAAAACAAGGATGCACATAACAACAAACACAAGTGGTGTGCATGAAGGAAAAACGTTTTTGCAACCAAAAGTGAAATGGTAGATGGGGAATCAACCCCGAGTAAGCCATTCATTTTCATAACACATTTATGGGAAAAAATGACCTCTACAAACCCCCAAATTGTGAATCTCTCTTCCCAACCACTGAGCAATACAAAAACGGGTTCCCAGCCATGGAGAAAATGAAGGATTTGTAGAAAAACGTGAGGGAAAAATGCCCATCTAGCTCTCGCTGCATGAGGAAGAGAATGCATGGATAAGGAATGGTTTCGACATCAATTTCTGGGTGTTTTCTTGCCCCATAAGCAAAAACATGTTTTTTCCAAAATTGATGGCTTGCCCCAATACGAAATTGGTTGCCATACCTCTCCATTCCCAATGCATTAACCACCTCAACCAACTTTTGGAAGAATTAAAGGATTGGGTGCATAAGAAAAAATGGGTAGTTGAGAGTTTATGGGCTCTCTCATTGTCATTTGGCTTAACACTATTGGCTCAAAGGTTTGAATAATTTCCCTCCCCATTCCTTGTGAAATCATGCCCCCATATCTTGTTGCATTGCATAGCTAATTGTGGGTATTTTATTAAATTGCATATTTACATGATGTCTCAATTTTATATTGTGCCTGGCTAGCATGAGAACCATAGGTATCAATTTTTAATTGCCGATACATAAAACACTAAATCGATGGTGGGGCCTTAGCCTTGAGCTCCTCATGATTTTTTAATAACGATATTTACATCATGTACAATTTTAATGCAATAGGGGTCAAAATTGGGACATTACAGATTTTTTGTCCAATATCCCCTCTTTGGTTAGTGAGGAGGAAAATGGAGAGCTTATGAATCCTTTTTCAAAGGAAGATATCATTGATGTTATATGGTCTATGGAACTGGACAGATCCCTAGGACCAAACAACTTATCTTTTCATTTTTATAGAGTTTGTTGGTTAGTAATCAGAAAATATATCTGTAGGATGATCAAATCCTTTCATCTAAAATCCAAAGTTGGTGGATGCACCAACTCCACCTTCCTTGCATTAATTCCTAAAGAAGTCAATCCAATTTCATTTGAAATATTCAGGCCAATTTCACTTTGCAACACCTCTTATAAAATATTTTCTAAACTCTTAGCTAATCGGCTCAAGCCTCTATTAAGGAAGTTGATCTCCTGTCTTCAAGGTGGGTTTGTCAAAGGGAGAAACATTCTGAATAATGTGATCTAAGTTCAAGAAGCCATTCACTTCAACTTTCAAAGACAGGATAAACGCATGCTAATCAAGAGTGATATGGAAAATTCTTTTGATAGGGTAAGGCTATCCTTCCTTTACAAAGTTCTTCGATCGTTTGGATTCAACTCTGCATTTGTAAATTTGATAAAAGCTTGCACAGATAAACCTTGGATAACACCATTAGTAAATGGCAGATCGACAAATTTCTTTCAAGCAACTAGGGTTCTTCAACAGGGATTCCTGCTTTCCTCGTTCCAGTATATTATGATGGCTGATACTTTGAACAGAAAGTTATCTGCAAAAAAAATATTCTGGGATTATTTTGGGCATGAAGTCAGAAAGAGGGGTAGACTCTATCAATCATGCTCTCTTTGTGGATGACTCGCTTCTCTTGGGAGGGGCTTCACTCAGGATGG
Source organism: Pseudotsuga menziesii (assembly GCA_001517045.1). Taxonomy (NCBI): domain Eukaryota; kingdom Viridiplantae; phylum Streptophyta; class Pinopsida; order Pinales; family Pinaceae; genus Pseudotsuga; species Pseudotsuga menziesii. Next base: position 344,997 of record LPNX010782246.1, read on the forward strand.
CAAGAGCCTTTAAAGAAATTCTTCAAAACACTTGTCTTATTTTGGGAGCTCTTATTAACAATAGAAAGAGCGTAGTGTATGATTGGAACACCGATCATTCAACAATCTTGAACATATAACACATTTTAGAATTTTCTGGATATGGCACATGGGATAAGATTAAATATCTGGGTCTTCCATTAACCTTGAGAAAAAACAAACCTTCTCTTTGGCTGGAAGTAATCGGTAAGATAGAAGCAAAAATTGCCTCGTGGGGTGGTCAATGGCTCATGAAGGTAGGGGAGCTTATAATGATTAAGTCAATACTGTCAACTCTTCCAATATATCAATCCTCTTTTCTCCTTGCTCCAAAAGAAATTATGGACCAGATTTCTAAGCTTATTCGAGTTTTCCTTTGGAGAGGTGGAAAAGGAAATCAGAATAGATTGCATATAGTTAATTGGGATATTGTTAACTTAGACCTGTTTTATAAGGTGGCTTACAAATCAGAGATCCAAGCTTGGAAAATCTCGCTATGGGAGGAAAAATTATGTAGCAGCTCTTCTCTAACTGAAAACACCTGGTTAGTCAAATATTATGGAAAAAATATCTCTTTGGAGGAACTCTAAGAAATCTACAGGTAACAAATACACCCAAAGGTTCTCTAATATGGAATTTATGTAGAAGAGGGATAGAATTTTTTCAACATCATTTATACTGCATTCCAGGGAATGGAAGAACAATTATATTGTGGGAAGATAATATTAAAGGCCATGCTCCATTAACAAATGAAATATCCATCGTTGAGATCAAGCTCTGTCTTGTTAACAAAGGTTTCTTATAGCTTACATATATTTCACTCTGGGACAGAACAAGGAATTGGATAGCACGAAACTTCCCATAATTGCTAGAACGACTCAACACTCAAAAAAAATTGTTGTTGATAAAGTTGACAGGGTTGGGTCCATTCATTCTTCAATCAAGGATACGTGGGATGGGAGAAAACCAGTAAATACACAGCAGCTCAAGGTTTCTCTGCACTACAAACAAATCCAATTCCACTACAAATTGCCTCTTTTTGGAAATATGTCTGGAATTCTCCAAGTATCACAAAAGTAGATTTTTTTACTTGGATTTTAATGCATAAGAAAGAATTAACATGATAAAACCTGTCAAGAAGGGGATTTTTAGGCCCGTTCATATGTTTCCTCTATAATCAAGTCGTAGAGACTTTAAACCACGTGTTTGTTGACTGTAATTTCACTCAGAAGGACTGGGCGCATATAGTAAGTGGATTATCAGTTTCAACATCTTCGAAAATCAAAATTGTTAGTCTATTTGCAAGTTGGAAGTCATGATACCTAGGAAATATCTCAAATAGTCACAAATGGAGAAACATTTGGCAAGCCATTCCAAAATTTCTATGGTGGAAACTCTGGCTAGCAAGAGATGAATTGATTTTTAACAGCAATCCCACGAACCCAGAAATCGTAGCAACAAAAGAAAAGTCTATGTTTTTGGAAGTCGTGGGAAACCAATTTAAAATTGATCCCATAAAATTCACAGCTGAGCATCAATGGCTTGGTTTGCTACAAATGGCTAAATTTTAGATGGTTTCTGGAAGGCCTTTTACTAAACCAAAATGACAAGTGAGACTTCCATAAAAATATTTTACAGAATGGTGGAAAAGACAAAATAAAGTTTTAGTCTTCTTCGATGGAGCGTCCAAAGGAAATCCAGGGAAAGCCGAAGCAAGGGGAATGATATACTATTTGGGAGGAATGTTAGAAGCTAGTTTCAGGTAGGGCTTAGGACAAAGCACGAATACTCACATAAATACTTGATCTTTTAAAATCCTATTAGTTCGTGAAGGAAACTGGACATAAAGACCTGCAAATATTTGGAGATTTCGAAATACTAATCAAAGTTTTAAATTCTGATAAAAAGTTCAACAATCTAAACTTGAACGCGACTATGCAAAGGCTGCATTTCATCTTGTTAGAATTTGTCTCTGTTACCTCTCATCACATTCTTTGATAATTGAATAAGAAGGTGGACTTCAAAGCTAACCAGGGCTGCCAACTACCTACAAGAATGCTAAGTTTGAATGAAGGACCTAGCTTCATGCATCAACTTCCATAAGAGAGAACGGATGGGCGCATTCACATGTACTAACCTAGGAAATTAGTAGTTTTGGAAACAAGGATTTGTAAATCTCAGAATATATGTAAATTGGGATAAAGGCCATGCCCAACCAAGTTTTTTAATACAAAAAAAAGTAAAAATATTCGTTTTAGTTATAAAAAAAAGTTTGTATTCATGGTGAAAGTAAGTCTATAATGTGAAGTAGAGGTAGTAGTTTCTTTTGCAATTCTATTAAACAATGTATCTATTAGTTTGGAATCTAGTATATATTATTGGTACAACTTATAGACTTGAGCATGAACATTATTCTTGAAGGTCCCATATACATAACAAACCTAGAGAAGGCATTGTGGGAGTAGCCATTGGAATTGTAGTATGCACGTGCAATTTAAAAGGGTAAAACTAAAATATACTATTGTTGTATAAAAACCTCAATTAAGAAAGAGTGCAAAGAAAATGCAATAAATTCATTGAAATAATTTATTAAAACTATTAAGAAAGAAGAACAAATGAATAAAATAGTTAAAAAATAAGAAGCAAAGATAATTGGATGACATGGTCTTACTAGGAAAATGTTATGACCCTCACTACGGGTGTAATGGGATGGCTATAGGGCCAATTAGAGTAGAGGCGGAGGCCATTCAATGTAAAGTGGACTAGGTCCACTATATTGTTGTTATTAAATAAGACCCACTATGTTAGTAAATAAATATAATGAGACCTTATTAAAGAATGTCCACTAGGTGGTTATGAGGTTAGTATTGTATAGAGGTTCTATAAATAAGGATGGAGTCCTCCTTATGAGGTGTGGAAAAGAATATTGTATGTTGAGCTTAGCTCATTAAGAGTTAGCCCCCTCGAAGAGGCATGTGAACATGGTTGATTCATCCCATCAAAAGAATCATTTCCATATTAATAAAAATTGAGCTCATTGAATATCTCTTGTGTTGTTCCATATTGTTATAAGTATGTTTTGTGTGTGATATAAATTTAATATTCTATTTATAATAAAACAAACTCAAATGACACTAAGTGTTATGAGGTGTGGAGAAGAATATTATATGTTGAGATTAGCTCATTAGAAGGTAGCCTCCTTGAAGAGGCAAGTGAACATGGTTGATTCATCTCATCAAAAGAATCAAGTTCCATATTAATAAAGATTTGGACTTATTGAATATCTCTTGTGTTATTACATATTGTTGGTATCTTTTATGTCGATCTAAATTTCATATTGATTTTATAACATAAAATCTTAAAAAAGATAAAATTTATCCATCATTCACACATTTGTGATTTTGTTTAGAAATAAATAGATAATATACTTATGACAAAATTTCAATATGGATAAGTATAACCACATGTTTTTGAGTTATTGCATTAGTTTAAATACCACAATTATTTGATATAACTTTTTTTAACCATGGGAATAGAAACCTTCCAATACCTCCCAAGCAACCTTCCGAGACTGCCCAAGAGTATATCAAACAACTTGCAAGCCATTACATTATTTGATATAGCTTATTACAAAAACATGTTTACACTAAAGGTGTTATTTAAGGGGTTGTTCCTCTCTGCAGGATTCGTCAATCCACTTGTAGTCTGTCTTCGTTGTTTGTTGATGGCCTATGAGAAACCGCCCCCTATCCATCGTTAAACTAATATACCCACATTTAAACTAATCCTCCCACTTGCTTTCACACCGTTAAATGCTGAGTAATCCACCCACTTTCACAGAGAATTTCAAGTGCTAGGAAGAAGAGGTAGCGTCGCTGATTATTCTGATGTAGGAGAAACTGGAAGTGTTGATAGATAAGGGAAGTATGGTTAATTCCAGAATAGGGAAAGTGTTGATAGACAAGGAAATTATGGTTACAGAATATGGAATTCAAGTTCAGATACTTGGAAGTGCAGATACTTTGAGAGCCGAGTCTTCTTCACCAATGCGTTAGGAGAGCGACAGAGGAATTAATGGAAGTCATGGCCATTTCAATTTATAATGGAAACAAAAAATGTTAGATAATGGATCATAGTCACTAAAAGACAAAAAGAGGATCCCAACCAGTCGCTAAAAGAGCTGCTGAAATTTCAGCTTGGATGGGATTGCTCCGGAGGCAAACTCACGGCGAATTTATTTCAGATCTACTTCAAACCTATAAATTTGTTGGAAATACATATATGTAATTAGTTACTATGTTTGTGGATAATGAAGAATAACAAACCCACTGCAAAATCATAAATAACACCACTACAAATTCAGAGTGAATTGATGTAACTACACAAAATTGATGAGAAAACTGCAAATCGCATAAAGCGTATTCATGGTGTGTAAGCTCTGGAAAATGATGGAATAGCCTACCTGAATTGAAATTGATGTAACTACACAAAATTGATGATAAAACTGCAAATCGTCTCAGAGAAACTGTATTCAATGATGGAATAGCCTACCCATTAGGAAAAAAGACTCCATGGGTACAATTTTCATGATGAGAAGAGGACTGTTAAAGTGCAGGACATTATTACAGGAAGATTTGCAGGTATTGAGGTCCAAGAGAGGAAAGCGGATCAAACATCATTTGGGTGTTTAAACCCTGTGCATCAATACAAAAATACCAATATAATTCTCTCATAAGAATTAGCCAGGCATTAGAGACCTCCCAACTGTAAATTCATGTGGGAAAACTAAATGTTAAAGGACAAAAGAAATATACATGGAGATTCAACACCTGGGCTTGGATGTTGGTGGTAGTGTGCATTGCCAAATGTTGGTGTTGTGTGGTAGGTTGCATGCAAACAATCAACCTTGTAGCAGAGACATTGCCCTGTTTCGGCCCATCTAGCTTCATTTCATCCAGATCGTTCTCTTCTTCATCTACCTTTGATCCTTTGCTCGTTTTTTTCTCCCGTGCTGGAGAAACATGATTGCTATATCATGTATGTCTTATTTGGCTCTTATTTAAAGCTAGAAATCAAATGAAAAAGCTGGCCCTCTTCCAAAGATAACACAATGTCAAATTGTTGCGAAAGATGGCCGCGACACAGGACCAATTAGCTGTGTAGAGAGCCTCACATTCTACAAAAGTGGAAACATGTTTTATCCTGACTTTGGAGAAACCTTGTAGGAGTGAAGGATACCATCGTTGTCTAGTATCAGGAACCTATGCTCACTGTCAGTATAGACGAGAACCATAGCCTATGATTTAGTTCCACCAAGCAACCAGTGGAGGTAGCACATGTCGCATTAAAATTTACTGAAAGCAATTTTCCCCGTGCAAATTCAAGAGAATTTAAATTTTGAGTTGCATACTCATTAAATAAAATTAACTTCACCCTAAAACACTAAATTTATCGTTATGTTCCTTTAAACACCTTCAATCTCATGACATATCGCTCAGAATGCTCACATTTAAATGCAAATTTGAAATTATGAACTTTCTGGGAGGAAATGAAACAAATTACTTAATGAGTAAAAAATTACATGGAAAATGCACGTCATGTTGAACAAAATCATATTGAATGTCAAATCCCTTAGAAATGTGCCCTTGAGATCCAAAAACAAATCAAATATACAGGATTTTTCATAATGCACTTAACCGAGCTGCTCATCTAGTGCATTTTCTATGTGATTCGCCAACAATTTTGCCTCTGATCACATGCATTCCCTTCAGGTTTCTTGCAAATAGCTACAAGGTTCCTGTCCAGAGCCCCATCTTAGAATTGTATGTGAAATGTCAGTTTTATTAGTAATAACTTTCTGGAAAGTCCTGGAAATCCATTGGTTGAAAATACATAGAAGTAATTAGTTACTATGTTCGTGGAGAATGAAATAAACCCGCTGCAAAATCATAAATAACGCCACTGCAAATTCAGAGTGAATTGATGTAATTGCATAAAATTGTTGAGAAAACTGCAAATCACCTCATCGAAAGCGTATTCATGGTGTGCTAAGCTCTGCAAAATGATGGAATAGCCTACCCATGACCCCATGGGTACAATTTTCATGAGTTTTTGAGCTGGTTAACATAAAACCAACACATTCTAAACTTCGAAATTGAACGGATATTGAATCACAGACGCCTAGTCCAAGGACTGCCAAATGTCTCCCAAATGTTATGAACTCTGAAATCCAACTAATATTGAATCACAGACGCCTAGCCCCGGGAGTTCCAAATGTTGAGTTTTCTATCTCTACACACTGTTGTTGGTATGTCCACCATTGTGTCAACTACCTTTCCTGTCATCCCCCGGTCCCACTGGCTTGCATCATTAATATCTCTGGTGTGACTCAAAGGCCACTCTTTTTCGAGTTGGTATCCTTAATTGGCATTTGTGGCATTTGTCTTTTAAAATTATGTGTTTGGCCTAGGGTCAAGATGCCAATGTGCCTCTAGTGCATCACGTTTTGTTGCCTCTCCCACCCATATCTTTCATATATGCTTTCCCCACGTTTCATGCAAATAACCTCAAGCTCAATTTATGTTATGTCTTCTTTTACTTTGTAATAAATGAAATATCCTCCATAATTATGGAAGCTTAATTGGGGAATAGGATTTTCAATTTATGTTATGTATTTTTTTACTTTGTAATAAACAAAATATCCTCCATAATTATGGAAGCTTAATCGGGGAATGGGCTTTTCATTTTGGTCTTTAGGTAAGCTTCGGAAAAAAAATGGTGAAAATAATTTTTTTTAATACTGGAATTATGAGTATTTTACTTTTAGAGAAAAGGAGCTAGTTTCCTATGCCCATAAATTACACACATTATGCCTCCATTATCTTATACAACAACCATGATGAACTTTACATAAAGTCTAATAGTGAGCCCTAGAATCGAAAATTTTAAACATTTTATTCAACGGAAGACACAAGAGAGTGCTAACGTGGATCAACTGCTTAACATCGCAGACTCTTCCTTTGCATGCACATTACCGGACACGTGCCGAAATTATTTTGACTTTGCTCAATGTCAACAAATAGCGATGAGAAATGCTTACTAGGATATCTTAAAGATTGAATTGAATCACTTCAATAAAATGATCTCGCAACTAATTAGAAATAGTTTACTACTAGCATATCCCCAAAGCTGGTAAATGAAACACCGAAGGGAACTTCGATATGTTGCAAAATTTAGAGAAAGTTGTATGTAGATAATATTAATTTTTTATATGAAAACATAAAATAATTAAGCAAAACTTCCCATATCAAGCATTGCCAATGAGCTATTTGCATTTGATCTAACACCGACTTTGAGATTATAGAGAGCTAGCACCCAGTTTGAGATTATGATAGGAATTCAAACAACCTTTGTCTTTGTATATAAAAAATCATGTAGAATGCCATAAAACAAATGGAAGGATTTTTTTAAGGTATACATAGGGTTAAGTTTGCCACCGATGAGTTCGGAAACAACAAATTTGCAGGTGATTCTCCACTTGAGTCATGCATTTTCATCCTATTTTACTCAAGAGTATATGACATTTTAGTTAAGCACATACTAATTTGTAAGCCTTTGAAGTTGCGCTTGTTGTCTGTATCCAATTCAAATATAAACACTAGGGAACACAGATGGGAGTAGGTGGAATTTGAGTTTGTTGGCATGGTTTTTTGAAGCATTGTTGACTGATCTTCCTTATGCTTTAGTCGCCGCGTTTGGTTTCGGTGAGGAGTATGCTCAGGTCTTTACGGTATTATCAATTGCTCAGGTCTTTACAGTATGATTGTCCTCCTCAACAATTCTTATTGATCTGTCAGCATCTACTTCAAATTCTCAAACGATATGGTGAGTTTTGCTTAATTCTTTCATGTTTTCATCACATAAACTTATATTATCTACGTACAACTTTCTCTCAATTTTACAACATATCAAAGTTCTCTTCGGTGTTTCATTTCCCCGCTTTAGGGGTATGCTAGTTTTATTTTTATTTTTCTAAATATAGAGTTTTAATTTATTAGCCAATAGTATTAGAAGGTATATGATCTAGTTTAGCCGAAGGTATATGATATAGTTGAATAAATATGCGAATATAGATATTATTTAATTTGAAAAGTCAAGAAAAATAACTTTAAATATTTAGTTTAAAAAGTGAAGAAAATTAACTTTATAAAGAAGAAAAGTTTATATGAGTTAATAAAGTATTATCCATAAATTACAACACCTTGTAGTTCGAAACAAAGAGCATTAATTGAACTTTGCTTTATGTAATCGAAACCATTGGGATATACTTATGGTGCTAATTTTTCAAATTAAGTTTGACAGTAATCCATGGGATTTATCCTTGTGTTAATAGTGTTCAAACAAATGGGAGTTGAAATGTACATATTTACGCCGTTAGGCATTTTTCTCCGAAGAAGTTCGGAAGACAACTGTAGCTTTCGTCGTCTATGAGCCCAACCCTGCTCCTCTGTGTGTCCTGTTGGCGATCTGGTGGTCCTCCGCGTGTGGTATTATCGATCCACTGGTCTTCCACGTCACTGCCTTGCTCTGTCTTGCAAGTTTCCGGTCGCTGCCCTGCTCTGTCCTGCAAGTTTCATTGTTCATGGGCTTTGCCGTGACTGTTGAGTTTGTCAGAACCGCCCATTTCACCTGCAGGTTTCATTGTTCATGGGCTTTGCTGTGACTGTTGAGTTTGTCAGAACCGCACTTATCCAACTATTTGCCTCAGCGCTGTTTGCTCTGTTCAGAGGTTCCAAGAATTCCGGCCGCCATGGCTTGCATCCTAGCCATAGTTCTGAGTATTTTGCTGGCGTCGACCATTGCTGCATCTGCTATTATCTTATATTAGCTTATTCTGTTTATCTAAGTTGCTTTGTTTTTGTATCTCAATAAAATTTTCAAAGATTTAAACTTTAACATTTCTGAAATATTGTATCAAACAGGTCAATCCTCACAATCATCAGCTAAAGCTATGTGATTTTGGAAGTGCAAAAGCTCTGGTGAGTTGTTTGTGAAGTATAACTAGTAGATTCCTGAACTGTTTTGAATTATTCGATGGTAGTGTTTAATGTGTCGTGGAATTTGTAACTATTAGAAACTTAAATTTTGTTCAAAGAACTTGGGATGCTAAGATTTGAGGTATTTGTGATATGTCTCTATTTAATGTAGAACTTCATTACTCTGTATATAGATGCTATACTAATATGCTTATTCTCTTCTTATCAGGTAAAAGGTGAGCCAAACATATCGTACATTTGCTCCCGTTACTAAAGAGCCCCTGAGCTTATATTTGGTGCCACTGAGTATACTTCTGCTATTGATATCTGGTCCATGGGTTGTGTATTTGCTGAGCTGCTTCTTGGTTAGGTAAGTGGATTGTTTCCAATTTGAGAATAAAGGCTTTCTTTCCAGAGGAGGCAGCAATACTGAGTTTTCAGTTTGCAGTCTTCTCTAGGACACCATACTTACATGTTATGATCTGTAATTTTGTCCAGCCGTTATTTCCTGGTGAGACTGCAATAGATCAGTTAGGGGAGATTTTCAAGGTAAGAAAATGTTACTATCATGGGTTAATATTAGACTTTGCTACATGACAGGAAATTGGAGAATATTGAGGTTTATAATATTGTATAATGTTTTGGTCTACGTGTGTTTATGGCTGTAGATCCTTGGAACTCCAACACGAATGGAAGTCAAATGTATGAATCCAAATTATAACGAGTTTGGGTTTCCACATATTAAGGCTCACCCTTGGCACAAGGTTCATATACTTATCTTCATTTTCATTTAATATTTGATAAATTCTCCTTTCGCAGTAAGTTTAAAAATTAACAGACTTGTTTTCTCAGATTTTTCACAAGCGCACACCTCCAGAAGCTGTAGATCTGGTTTCTAGACTTCTTCAGTACTCGCCAAACCTTCGTTGCACTGCTGTAAGTAATTAAATGAATAACATGGATTTAAGTTTTTCTTTTATACCAGTCTTTCACATGATTCCTTTTTCCATGTTTTTTGATTAAGACATGGCAATGCAATTACTCTGCTGCAACTTGAATCTTGTGTACATCCTTTCTTTGATGAGCTTCGAGATCCCAATGCTCGCTTGCCCAATGGGCGCCCTCTACCCCTGCTTTTCAACTTCAAACAACAGGGTAAGACTATAACGCTGCTGTTTTTTTTTGCCTGATGTTAGTTTTTCTGTGATTGTCTCATAAATAGTATTCTCTTTTATTAAATTATGCTAGAACTTTCTCGCAGAAATTAAGGGAGCTACTCCTGAGCTTCTTCAGAAGCTGATTCCTGAGCATGCAAGAAAGCAATGTTTGCATATCAACCCTTATTTGGATAATTTGGCATGAGTGGATGGCTGCATGCCATTTTCTGATTTTACTAACAGTGCTTTCTTGTTTGGAATATAAAAGATAAGGAATATATATACTTGGGGAAATTTTGGGCCCCTCTGATGAGCATTTTGCCAAGTTCGCACCAAAAGACTGTAGCATGTTGATAATTCTCACTATGTAGAAATCCTGCGAGCATGTTTCTATATAATATCAAGTAAGGTATTCTCTAGGCACACAGTTTTGTGATTTTCTTGCTCTTCACAGGCTCCCATTGGGATCAAATTTCATCACCAGCTATTACTACTCAGTCCAGGGGGGTGGGCCAAAAGGTCTTCTAATCATTAGAGTGAAAGCTACAGACAGTCTGACATCGATATGTAAATTACTATTATCAAACTCTTTGGAAATCTGGGATTTTATTTTTTATGCACTTGGAAAAGATACAAAGGCTAAACAGTAAGGTTGCTTTGTGTAAGTTAAGTAATTTGGTTAAACTGCTAATAATTGTGCTTCATGAGATCACTTTTGAAAAGTCCAAGTACTGTTCTAAGTCAGGAATACAAGGCCCAATTCAGTTTTACCTCAACATCCATGCTTGAATAACTAGGATGTTGCAGTAAGTTATGTAAGACCAATTGTTTTGAATAGTGGTGTTGGTCATGATATTCTCGTGCTGCTCTATCTTAATGTATTACATGAATCCTGTCAAATATGGTCACTAATAACATCCAGGACCTAGAGTCAAATCTCTTTAAGGTCTTGGGAACCAATCCCAAGTCTCTACAGTTTGCGGAGTTTTCCCTCAGGTCTTTGCCTGCTGTTATTGATTCAAATGGTTTTGATGGCTAAATCGGATTCATGGCCGCCTTGTCAATCAGTTAAAATGGCATCCAGTTAGAGTTTAATGTTTTTTCTTTCAATCTTGTGTAGGTATGGGAAGAGGTACGATTCAGTCCGCGAGCTTGTGCACAGATTCAATGCTTTCGTGAAGAACGTGGAGTTGATCGAGTCAAGAAACAACATGAAGCTTCCTTATACTTTGGCAATAAATGGTAAATCAAATCATCTTCTCAACTAATTTCAGAAACTTTTGTTCTGTATTCAACATTTGGATCATAGCCTAAAATGGTGGCAATTAATCACATAGTGGTGCTTATCCGCTAGGGAGTAGGATATTTTTTCTACAAAGAAGGAAAAGCTTATTTTTTCAAAAACCTAGTGGATAGGAAAGAAGGGTATTTACGTGGCGTCTAATTAACTGAATCGTTAGGAGTATAATTTTTTTGCTATAATGCTCCAGAGAATTCTCTTGAGCATTTCTTTATCCCCGGTGGTTAGGGAAGAATGGTCTATGAATTCTCACAGCTGCCTAGATGTACGAGCTGACACTTGGATAACTAATTTTGGTTGTATCTGAATGAATGGTTTTTTTTTTGCTTTCTTACAACCCAGCTAAGCCCTTCCTTTTTCAGGCAAGAGACAACCTTTTCCTACCAAAAAACAAAGGGCATAAAAGGGGAGAATTTATTTTGAACAGCGTGGCTTTGGCTTCAGATCGAACCAAGCCTGCTAGCACTCACAAGATCCAGTAGTAGAAACTCTTCCTTCACGTAAATCCATGCAGAAAGACAAACCGGGGTTTTGGGAGAGGCGGTTAATAAGCACGCATCCCCGTGTAGAATTGAACTTGCAAGGCAGAGACACGCCAGAGGCCCTACATAATCGAACTAAACCCAGGTGTGACTTTGCAAGAGTGGATAGACCAGAGGACCCATATAGATTCAACCTTATCTCTGCATTTCAAACATAAATTGACACCAAAAGATCAAACTGGTCTTTAATAAGGCACTTAAGTTCCATTGAATAAGCATATGGGGAATGGATATGTGAGTTTGCGAGGATTTAGTAAAATAGTAATAGAATGGGCATCTGTCCTCATGGGGAAGTAAAGCTGCAAGGCTTTAGTAAAACAGTAGCGTTGAGGGACCTTGGTACGGTCAATGGCATTTTATTTTAATTTTTTTTGCAAGTGATTATAAACTTTGTTTGATTTTGATTTGACAATTTTTTTAATTTTTTTACAAGTGATTATGAACTTTGTTTGATTTTGATTGTGTTTGAAGATTGATTATAAATTTCATTTGATTTTGAGTTTGAGCTTACCAATTCTAAGATCTGTTCATATTTATTAAGTATCCATATTTCCTACGGAATTTGGAAGGTTCCAAATTCAACAGAGTTGACAAAAACAGATGACAGGAGAGGGATGAATCGTGAAAAATCTATTGTCTATCTCTGCCTACCTTGAATAGAGGGCAGACTTCTACCAGTCTAGCTTTAGCAACTGTACTTTAGGATTTTTTTTGGAAGAGAGGGAGAATAGTCTGCCTTGAATAGGGGGACAGATTGGTTCTACTAGTCAAGTCTTAGCAACTCTCATTTAGGTTTTTTTAATCCAGCTTTAAATCCTGTAATTGACTTGCAGAATTCAACGCTTATTACAATTATCTCAACTTTTCAAAATATTTTCAAATTCTTTTGGGTGCTCGGGAAAAAATATGGGAAATTGATCAGAACTGTAAACAGTATTCAATATATCATCGTCTGGGATGTGGTGCTATTAAATGGGGAATTATAAGTTCGACTTGGCTGTGGTGCTATTGAATGAGCAATTATAACTATTTTTGGAAAAGGGAAATTAAAAAAAATTATTGACCGTTTTTATATACTATTTGATTTTTATTTTCCCTAAAAGCCCTTCATTTAACTAAAAAAAAAATATCAACAATAAAAGCCCTTCATTTAACCCAAGAGGAGTATCTGGAAAAAGATATTAGCATTCTAAACAGTTCAAGTTCATGGCCATAAACTTGGTCGTGGTGCTATTGATTGAGGGCATATAACTATTTCCTGAAGCTTGAAAATGTACAGAATTTTTTTACTCTTTGTAATATTTTTCTTTGGATTGTGGGTATAGTGCATTTGTTTTAATTTTTCTGAAAAGGTCTTTTCTTTAAACTTGTGAAAAGCATTGCAAGTAGTTGGACTTATAAGTGCTTTGCTTTCATGGGTGACATGGCCTATGAGGGGTGAACCACTGAATGTAAACATTTTTGTTTAAACTTGTGAAAAGCATTGCAAGTAGTTGGACACATAAGTGGTTTGCTTTCATGGGTGACTTGGCCTATGAGGGGTGAACCACTGAATGTAAACATTTTTGTTTAAACTTGTGAAAAGCATTGCAAGTAGTTGGGAAGTGGTTGTCTTTCATGGGTGACATGGCTTTGTTCAGTTAAGTTTATGTGATAGGGACTGTTTCTTTCATTAGAATGACCCAGGATTTGCACAAGGCCTTGGTGCTTAATTCACGTTTCCAAAAGAATTGAATATTGATGAGTGACTTGGCATGTTATTGTTTTTATATTTTTGAATTAGACCAGGAAATGTGTAAGGATCTATATTAAATGTAGAAATCTGGTTAATCTTATTAATTCTTTAAATGCTAATTATAAAATATTTAACTATATTTTTATAGAAATATTAAATTTCTAAATATTTATATATATTATAAAAATATTTAAACTATATTTTTTTAAAAATATTAAATTTTTAAATATTTATATATTTTCTAAAACTTTTTAGTTATTTTTAAAGTAACATAATTATATTCTACAGAATTTGGATGAATCATTTAGCTATAAGATTCATCACAGGAAAGGTAAATTTCAGAAAACAAAAAGAACGTTTCTTTGAAATTGATTTAACTAGAGAACAATTTACAGAGTTTTAGTTGCAGAAATCTTTTCGCCAGAACAAGGTTCGACCACATATCCGTACTACTGAAGTCTAGCAAATGAAATTTTTTGTTTATTTGAAGGCCTTAGCAAGTGAAGTATAATTCTAGTTGCCTTAACCAGTCATCCAATCTCTCAGCATCCATAGCACCGTCAAAGTGTAAGATATCAATCTTAGCTTCTACGGTTCTACCTTACATGCTCTTCTTCAGTAAAGGGTTCTCCTTCCTCATGCTTTGGCTTCTCTCCTACAGACCTTTCTTCAGAAAGGTCAACCAATGGTCCATGGCACATTGTATCATGGTAGGGATTCAATGTTTATCTCTATATTGGAGGACGTTTCTTCATAGTGATGTTCCATTTTCCAAGACCGGCTTCATTATAACCATCTACACCTCTTCTTCACTAGGATTAGTGCCAACTTATTGGAGATACTATCCACACGCTTAATCTGGGACCTGTGGGACATGGATTTCTTATTTGGGCTTGTACTTCTAGGATGCAGATTCTCTGATACCAAAGCTGATTTGTTTTATTGACCACCTTTCAATTTCTCAAGACATTGACTGTAACATGGATTCCAAATTGCTAACCACACACCTGCCAATGGAGTTTCCAACTAGAAATATCACTGCTATTACTCTGTTTGCAACAAAGCACGAAACCGCCCTACTGAACAGAGAGGTAAAAAGATTCTAAAAAACAGAGCATTTTTATGTGTGTTGAACATGAATGAATATTCTTTCTATAAACACAGATTATGAGAGAGAAACCAGGAAAAATGAGTAAATCAGAAGTCTCAGCAGCAAGATTCATCACACGGAAAGTAAATTTTAGAAAACTAAAAAGAACGTTGCTTTATTCACCAGGAGAACAACTGACGGAGTTTTTAGGTACATAGAAATACCGTCATCTTGCAAAGTTGCACCCTATTGTTGGCAACAAGGATTTTCATATTCGGTTCTGGACCGCATCATGTTGTGACAGCAGTCTTCCCTTCCTTTTCCTTATTCTATCACTATTTTCCCTTCTCGTTGCTGGAGAAAATGACAGGTTAATACATTGAGAATGACGACTGAAGGGTTTGACAGTTACATTCACGCGGCTTCATCTTTTTCTTCCAATAATTAATAATTTATTTATTTTTAGATCCTAATGTGATCATTATAGTGCCATTTGTTTTGTTTCATTGATAATATAATTCTATTATAAGAGCACCCATAACATGCATCCCTGCTAACCATATTCCATAATCTGCTGTTAGTAATACAAAAACCCATACACCATACCCATCCGAAAAATAGAAGTATACAAAGAGATGAATTAACTGAGGATCGAAACACTCTAGTTGTTTTTCAAAATTATACTTTCCCAGACATCATAACGTTTCAAACATAACTTCAATCATAAAGTGGGTTCGTTCAAGTAGGACCAAAAAGAGGCCCCCTTATAAACTCCTTCATTTCAAGTAGAATTACAGGCCGGTCGAGTGCTAGGATGCCATGAGATTATTTCCAAGCTGGCCAATATTTATTAGATGTAAGTAAGGCAAGTACCAAAATTTGTGAACGTATTTCAGCCAATGATGGAGTTAAAGAGTTTGAATATGCTTGATAGAAGTAACAAAAGACAGCCAAACAAAGCAAGAATAATATGGGTAGGTCATTAGAAAGGGCACTACAAAAATCAAAGTTTGAAAACAGGGAATCTCAAAAAATATATGTGGAACAATAGATAAGTTTACACCCATGACATGGTGTTTGTTTGTCGGGTTTATTAGCGCCTGCTATAATCACACTTGATCTGAAATGAAGTTGGTATTGATAAAGTCTATTGAACAATGTTGTACAGAGTTTGCTGACATAACATGGGAGGAATTCAATGGGCATTATTTGGGTGCTTCACAAAACTGTTTGGCTACCAAGAGTTCTCATAAGTTGATGGATGCTGACATTCTTGCGGAGGTAATACAATAATTTTCTTAATAATGGTAATATATAAACTCATTGCAGGTAATGACAGTCTTCAAAGCTTCTTTATATGCGTATCTCAGTCTTACTAACTTTGTCTAAACATACAAGGTATAGACTTCTGTTTAGAGGCTTATAGTGGATATAGTCTTTACTGGAGTGGAATGGTCTCGTCTTCCATGAGTTGTGTGCCTATTTTCATTCAACTTATTTCACAGAAGTGTTATGATCCTCCCTAAAGTTAATATAATGTTTTTGTTCCTAGATATACCCTATCAACTATGTCTTGTATGATGGGATCAATCTTCTCTCTTCCTTCTTTGGCAATTGGAGTGTGAAGAATCGAAAAAATATTTACGCCGTAAGGCGTTTTTCTCCGAACATGCTCGAAAAAACACTATTCCTTTCGTCGTCTATTCGGCCAACCTTGCTCCTCCGCGTGTCCTCTTCGCGATCCGGTGGTTTCAATGTTTCGGGAAAGGTGTCGATGAACAATGCTCAGCCCTGCAAAGAGGTGGAAAATGATACGAACCCCTAAGGCTCAACAGTATATAGGGCGTCAAGGGTTTTGACTTCTAAGAGCGCCAACAAGACCTCGCCGCCTAAACCCGAGCCTGAGATTGTTGAAAATGTTGAGAAGCCAGCAGAAATACCTCCTGCTGAGGATGTGAAGGTTATTGAGGTTGCAATGAAGGAGGAGAAAAGTGTAGAAGCCAAAAACTTAAAAGAACGGTCTGCCAAAGATGTCGCGGCTACTGAGAAGCCAGCCCCTGTGAATGAATCCTCGCCTAAGAAGGGTAGAGTTTCAAGGTCTTTCAAAAAAATAGTTTAATGTGCTTGGTTGCATTTTCATTTATGTTGTTCAGCATGAGTGTGCGTGCTAACTTATGTTGGCTGAATCAGGTGGCAGTTGCCAATTATCCTTCAGCTGGAGAAACTGCTGTTGCAGTACTTGTTTCTACAGGTAAAGTGAAATGCCTTCTTCTGAGCTGAAACACAACATTAGGACCTTGTATGGCCTAAAAGGCTATCTATGGTTTATCCAACCTGTTTTCCAAGGCATCTGAGTTTGGGTTTTAGAAGCATAGATTCCTTATTCTGCAGTGTTACACTCAACAGATGTCGGTATTCATGAAGCAATGAAATGGACTATTTGTGATTGCGGAGAGGGAAAATATATATATGAATGTATTGGGAGTTTGGCGAGTATGACCAGGTAGGGATGCCCAGGATGTTTGATTGTGTTTTGTGTTGGGAATGTAGCTGTTTCCTTACCAGTCAGAAGAATTATATCGTATTAGGATAGATTGTGTCATATTGTATTTGGTGTTTGAAAAGGGTGACCAGGTAGGGTTGCGTGGGTTTTGGTTTGTGTTGGGACCTGGGGTATGTAACTGTAACCTAACCAGTTAGAGGCAACGTATATTTTATGTCAGATTGTGTTATATCTTTCATACTAATACCACCTTATTATCTTCTTACTTCCATGCCGGTTCATGTAGGCAACCGTTTCAGACCACATGCTCACTTTCAAGGAGGTTCTCAAGCGGGAGCACCTAGTTATAATGGTGTCTTGGCGTTTCCACAACCTGGTTCCTATCCTTATCAACAAGGTTACCCATATTCTCCAATTGGGTGAGTCCAAACATGCAATTCTATTTTTTTATCTCAAAGACTTTGATCTTTATTGGCATGAGATCTATGCACTATGAAGATTGAGGCACAATTAACATAACCATGTTATATGGTTTATGGATATGATAGCTTGTAAACTAAAAATCGTGACAAGAACACTTTCAATAAGAATAATTTCTTACCTAAAGTGATTTATCTTAATATTTAATACACGCTTGTGTTTGCAGCTTTCCAACATATCCTCCAGATTTCAATTTTGCACAGGTATTATCAATAATAAAAACTTCTGTATTTGTGTGATTGGGCTTTCATCTTTTATTAATTTTTGGTTTTGGTTTAGATTTTACTTGCAGCACTGATGAGTTCAATTTAGCTTTTCATATTTTTGAGGTCTTTGTTCCCTTTTCAATCAAGTGAAGTTACTACTGAAAGCCATGTATTTATGTACCAACTTTTTTAGGTTGTAATTAGGGGTGTGAGAGGAAATGCCTCACCTCAACTCACTTGTTCATGTCTTGTATGTCCATGTCTACTTGGTTTGTTGTATGGATTTTATAATCCATATGCAACACCCCAGTCTCCACAACTATATGCTGGTCCAGCAGCAACAATGTATCCTCATGCACAAGTAACAAAAGGTGCGTTTGGATATCCTGCCTCACCAGGATATATGCAAGGTCCACATATTGTTCAGTATAGCATCCCAGGATTGGTAGCTACAATGACTGCTTCGTCAAAGTATGGGACTGTAGCATCAACACAAAATCCTAGTCAATCTTCGGGTACATTCCACTCGCATATTTATGTCAAATATTATAACCATTTTCAGGTTCGGTGGGTTTTGTAGTAGATAAAAAGTATATTAACATTTATACTATGTTTTTAATTTTGATGAATTCTTTCTCATGCAGGAATGGCACTAACAGGTGCAAATTCGGTCTCTGTAAATCGGAGTCCAGGACAGACACCACAACAATATGCAGTGCCAATGGCTCTTCAACAATATACAGTTGTAGCATCTTCTGAATAGGTATGTTTCCTGATGTATGTTTTTTGGCTAATGAAGAGAGAGAGGGTAAAGAGAAGAGGCATACTTCTTCAACAATGACATATGGCCTTGAAAGAAATAATGTGTATGATGAAATCCTATATATCTTTAAAAAAAATGATAAATCTTTGCTTTAAGTTTTGTTTCGATCTTAAATGGATGAGAAAAAGGAGAGTAAACAAAAAGTTGGGTGTTGGGTGGCGCTCTGTGGGAAGGGGAGGTATTTTAGTTTACAGAATGGTAGAATAAAAAGGAAAGTGATAAGTTCGATACAAAAATTTGGAAACCTAAGAAATAGCGAGTGGGTCTTTTCGTTTTTAATATCCACGGAAATACTATCCTCATTTTTAATATCCACTGAAATACTATCCAGGTCTTATGGGGAATTGCCACATCATATGAGACTGTTGAATGGTCTTATCATGCAGACAATGATAATCTCTGCAAAGGACTTGCAACAAACTAAACGAAAGATGGAGATTAAGCCATGTTGTACCCTACCTTTGTTTTGCGTTTGTCCTATATTATCCACTCAACCGCATCCAACCAGCTCTAAAGCTCACTTTGTTGTTAGCTTTATTGATTGATAGGAAACGTTAGAAAGTTCTCCCAAAGAGCACGAAGGTGCAAGATAGGAATTTGAATTGAATTGAATTGAATGAACCAGCTTTATAAATAATTATTTGCAATGCTTCCTTAGATACCAGATGCAAATCTTGGGTCATATTTCTTCTTATTTCCTCATAAAGACTAGGCCACTGTTAGTGTTGCTTGAGGAGTCGGGCGAAGTGAAGAAAAAATAAAGTCATTTTGGATATTTTCAAATATCTCTGTCACTGTTTTCCTTTGTGTTTTAAGAAAGATTGCTCTGAGCAAGTGATATCATGGCTGATCCTGGTTTTCTCTCTGGGTTTATTGGTAAAGGCATCGACATAGCATTCGACCAGATTCTTCACCATGCTAACATCGCACTCCGCTGTAGGAAAGAATTGAACTCTTTGAGATATCTGGTAATGAGCATAAAGCTTATTGCAGCACAGATCCATCAATACCGTCTGCAATTGAATAGAGAGAGAGGAACATCCACTGTTGAAAGCCATAATGATGCTTCACAATGGGTTAAAAAGCTGCACAACCTTCTCCCACAAGCACTGTCAATATTGCAATAGTGCACAATACCAAGTTTCAAGCACTATTGAGAATGGTTTTACTTCTACAAGCCGAGGCCTTCCTATTACATTTGGTAGCTAGAAAATCTCTCATTACTTATCGGACTTCCACTATTGATCCTCCCTTTCGTGACAGGATTTAAGCACCTTTTTCTTCAAAATCTATTCGTACTGTTGAGAATAATTTGACTGAGGCCTTCCTATTACATCTGGTAGCTAGAAGATCTCTCATTACTTTGGTATGGGACTTCTATGGGTCTTCTCTATAAGGATTCTCTCCTGAATTGGTTGGGTATATTTTGCTTCCCATTTTAGTTATTTTTTCAGTATAAAATCGGTTTCCTTAATACTTTTAGCTCAAGTTGATTCATACATGTTTCTGCCAATGAAAGTTCATATGGATGGATTATTTTATTCTCCAACAGGTGGTTGCAATGTGTTTATGTACCCTCTCAGTCTACCTCAACTTGTTCTTAGAGGTGCTCGAGCCCCATATCTTGTAAATATATAACATTACTGATGTGATGAATGTTTGGAATAGGGAGCTGATTATTTCCAATCTCAAATCTCTGCCAGAGCAAGGAGACAGATCCTTACCTAGGTGCAGGTGATTCCATATGGAAGCCCAAGAGAACATGTTGAAAGCTGTTTGAAATGTGCCTATTTATCAAGGTAGTAGCATTGGCAGTTGCCTAGAATGTGTCATTATCCAAGCTAGCAACAAGAGACCCAAGCCAGTGCCCAAGGAGCTTCATTTCTCTTGGCTAAATCAACCATCCTATCTCCATTGGCTAACATAATATCAATATATCACAAGTGATCAATCAACAAGACATTTTCCTGATGTCTACTTGTGGTGTGAGACAAATAACAGACTTTGATCATGATGTTAATATCTTTCACCCAGTGGGGCAAGGAAGTCAAGGGGGTCCTTCCTCGAGGAGAGTAGGGAAAGGAAATGAAGGACAATTTGTCTTGAGGGGTTGGGTGAAGGGAAGGGCAAAGGAAAACAAGCAAGAAGGAAACAATGCAAATAACTAGAGGAGAAGCTCATCTTAAGGGGCTAGGAAGAATAGAGAAATGCTAGATGAACTTGTTATCACTCAAAATGCATTTCTTTAAAAAAAATCTTGGCGATCTTGTTGATGGTTCATGGATTCATTATCGGATGGACTTGTCAAAATTCTTCATTTGACATTGACATTTTGTGGATACATTAGCAGATATTGGCATTGATGGTTTGTGGATACATCTTGATCAGGATCAACTTACCATTTTTTAGTTCATCATTTGGCATTGATTGTTCAAGATTGCTAAAGTCAGTGTTAGCACATTTTTGTGGTTCTTGTATTGCTCAAGGGTTGAGGATTGGACAGGTTCTTGGCAGGTGGTTTTCATAGCATGTGCATTCAAAGGACATATCATGCCTATTTTAGTGCACAGATGGACATGCTCTCAACATAGGAATTTTTAGTAGGTTCCTCTACTTCTATTTTTGGCAGGTCACCCCATGCATCTGAATGACATTCAATGTTTGGAGTATGCATGGGAGGATGAAGATAGTAAGATTCTTGAATTGGATATTTTTAGAAACTTTATAGTTTTAGAAATTTTTCCTTTTCAACAGCTGGAGACGTTTTTGGGCACCTAAATTGATGGTTTCCTAAATGGGCTATTTTATACTTCGAAGATTTACAATCATAAAATTTATAGTTTCAGAAATTTTATCTCTGTTGAAATCTCATGGTAGATTTGGATAACCCTTTTTGATATGTGCATATGGTTCTGTGTTTGTGGCAATCTGAGATAGTCAAGGTCTTGGTTAGAATTGGTCAAGCCTAGGTCTAAAAATTGAATTTATGCAGTTTTGGAGATACTTACAATTTTTGATAAATTTGGTGGTGATCAAGGATTGTGTAATCTTGGTCTACTTTTAGCCTTGAGGTTTTCAGAATTTGGTTATATTTTGAGTACCCTTTATCTTGAACAACATTGGCGTCCAGTTTCAAGTCAGTTTGAGAAATTGAAACATAAAATTAAGGTTGTTGCACCTTCTAGAAGCTTCTATGGTGGGTTCCACTTGATCTATGTTTATCTCTAGGAGTGCACTCTACTTAGGGCAGCTATTCTTGGAGTTGACCTTTCAGTGCAGTTGAGTGGAGTTCACTGATCTTGATTCTCAGTTCATGCACATGAACATATGATTTTTTGCTTGACCTTGAAGGTAACCTATTCATGGAAAGTTGGCTGCACCAAATGATGAAGACTCTTCCTCTGCATTCAAGAATTTGTTGGATCTATTTTTGACTTGGAGAGGAGTGTGCCCTTCAGTTTTGGCAAAAGCTCTCATGAGACTGTCACTTCAGTTCATAATCAATTCACTTTAGTAGAATTTCCTTTCAGTTCTAACTTCTCCCTACAGTGCAGTTGATTTATTTCTCCTCAGTTCAGTTAGAATTTAGTTTAGATACATGTCTCTTGGAGAAGACTCAACCTATCATATTCAAAGTGATTCACACATCAAGCAAGTCCTATTTTTGCAAGGTGTCTTTTACTCCAAGCCATTCATGCTATACTCATCTTGAAAACTGTTAAGTTTGCTTAATTTTGATGGGATGTGAAATTCTATTCTCTTCATATGAGGTCCAATGAGGTTTGAACCCCTCTCAAACATCTTGGAACAAATAATAATAATATAAAAAGTAACTAAAATGGTATTATTTTACTTAAAGAATTTTATAATATCATTTTAGGTTGGCTTGTGTGTCAAGCATTATTATATTTGAAGCCTTGGAAAGTGCACCCTAGATGAAGTTTGACTTTTTGTTCATGCATTCAGTTTATTCGTGAGGAGGAGGGTGCTCCACTTAGCCTATGCTTCATGGATCCTTGTGCTATTTCCAGGTGTAGAAGGAGGGTGCTCCACTTGGAATATGCATGGTGAATTCCAGTACTATTTCTAGGTTAAGAATCTTGCACTTGGGACTAGGGCATTATGGTGTATGGAATCTAGAGAATTATCAATATCCATTTACCATGTGGAAAAAGGTGGGTTTCGTGAGAAACTCCAAAATTCACAATCCCAAATTTTGCAGGAAGGTTGAAGTTAATGTGGAGGGCACATCATGTAAGAGTACCAGAGGTATGTAATTGACAGGTTTGATACAATATCCAATGAGGGGAAGTGCCCCTGGTACTCTATTGACACCAAATCAAGAGGTGAATTTTGACATTCTAATTATATTTCTGGGAAAATATTGTATGGAGATGAGACTCATGCATGATTAAGTTATTTTCCTTGTTTGCTCTGTATGTTGAATTGAATTTATCTAGCTTTGAATAATAGGTCAAGAGAATTTCCTGAATTGTAATCTTAAATTGCAGACATGAGAAAATGCAAAATTAGGTGGTTCCAAGAACAAATATGCATTTCTAAAGAATGCCACAACAACCTTGCTTCACACAATTGGTGAATTTGAGAAGGTGGCATTTGTTGCTCATATAAACAGCTACATTATTGATGATCCAGTGATGAAAAGATACCTTCCAATTGATCCTATGACAAATTATCTCTTTGATATAATGAAAGATGATATTCTTCTATGGTATGAATACTCAATTAACTAATAATTACAGCCTTGTTGCAATTATAGGATAGATGCATTTCATTAAGTTTTGACTGTACTTGGATCTTGTGGTTTGTTCATACAACTAGCTTTTGTCATATTTCTGAGAATGAAGACAATTATTGTTTCTATTTGTGGGCATGATGCAGTAAATTGATCAATGTCGTTCTTCCTAGCACCATTGATGATCGAGCAATAAATATAAAATCAAAGCTTAATCCATTGGAAATCAATGAAAATCATACAATTTGCCTCAATTCTTCAAAGGCCATTGAATGCACAGTAGTAAATATTGGAACACGGGGCTTAGTTGAAGGGCGGGTAAGTGAAATATTCTGTATAATTGTATATAGGTTGTTAAATTACATATTGTATCTGAGGACTTATATGATGGGATGGTAGGTCAAATAAGCTGTATAGTTGATCCCACATTTATATATTACCACTTCCATACTATGTTAGCTTAATTCAACAACTGAGTGTTCTGAGTTATATGCATGCATGATTATATTAACAATTCCAGAAAAACATAGACATGAAGAAACCTTTCTGCATAGGGTATTCCATCAAACCTTTTTTTTGGCTCACTTAACGGAGGAAGCTTGTTGTTCAAGTTATGGGAAGAACTTTGTCTGAGTTTATGTCTCTTCTCGCTCTGTTCCTTGTAGATCTAAGTTTCGAACTATTTATGCTCCACGAATACCCTTCTGCAACCCGAGTTCTTCGCACAAGATAGGCCCCGGTAAGTAAAATCCTCAGTGAAGAATGAGTTTTGAGTTTCTTGAATGTCTTGTATGCATGTGTTCTAAGTGGATTTAAAATGACAGGGTATATTCTGTGAAAATGTGCTTCCTTTTTCTCCTTCTTCAGTTAAGATGACACGGCATTTTCATGTGGAATCTGGGGATTTCATGCCTATGTTCTAATAAATCCTAATAGCAATAAAGGCACAGGGAAAGTGACAACCAATGAGTTGCCATAGTTGGGGACTCCAATGCATTCTACAACACAAGAGGTAGACTCCATCTCTTCTGCAACAACAAAAAATAACAAAAAACGAAGCCAAATAAGTGTTCCTGCCCAAAACTTAGAAAAGGGTAGTTGGAAATATAGACAATTTGGGAAAAGTTTAGCCTAACGGTGAACTAACACTATGTGGGTTTCCAACTCTACTTGGTTGTTTGCATGTAAAATAGATAGCAAATATCCTAGACACTATTTTCTTATAGCTCCATCACGTGCCCAGAGTTTCTTTCCTCATTAATTCTAAGGTCCTTGGATTACTCGCTCGTTATGAGTGATGTTACCTTGTGTGTTGAGGAGGGATTTCAGATGGTTGTGTTGCTATGTTGGTTGGTTGGGATTAAAAAAATTTGCAGATGAAGTAATTGTAACATCTCTTTGGTAATTGTAATTCCCCACTTTGGTAATGAGAAAAAAAAGTAAAATGATTTGAGTTCCTATTGCTAGCTAGCATCAAGTCGGTGATTTGGCTCGTTGGGCACTTGTGAGTTGGCCATTGACTTATCACTAAGAAAACCAATTCTATATTTTGTGTGCCCAATGAGTGAGAAATATTTTAATATTATCCTTATGGGCGGGATTCCACCACCATCATCATTAGAAGAAGAAAAACGTTTTGAGCTCCTTTTTTCTGGGAGACTCTACAAGGGCACACCCTCATAAAAACACATAATTTTTATTTACTAGGGGAATTGACAATTGGGGTGGGGATAGTACTCATGAGACATGGGGTTGATTCCCATCCACTACCACTATACCTCTAGGTGCATCCACACAGCCCCCCATCATGGAGCATGGGCTAGCCAAGGTTTGAACCCATGATGTTGCAAGGAGTGCCCTAACAGTACACTCTGTTGCCACTTGGTCTATACCCCTGGTGGCCATAAATGCACATAATTTAAAACCATAGAAAACATACAATTGTTCTTTGAAGCAAGGATGGGGACTCACCACCCTCACCTTGCCTTTTCTTCTCTATATAGTTCTACCAAATCCTAGATTTTGTTGTTTCTCACCTACAACATAATAGTTTTTGTATATTATATTGAGGAGGTTGAAGTTGGAATTTTGTGAACAAGCTTTAAAGTACAGAAAAATGTGGACAACAGAGGTTTTCTACCATATTCCAAATGCTTCAGGTCCAGCAAGCATTCTTTTAGTGAGAACTTGGAAAAGGATAAACCTTTTCTCGTTCCTTTAGATGGAAAAGTTAAAACAACAGCTAGATTTGAACTATGGGTTGGTTGTCTTCACATTCATGTAGATGATGTTGATAGTTCCGTGTGGCACAGATGTAGAGGAGCAGTCGGACGCTTATTGAGCATGGCTAGTGGTTTGAGCTTTGTTCCATTTCTGTTTTTTGGGTTAATTTTTGTTACGACAGTTTTGACTCTTTTCTTTTTAAATGATGATGGATTATTATATTTCATTTTGATTTAAAATGAGAAATACAATGATTCTCCTATGCATAAAAAGTTCTATTATGTTTTAAATTTAGGATTTGTTGTGTTTTAGCTTTTTTATATATTTGATATTTTGGGCAAACCCCCTATGCTGGGGATCCTAACATCCTTTGAAATTTGGGGGATCTCTCCACATGTCCCATTGATGCATCCCCATGTCCTCATGTCTCTGCATCCCTTAAACTTTGTGGAACAATGGTTACATGAGATGATTTCATTAAAACTTAAATCTTAATATTAACTGGCTTAAATTCATAAAAATTTCTTGATAGTATCAGGAACTGAAATATTTCTTTTACCTTGCAGATCTTGTTCTAAAAGAAAAAGTTTTTGTGCATGACCTAGAAAATCAGCGGATAGGCTGGACCAGCTTTGATTGTAAGTTTATATTTCTGGATCTGTTTTGAGTATATGAAATCATTTTCCTCGTAACATCTGTATGTTTGCCAAATTAGTCTCATATCTATAGTCTTAGAGACCTATTCTTGATGCTTAGTCAATAATGTGATGCAATATTGAATTTATATTGTAGTGCTTGAGCTTTGTTCATTTTGCTTGCTAAATAAAGCTTGCACATAAGAACTAGTCTATATATATGCTTACATTATGGTTGTGTTTTCATTCGCCCAAAGTGCAATCATTCGGGCATCTACAGTTCTGTTTGGAGAAGTTATTTAAATTGGTAATCTACAGGGGTGGGGGTCAGGCATGGGCAGTGTAGATCTAGTTCATCTCTTTGATTAGATCTGATGATCCATTGTGTTTGATTTTGAACTAGTCCAAGTAGAGTGAGGTTTAAACTCTATGCAAATGTTGTAAGTTGAAAAGCAACTTATTTGGATTTGATTTTTGCTTTCATCTGTAGTTTTCTAAGGATGTTAAAAAAATGTTTGATAGGTGATTCTACCAGTTTTGTATTGGGAGGCATTGACTTTTAGCACACACACTCTTGTGTTTGTGCTTATTGCGTCCATAGGTTTGTTTCCTATTTTCTTGCTACCATCGGCACCTTCAATGCGGTTAGCAGGAATAAACTTTGGATATGGCTTTGGATTCCTTATAGTAATGGCAGGGAACAGTGTGGGCATGTCTTTACCTTACTTCATTGGTTCACTTTTTCACAGTCGGATACAAGTCTGGTTCCAACCAATTTTTTTTATTCACAATACAATTCAGCTGATTCAAGTTTCAGTATGTTTTTGTACATGCTAAAGTTAGCCAGAGATGTTCACAAGGGTGAATGTTATTTCTGAACAAAGTTAATTTTTTGATGCAGAAATGGCTTGAAAGATGGCCTAAAAAAGCTGCTATGGTGAGGCTAGCAGGAGAGGGAAACTGGTTCCATCAGTTTCGAGCTGTTGCTCTCTTGAGGATCTCTCCATTTCCTTATATTATCTTCAATTATGCTGTTATTGCAACAAATGTCAAGTATTGTCCATACATAATTGGGTCATATGTGATGATTTCATTAAAACTTAAATCTTAATATTAATTGGCTTAAATTCATATAAATTTCTTGATAGTATCATGAACTGAAATATTTCTTTTACCTTGTAGATCTTGTTCTAAAAGACAAAGTTTTTGTGTATGACCTAGAAAATCAGCGGATAGGCTGGACCAGCTTTGATTGTAAGTTTCTATTTCTGGATCTGTTTTGAGTATATGAAATCATTTTCCTCGTAACATCTGTATGTTTGCCAAATTAGTCTCATATCTACAGTCTCAGAGACCTATTCTTGATGCTTAGCCAATAATGTGATGCAATATTGAATTTATATTGTAGTGCTTGAGCTCTGTTCATTTTGCTTGCTAAATAAAGCTTGCACATAAGAACTAGTCTATATATATGATTACATTATGGTTGTGTTTTCATTCGCCTAAAGTGCAATCATTTAGGCATCTACAGTTCTGTTCCTAGGTTTACATGTTACATGGCTATATCTTCACTGTTTATACTGCCATAAGTCAATAGGAAAATCATAGTGTTTTAGACTATTTGACTCTGCATGTTGCTGCCTTGCTTTGTTTGTAGTGGCTCTAGTCGAGGGTCAAATGCATTTAAGATTTAATTGTGATTGAATTTCCTTGGAAAACTTCAGGCTCCAAACACTTAAAACACTTAAAATTCTGTTTTGCTTATTATCCTAGAAAAATCCTAGGAATATTTAAACTTTGTTCTGCTTATAATTAAAAGCCCCAGTATTATGTGAGAAGGCCAGAAGGCAACATTAGTTGTCCCATCCATAAATATTTTGAGCTGTCTCATGAATACCTCAATCTCATTTTAATGCAGATTCAAGTTACTCAGATATTCAAAGCCTTTAGCCAGAAACCTGTAACTTTCAGCCTCACCAAGTACCACAGATACTGGCCACCTAAACAGGTGCAAAAGGAAACAGATGCCTTTACCCTTTTGGCAGGAAGGATCCTATCACTTTTAGTCCACCAATTCCAGTTCCACAGATCCATTAGACAATACATGCTGCTGTTACTTACGTTGATTCAACATTTAAGGAGCATAGGCCATCGATTTTAGGAGGAAGCAGAGTGTCCAATTGAGTGAGGTCAAGGAGTTGGAACAGAATTTGGATTCCCCAAAGAGCCAACCGATAAATTGATTAAGGGAATAAGCCAAAGATAGATAACTACAATGGTTCCAGGGCGAGTATTGAGAAAAACCGTTTATATAGCTATTTTAGCACTCTAGAAACAAGGCGACGTACAAGAGACCCGGCAATGCGTGGGGTTGAAGGAAGGCTGCTGTTTGACAATATACCTCCCTCCTTATACTCACATCCTTGGAAAGTTTTATATTATTGTTTTGGTGCATTATGTTCTGATCATGAATTTTTAATTATGGAGAATTTTTAATTTCAGGAAACTGAAAAGCATATTCCAAGTAAGCTTTTGATAAGAAATGTTAGTAAAAAAATTCATAATATGGTCCCCTTGGCATCAATTGGGGAAATCTATATTCAGAACAAAACTGACAGAGTGTGAAGAAGTGCTTTGGGGAAATTTGTTTATGTTAAATCCACTGTAAATGCTTATATGTGATACCTAAACACATAACAATTCAAACCAGCAAAAAATCCACTGTAAAATATTTGCATGATAGTTTAATTTTGTTTTAAGATCCTTAAATGGATGGCATAAATTAACTGACCTAAAATGAATGACTAAAATTAAGAATTCCAAGGATTAATAATAAGCTGTTTGATTAATCTGTTGTGCTTATTCAAGACAGGTATGAGATGAGATGGACAACATGATAGGGTTTAGATGATGGACAACATACCTCAAGGCATGGTATTGGGGTTGTGCTTAAATAAGGAGGTCATCTGGTTCCTTATCATTCAGAGTCCCTTTCAAACACCAAGTTGAACTACCCTCATATGATAAATGAGGGTATGCTCATCTGGTGATGAGGGACGTGAGCCTTGGATGGACTATTTCAAGCTCATGGATGGAGAGGAGGAACTTCATACTCCCTTGTCTTGGCTGCAGATCTCTGCAGTGTTTACCTAGAGGAACAAATTGTACACATGAGACAAGGTATGTATCAGAATGAAGAGCATGCTTCATCATCCACAAAGCAGAAGGAACCTCTTGGAAATGCTGAACAATTGAAGGAAAAGAGAGTATTGCGTAGGTCTCCCTCATCAGGAGATTTATCTGATCATGTTACGAAACAACGAAAACAACATTCTTTTTTTAGGAAATATGCCCCATTCCATGAAAGGGATTTCACCGGATAGCAATCTTAGAACACTGAACAGAGTCCCCAGAACACATGATAGGGCTTTGGAAACTGCAATCTTAGAATATTCTTACAACATAATTAAAGATCAACAAGAAAGTCCACTTGAATGGTTGCATACCATTTATGGAACATGGTTTCTCAAGATGACACTTGGAAACAAAATATTTAATCCCACACACCCCTCTTCGTTAGTTGATAAATACAACCTCTCAATTTTAGTTGCCTCCATAGCCAGCTCTTAGAGTTCTATTTCCATTATAATTATTTACATTGTTTTTACATTTTTCCATGGTTGACTAGCACATGTTCACAAAATATAAAATACTTGCATTTATAAGCTATGCATTCACTAGTGGGGCCTTGGCCTTGAGCTCCACACTAGGAATCATACATAACATGTTTACACTATTCACATATTAAGGCAATACATTCCAGAGTAAAAAAACAGGGGTATTTGTTGTAAAGGAAAGTTTCCTATGGCTAGGGTTTAAGAGGCCATCAACATACTGGGGTTGAAAGGTGGATGCAAATGTTCAGCAAGCATGTATAAGAAAGTTTCAAAGATTATAATGGTTCATACCTTAGCCAAACGAAGGTTGATCCAAGCAGCCCTTCAATCCTCTTCTTACTCCTCTTGCTCCTCTTGCTCCAAGAGACCTGTAAAACGAATTATACCTTCCTCAAACCAATATGACCACATATAAAGCAATGATAATCAAATAAACATGAAAAAATGATCTGACTAACATCATCATATGATCATAAACAGAGATTCAATCACACATTGAACAATGATTTGGGAAGAAGAAGGACATCACATCTTTATTAATCTTGAAAACAAGTACAAGTATACTTTCTCTTCAAGTTGGGCACTTCACGAATCCTTGATCTGGTTCTGTTGCTTTTCTTCTCCAAGGAACTCAGCTTCCAAGCTCTGCAACACAAGGAGAATGTATCTAGGGCAAAGGTGTGGGCAAAGAGAGCTCCAAATCCTCCAGCATAACAATGCAAAGATTTAAGTCTCCTCTCATGGACCTCCCTACCTCTATTTATATGCTTTATGAAGAGTTAGGGTCGAAGACAAAGTAGTTACAACTGAAGGAGTCAGTTGCATAACTACCCAAACTACCCGAATTTCAAAATATGTATTTTTTTGACATTTTTAGGAGGCGTACGCAGGTTGCAGAGACAACAGTCGCGTACACGAGGAGGTATACGTGGGTTGCAATGCAGAAAGTCACGTATTTAAGGCATACGCAAGTGTTATATATAGCAAGTCGCATACATATGCGGGTTTCCTTAAGGAAACTTGTGTACACATAAAAAAATATCATTTTAAGGGTACTTTTGGGAATTTTCAGACTTTTGTGTCTGCTGGAAAGTTTTAGCTAACACAGATACCTTTCCAACGGTGCAGATATGAGGTCAAACGTAGTTATAGAACTCAAGATATGGGTCCTCCAAGTTAGGTGTTTTTTCAGTGACTTTCAATGACTTTCATGAAGTGTCGACATGCGACGAAATCATGGGAAAGTGGTCACAGGAAGAGATGTGTAATTTTGAGCTATAACGGATGCCCCCTAATGTATGAGGTTAGAGGGGAATACTCTAGTCGAAATACATTATAAAGGAAACAACTGAGTATGGAGAGAGCAGAGAATCCAATATCAAAAGGCTTGAACAAAGGTACCTACAAGTCCATATACAAATCATCACCATAAAGATACAGGCAGATCCAACATATGTATAACTGATGAAACTATCATTGTCGCTCAATATGCAAAAAGGCGCCATATGAAATCTAAAGGAGTCATGGCCACAAATAAACAAGGTGGATCCATACTTGGCAATCGATCATAGCCACAAAAAATAGAAGGTGGATCTATGTCTCAGCAAAATGTCATATAAAGTGTAACAAGGTCTTATGCAACTTGGGCAATAGCAAAATGACGATGCTATTGTCAGCCCAAAATATTCAGTCCAAACCGCCCAAAAAAGGTACGAATCCTAACCATGCGAATAAAGGAGCTGAAGTCGAACATGGAGGAAACCGTTTGATTACCAGCCAATGATGAGAACCGTTAACAAACGTGAGGGAAACCACCATTAATGAAAATGGTCCCCAAGGTACCTAGTACATTCTAACAAGTGTGAATACAAGGACTTGAAGTCGAACACTTGAAGAATCGATCGAGTAGGAGACATTAAGGTATTCCCACTACCCAATGGTGAGGGAAATTGCCATTGATGACTGCAATCCCCAAGGTACTGTCATAAAACTCTAAATCTCATTCCCAGAGCAAGATGTGTTGTAGTCGATAGGAAGAGATCCGTTAGAAGGAAGGCATTAAGGCATCCTTCATCATCCAACACGAGGTAAGTCAAAGACTAATTGGATCTGGAATTGGTACTGAATTTCATAACAAGAAACGCTGAAGACATGATGTAATGAACTGATACCAGGGAATGGCCGACACAAAAGGTCAAGGCAACTACAGAATGGCTGACAAAGGTTTAATCCTTGAACAGTGAGCACGACACAAAAGTGACTTAGGAAGATTTTGACACAAAAGGACCAACGACACAAATCCACAATGTAGGAGACATTGACAGATTCCCCATATAATTGGAAAAGAAACCAACTGGAGGATTAAGAAACTTTGAATCAGGATAAGGCCAAAATACTAGGACCCAATTGTTGATAGACTCAAAACTAGTGCTTTGTTCAAAGAAACAAGACTTGCTGCCATGATGTAAAAAACATGTGAGTGAACTTCCCTTCCCCTCTTTCTTGTAAAGGTTTAACGAGTCCAAGAAAGCAAACTCAACACGTTCTTCATTTTTGGCAAGCTCGAAGAAGAGACAGAAGAATGCTTGATAAAGCACTGATTCATGGATTTTACGAGCCCGAACTAGTACATGCTCATTGGTGTTTTCATAGTTTAGAGAGTTTGAAAACTCCAAAGAAGACTCCAGGGGGGGACTTTTTCGTCCAATTTAGTCTCCTGAGGCTGGAAAAGTATAAAACAGACCACATAAGAACTCTCTTAGCTTCTGAAGAAGCCTAGGTGCACCTTTTTCGTACTTAGTCGGGGAGGTCCGAAAAATGGTTAAATTACCACCTACCCAACGCTCCTTCAAAAGCAGCATATAGCCTAATTTTTACGAGTGTGAAGGAAGGAAAGATCACTTGGAAAGATCCATTTGATTATGAGAAATGGGGCTTACAACAGTAAAATCGATGCTTTTTTCTTTAGGGTTCAACAAGCATGACAAAGACATAAAGTACACTTGGAATATTTTTCATGTTTAGGTCCAGAGCATGAAAAAGAGAAAACTAAGCTCATACCGGGCGCTCCTTTTTCGTAAATTTAGTCCCTCAGGTCCGGAAAAGTGACAAATCTATGCATGAGAATACTCTTCTCGATTCCAAAGAAAAGAGAGTGTTCCTTTCTCGTACTATTCCACATGGTCTGAGAAAGTGATAACCTACCACCAATGTGGATGCCCATTCACATATTCTTAATGAGCATGAATGGACAAGTTTACTCGGCAGCCAAGTCTATTTTGAGGAGTCAGACTTGGGCCTAAAGAAACTCAATATCTTTCCCGTGAAGTTTTAATGAGTCCGAAAAAGTCAACTCGCAGCCTCCTTACTGTTTTTAACGAGCTTGAAGGAGAGTAGAAAGAATGCTCTAAATGCGAGGAGACGAGTGTCATAGGCAGGCGAAACTAGTTCTAAGCGCAAGGAACAAACCTATGCATAATACGAGGAAAATGAGCAAGATAAAGACACTCGGGGAAAGTCTCCTCAAGGTAAAGGGTGTCAAGTTGCAAAGGCAAAATGATACAAGGCTTAGCAACAATGAGAACAAACATGAGGGCTTATACAATGAGCTAAAAGCATGGAAGTCGGCATCAGGCTCAAAAGCGCAAGCAGGATGCATGCAAATGTAGTTACAGCTTGAACAACAAGACAAGGCTAGTAAACAGTTGTGAATCCAACTAAGAATCCTATATCCAAGAAACAACAACATTAGTATCATATTCAGAAGAAAAGATCTGATGCGGGTCACTTTTGCAGAAACATATGTGACTTTTCTATCTTCTATAAAAGGTAAAGTCAAGGCAGAATCGACTGAAGAAGATTCTATGGCACCAAGGCTTGAGGGTTTATAATCAGTAAGATCAACCTTAGAAGGAGAGAAAAAATCAACAAGGGAGAGAGAGTCTACAGGAACAAACTCAGTATCACGGGAGTTGAAAAATTCATAAGAAAAATCAAACTCATCAAGATCATTGACTTGCTTTTCAAAGGAAGAGTCAAAAGACTCAACAAGACCAACATAAGAAGAAAGGTCAGGGTTACTAGGCAAATCAAGGTTAGAATTAGTCACAACTGAACCAACATCCAATAGAAGTCAGACTATATCAAAGACTCTAGGAATACTTCATCCAAAGGAAGGAGATCATCCGAGATAGGACACATGTATAAAATTTCAAATGGATCAACAGAGTGGAGAGCAGGCTCCATGTTCTGTATAGGATGACTCACTTGGTCAACTGCTGGGACCAAGTCCCGAAACGGTAAGCATGAAAACAGAGGCTGCTTCTTAGTAGCAATTGAACGTAAAGGACATGAGGCCACATAACTCACCTGTGGCAGGGTAGTGTCTATAGAAACACTGGGAATCAATAAAGGAAAGACTTGGTCTCTAGTTGGGTCAGGAGATGGATCAAGAAAATCCAACTGATCAATAGTGACAATTTCTTCACCATGATTAAAGTACAACACACGAAAAAATGTTGACACCACAACTTGCATGGCATAGAAATAATCACGTTCGAGGAGCATATTGAAGTCCAAGGGGTCTTCTATTACCATGAAGTCAACTAAGATGGTCTTCCCACCCACAGTAACAGGTGTTTGAGCAAGAGTTCCCAAGGCTATACAATTTCTTCTATCAAACGCTAGTAACTGACTAGCAGTCGACACAAGGCTGGGAGCTCCCATGCCTCGCCAAGCACGAGCAGGAAAAATACTATCTGAGGCTCCTTCATCAACAATACAATGAGCAATCGTACTGTATTGTTCAACTTTGACCTTTATCTGGAAAGGTGCATCAGAAGGAAGGCGCAACTCAACTAGGCTATCCCAATCAAAGGAAGCAATCTGAGAGCTTGGTGGGGATTGATCCGGAGCGAATTCAGTGCCCCCTTGTTCAGTAAGTTCTGAACTGGAAGTGAAGAAAATGTGACTAGCAGACACTTCACTCTCCAAAGGAAGAGTGGGATTGATCGACAATGGAATTGATTCGACCGCTTCGTGAAATTCACTCTCCAAAGGGAGAGTGGGATTGACCAAAGGTGACATTGGTTCAATCACATCAAGATCACTCTCTGAAAGAAGAGTGGGATCGACCAAAGCTGAGATTGGTTCGAACACTTGGTCAAACAAAGGTTGAGTAGGTTGTTGAGAAACTATAGGTTGTTCAGGAGAAGGAAATCCTTGAGTCTCTAACCACACTCTTCGCACCTCTGCGATAGCAGGGCACTGGTGAGTAAGATGATCTCCCTCACATAGCTTACAAGGGAACTTAAGTTTGAACTTTGAATGACCATTTTTCTCAACGGTGTCAACATGACTAGCTGTGGCTGACTATTTTCTCTTAGCATGACCTACAGAGGCTGAGAGTTTGCCCCCAGCATGACCACTAGAGGCTGGGTGACTGGGTCCAACCTGACTAAGAGAGGTTGCTTGTTGAAAACCTTCAGAATGTTCAAAACGGGATGACCATGAAACCAAACTCTTTGCACCTCCACGATAGAAGGTCATTTATAAGTAAGGTGGTCTCCCTCACAAAGCTTACAAGGAAACTTGGGCTTGTGTGTTGAACGGGCAGTATTTTCAACAATGTCAACATGACTTGCAGTGGCTGACGGATTGTCTCTAGCATGAACCACAGAGGCTGAGAGACTGCCCCCAACATGACTTGCAGAGGTTGAAAGACTAGGTCCAGCATGAACTGCAGAGGTTGGATGGGAATCACTAGCATGAACCACAGAGGCTGAATGATTAGGATCAACATGCTTTGCAGCAGTTGAGTGTGTGCCCCCAGCATGAACTTCAGAGGCTGGGTGGATGGATCCAAAATGACTTGCAGAGGTTGGATGGGTGCCCCCTTTCTTTTGTGTCTTCTTCTTATTCCTCCTTCTTTTACTCCTTTTAGACTGTCGGTTACTAGTATCAGTACTTTCACCGCATGAGGTAGAAGGAGGATAATCAAATACAGGTGAAGGGGAAGTAGTGTTTTGATGCCCTTGATATAAGGATCTTACTTGAAAAGCATCAGGAGCATTCAAGACGGTTGGATTGGAAAACAATGACACCGGTAACCCTAGGGTGAAGCTAGGTAGATTCAAGGTGGCCATCAACGGAACACCAACATTCCCTGTGAGAGGAGTAGTACAAGGAGTTCCTAGCATGGGGATCTCTTGTTTAGTGTTCAAAGGGGTGCTAGCCATAGCTTCACACTAGGAGACCAAGTATGAGGTTGACAAGCAACCAAAAGTACAAAGCACACACCTGAAGGCAAACTAAGTAGAGACAAACCACAGAGCACTCACTGAAATTCCTAAATCCAACCAGACAAACATGTATAAGATATGCTTTCCAGAAGAAATTTGATAGACAGTTACTTAGCGTCCCTATAAATTTTCTTAGGCACAAGCGGAGGAATCACCCACCCCCCTCCCACACCTTCTACCAGGGTTACCTTCCAAGCCCATCCAAGGTCAACTAGAAATAGCCTTCTGGTGTACCTGCGTATGAACCCTAGATGTCAAAGAGACTAAAGGCTACCTTAAATATATTGACAATTTGGGGGGATAGTCACAAGCATGGTTTGTACGCATGGGCAGGGTAGAAAATCCCGAAACCCTGTCTAAGACAGAATCCCCAGATGCGCAAAAACCTTGGTCTACGCTTTGGCAAGGAATCAGAGGGTTATCTCCTCAGGCCAAGCCTCCACGCGACCTCGTGCTTAACTCCCATTTGAGAGGAGCTTCCTAGATACAATCAACATAGAAAAGGGTTTACCTAGTGATTGGCCAACTATATCTGAATTTTAACACTTGTGGGGAGTTTAAACTCCCTGCCCCACAAGTCTATCATGAGCTAGTTGGTGTATGAGCCTATAAAATAAAACTTACTAATAATTTTTAAATTATACCGTTCATTTTAAGGGATGTTTTTAGTCAAAGGGTAAATGGCATGAAACTTAGGTGGTATTTTGACTCAAAGTTGACAAAAAATGACCAAGCAAAGAGAAATGAAATGCAAAAAGCAAAAACTATTCTCTTTCTTTTTT
Organism: Pseudotsuga menziesii; assembly: GCA_001517045.1. Lineage (NCBI taxonomy): Eukaryota > Viridiplantae > Streptophyta > Pinopsida > Pinales > Pinaceae > Pseudotsuga > Pseudotsuga menziesii. Next base: position 382,258 of record LPNX010782246.1, read on the forward strand.
CAAATAGAAAACTTGAAAACCACAAAAGAACAATTTCTTTTTATTTTTTAAAAAATAATGATATGCAGTGTATTAGAAACAAAACCCTAATCTACATGCATATTAAAACACTATATGTTCTTTTTATTTTTCTTTTATAAATGCAAAAGAAAAACTATGTACAAACAAAAGTATGCAGATGACAATAACAAAGAAAAAGGAACTATGTTATAGAACCACCAAACAAACTCTAGAATGCCCTAAAGTCAGTATAAACCCTACTTGAAAGGAAGGCTTTCATAAAACACAAGTCAACTATTTTGGCATGGTGAAGTTAACCAAGAAAAGAAGAAGGAAACAAACACTGACAAGCTTTTGAACTAAGACAAAGATCAGTAACAGAGGCTAACCAGAAACATAAGCCAAAAATCAAGCCAAGCAAAGGAGGTGGGGGGAAAGAGAAAATAGTAAACCCTAATACTATAAAAAGGCTTAGCACATAGATAAAGAACAACCAAAAGGGATGACACTAACTCCCTAGAGTCATGCACCTACAGAGGACACCAAAAGACCTACCAAATAGCCCACAACAGCATAAAAAACCACAAAAATGAGGAAAAAACACTCTTTTAGGGGCACACGTGGGTTGTACTACTGACATGTCACGGGTCATACGTGGTTTGACAATACAACAAGTTGCATGTACAAGCACATGCAGGTTGTATTGCTGACAAGTCATGTATCATACGCGGGTTGATAGTATAGAAAGTCGTGTGTACCAAACCAGACACGCGACTGTTCAGTTTGCAACTCGCGTATGGGTGGAAAAAAATCCTAAAAAGGTCAAAAAATGCCTTAGGAAGGAAGGGGAGGTGTTCTATCAGACTGATAAAGTGTTCCTAAGTGTCAAGAAGGACCTAAAACCAATGCAAAAGACAGAAAGAAAGACAGAGAAACCCCAAACAGACAAGGCTCTCCCCAGTGGAGTCGCCAGTTCTGTTGTAATGGAAAGTTTCCTATGGCTAGGGTTTAAGAGGCCATCAACATACTGGGGTTGAAATGTGGATGCAAATGTTTAGCAAGCATATATAAGCAAGTTTCAAAGATTAGAATGGTTCATACCTTAGCGAAATGAAGGTTGATCCAAGCAGCCCTTCAATCCTCTTCTTGCTCCTCTTGCTCCTCTTGCTCCAAGAGACCTGCAAAATGAATTATACCTTCCTCAAACCAATATGACCACATATAAAGCAATGATAATCAAATAAACATGAAATAATGATCTGACTAACATCATCATATGGTCATAAACAAAGATTCAATCACACATTGAACAATGATTTGGGAAGAAGAAGGACATCACATCTTTATTAATCTTGAAAACAAGTACAAGTATACCTTCTCTTCAAGTTGGGCACTTCATGAAACCTTGATCTGGTTCTGCTGCTTCTTTTCTCCAAGGAGCTCAGCCTCCAAGCTCTGCAACATAGGGAGAATGCTTCTAGGGCAAAGGTGTGGGAAAAGAGAGCTCTAAATCCTCTAGCATAACAATGAAAAGATTCAAGTCTCCTCTCATGGACCTCCCTACCTCTATTTATATGCTTTATGAAGAGTTAGGGTCGAAGAAAAAGTAGTTACAACTGAAGGAGTTAGTTGCATAACTACCCAAACTACCCGAATTTCAAAATACGTATTTTTTTGACATTTTCAAGAGGCGTACATGGGTTGCAGAGACAACAGTCGTGTATGCGAGGAGGTATATGCGGGTTGCAATGCATAAAGTCATGTATCTAAGGCGTACATGCGTATTATATATAGCAAGTCACGTACATACGCGGGTTTCCTTAAGGAAACTTGCATACACATCAAAAAAATCATTTTAAGGGTACTTCTGGGAATTTTCAGACTTTAGTTTCCTTTGGAAAGTTTTAACTAACATAGATACCTTTCTAATGGTGTAAACATGATGTCAAACGGAGTTATAGAACTCAAGATATGGGTTCTCCAAGTTAGGTGTTTTTTCAGTGACTTTCAATGACTTTCATGAAGTGTCGTCATGGAAGTGTCCACATGCGACGAAATCATGGGAAAGTGGTCACAGGAAGAGATGTGTAATTTTGAGCTATAACAGTATTACAACCCCTCCATTAGAATAACATTGTCCTTGGTGTTGACATCATTTCCTTGCCTCAAGAAATTCTCTCTTCAACTTCTAGATACTCACATGATGCCTTTCTTTCTCTTCATCAGCATCCTTTGAATATATTTCCATTCTTTAGTTGCTCATACTAATATTTTTAGGAAAACCACATGTCAACTACATACTTAAGACACCTTCAATGTCCATGGATCCAGTAATACCTATGCTCAAATAATAAGTAATTCACATGTTAAATCTATTCTCATATGATTCATCCCTTAACAAATTTTTCAGAACCATAGCCAAAGCATATACACATGCATATTCACATTAAATTAGGAAGAAGATGCAAAACAAACCAAATACTTATTTGCATAAGCATCTTCATTCAGCTCCACTTGTATTCCACTTTAACTTTAGACAACTATGGCACCCACAAAACATGCCCCACCCTACACAAGGATGGTACCTCTTCACTGCTATATAGTCCCTCAAGTGTATCCACCCCTTCTAGTGCTCTTCAGGGTGTGCATCAAAAGCTAACCAAGTTTTTGCATGTTAGGTTTTCTTATTTCTTAGATGATATTCTAAAACAATTTAAGATGGTAGGATCACTGAAGGAACAACAAGTACAATCACACAAGAGAACAAAATATTTATCCTGGGAAACCCTCGTGGGAGAGAAAACCCAACAAAAATCCCTCAGTATAGAACTCAACCAAAACAGTGTAAAACCCAAGACAACTACTTCTCTCTTCTTTCTGGCACACTTCTTCTTCTCTCTCTTGCAAACTTGATTGAGTGAAGTAAGTACAAATGAAGGAGGCTCCTCCCTATTTATATTTGACTCTTGACTTGTCCTAAAACCTAACTGGGCTGACTTGTCTAATTGATAGGGCCAACTTGACTAGTAGGACACCAAAATAATATTTATTATAATGAATCAAGGGTACTATTGACCTGACTTACATCCGAAGGTTTACATTGATTCTTTCAATGACTCTTACATGACCAATTACATTAGTGACAACTCTCGAAGGAGGAATACAACTAGAATATATTCCAAAGTTGCAATATTTTAACACTCCCTCTTAACTAGGAAGATATTCTATATCAACAACCACTAGAACCACTATACATCTGATTGGTAAGTCTATATATGTCATAGGAAGTTTTGGAACCACATCATACATCTTCATCATCAATCTCAATATGAGAATACTGGATCATCTTTTGCAACTTCTTGCGTGATATCAGTAAGTGGTTACTGAGTCTTCTTTAAGTCTTCTTCTGCAATATCAATATGTAGATGCCGAATCTTTTTCTGAGTCTTCTTCTGCAATATCAGTATGTGGATACTGAGTCTTCTTCTGCAAAATTCAGTATGTGGATATAGAGTCTTCTTTTGCAATATCAGTGTGTGAATACTGAGTTTTTTTTTTTTTGTTGCAATATCAGTGTGTGGATACTAAGTCTTCTTTTGAAATATCAGTATGTGAATATCGAGTCTTCTTCTTCTTCTGCAATATCAGTATATAGATACCGAGTCTTCTTTTGTTGTATCAATATATGAATACCGAATCATCTACCTGCAACATTAGTATGCAAATACTAAAGTAACAACAATAACACCATTAACATGTTAGTGTTAAAACCTCATCATCAACAAATCAATGCTTGAACATTATTTGTAAAATTAGAAGATAATGGCCCACAAATAATAGCGACCATCATTGTTAGGCTAGATGTTGAGAACTAATGCCCCCGACTAAGCTTGAAAAAAAAGTAATTGAAACATGCTCAAAACTAAATGAATCAAGCTTTGGTTGTGTAAGCGTGTTGATTCACCAAGATGCTCTGGCATCAATATCACTTGGTGAGAAATTTCGTGAGTGTTTTAATTACTAAATTGGTAAGAAAAACTTTTTTGATGACAGCTTAGAATGGCCCAAATCCATGCCAATAATCCAATTTGCATTGTCCAGACCGTGATCCTCCACTAAACCAATAACTCTTTGTAACTTGACCACTTTATGAGCTTATAAAATCTTTCATTAAAGACTTCTTTAGTGATGTCGACCTACATTTTTGGAATTTGCTTGGTCCAATTATTCATTTATACATCTTCAGTGCCATCATTGATACTCCTATGATATTAATACAAATAAAAAACATTAAAGAAATAAGAAATATTTTGTAAGCATTGTGGGAAAACTTATGTAAAATTTTACAAGGTCCAATCTTCTTAACTTAAAATTGTTGTATGCCCCTCGAGGAAATCTCTTCTTCCTCATATGAGCTAGCACCAAATACCCTTGAAAAAACTATGTATATCTTCTTCTCTAATATTCATTCGTCTTATACTTCTAATAAGTTTGTTTCAATTGTTCACAGACTTCCCTCATATAATCAACAAAGACTCTTCATCGACACTAATCATATTCGCTTTCAACAAACTCATCAAATCTATTACTCCCTTTTGAAATATTCCATATACAATATGGACTAGACTTTTACTTGTTTATCAATTCACCAAATTGTTATATGCAAATTCTACCTGTGCTAAGACCAAGAACCATTATTTTTTATTTCTCTCAAATTAAGCTTCTCAATAGATTACTCAAACTCTTGTTTACCATCAAAGTGTGTCATTTATCTACAGATGATACACAACTAAATTATAATCTTGTGCCTAATTTATTTCATAAATTTCTCTAAAGATTTCCAAGAAACTTACTATATCTATTTGCAGTGATGGTTTTTGGAAAACCATGCAACCTAACAATATCTTTGAACAATAAAAAAACCACATGTGTTGCATTTGATGTGTCATTATAAGAAATAAAATATGCCATCTTAGAAAAATGTTCAACAACAACAAATATTGAGGCATTACCACTATGTTTTCAAAGGAAACCAAGAACAAAACCTATGCTCAGGTATTCCCATGGTGTTATTTGATGATATATACTTTTGACTAGTGGTAATTCATTTGGCATGCCATTTTAAACTACATATTTGAAATTCTCACCCTTTGAGCTCATCTAGGAACTTAGAGGGAATAGGTAGCAGTGGTGTTACAATTGGCCCCACAGGTTTAACATGGTCGCATAATCTTAGGAATACTTTTTTCATGAATAGTGCTCTCTACTGCTTATTGTGTACCCCTAAATTGATGGAATACTTTCTGGAAGATTATAGAAAGGAAATAATTCGGCAAAATCCTTTGGGCATGAATGTAAGTATCTATTGGGAGTATCAATGGAACTAATAATTCTAGCTATGTGTTTATAAATTCAACCTTTTAGGTAGTTGTGTTACCTAACTTGTTTTCTAACTATTATTTTGAGGTCATCATTGCACTATAATATAGTACTCCTATTATTGAGTGTTACTTATTCTAAGTGATTCTATTTTGATTATGCTCATGACTTCCCAAGCCATGGGAAGAATGTTTGTGTTTAATTAAAATAGACTATGTTGGAGATGACCACCCCGCGAGCTTCATGATATAAAAATTAAAAATAATTTTGCTATTCAATTATTGGCATCTTCAGAGATTTCTATCAGAAAAATTGAAAGATAAAACTCAGAACAAGGATGGTTCAAGAGTAAAAGAAAGAATGTTTGTTATAACACATAGAAACCAAGTTCAAATTTGAAGTCATAATGAAAAAAAATCGAATAGAAGAATTCCAACACTGAAAAAGTTAGGTAGTATACATCTTAAATGCCATTGATTTCCTTCTTAAATATGCTTGAATGCAATACGTTTATTTCTTAAATACTGCTCAATGTTGGCCATTAAATGTGTATGCGGATTCTTAATTTTAAAGTTTAAACATGTTCACTCGGATTCTTCGGTGCATATTTTTATTGATTGACTACCCAAATTCCTAATTCATTGTGCCTTTGGGCTTGCAGAGTACAATGCCAGCATAGAATTCCCTCACTCACAGATGCCAAGAGCCCATGGATTTAAGTCACAGGTTATAGAGCACATGGATCTCATAATGAGGATAATTCTGCGAGAAACTATAATTTTCAAAGGTAAAGATTGTTGAAATAAAATTGAATCAATTTGAGCTGAACAAATTGGTTGGATTGAATTATTGATAAGTTTTGAAACTTTTAGTTGTTTCATCCAGATTTGGTAACTATGGTCCTAACACATAGAAACCAAAACCAATAAATATTTGAATAACATAGCTAGACGTTGCCCCTTTTTTCTGAGTGCTATGTCTTCATTATCAAAATTTTTCTTCTATAGGTAATGATATTGAAATTTCTAATTTTGATAATATATCCTTTGGTGTGTTAAATTTTATAATGCAGATCTGATTTGATTATTGTAGAAACATAATAGTAATTGACTTTTTCACTTTTAACATACTTTACCATATGATTATGAGTTTATAAACTGGAGGTAAAGAAACAACCATCCACAAGAACACACAATTCTTTTACCATGGGGAAACCTTTTCAGGAATAAAATACCAACAAAGAATAATCTTCCTTAATATGAGATGATTGAATTTTACATGAGCATATTTAAGAGTAGAATTTTACATCAGAGATAAATTTGCATCTAGGGCACACATACTAAGAGAAGTCTGGAGATGAGATGCTTGAAGAGATAGGTAAAGAACTGCCTTGTTGATATAGGCGCTTGTAGACCCTTCCAATGATGATGTCAGTCCCCAAAGAGATGACTACTGCTAACTGTTGACTGATCCAAATCCTTGTAGCATGTCATTGATTGATCAAGCCTTTTAGGGTTGTCATTTCCATAATCCAAACCCTTCTAGGGAAGCAGTTGAATGAACCAAGCCCTTTTAAGGCCGCAACTTCCTTAACCAAGCCCTAACAAGGCTACTACTGGATGGTAAAAGCCCTTCTAGGGCTACTATTGGATGGTACAATCCCTTATAGGGCTACAACTACCTGATCCAAACCCTAATAGAGCTACGACTAGTTGAAACAAGCCCTCTAGGGCTGTAGCTAGCTGAAAGAGGCCCTTCTAGGGCATCGACATATGCTCTCTAGATCTTTCCTAAAGTTGTGAGCCCAATAGTTTACACCATGTAGCCATATTTGCTTATTCCTAAAATTGAATACAACGTCAGACATAGGACCCCCTGATATATTTTATGTGGATACTGATTCCTTGAAACTGGAGTAAATGTTCGAATGGAATCAATTTTCCAAATCTTGCATTTTACAGTGTAGCAAAAATTAGTATCATTGTGGATGCCATCCAAAATATGTTGTGAAGAGAGAAGAAGGATCTTCCCATTACCATCAATAGAACATGATTTTCCCAATAGAGTTGTATATTGCATATAAATATCACAATCAGATATATAGTTGTATGGAAAGGAACCCAAACCCACCCCATCATCATCTTTTCTTTGTGCACAAAGCTGAGGCAATCAAAGTACAATCTTTCATGTTTGGACATATATATGCCACTCCAATCATAAAGACGAAAATGTTGGAATGTTGTTTCATCCACCTCATGGATTTATATACAAGTAACATAAATGGATCAATATCTTCTCTATAAGCAACATCAATATCTGATCTCTGCCACACGATAAATTCTCCCCAAGGCTATTGCTCATTAGGTATGGATACTAATAAAAAATATTCTTCCACTGATTCTTTATGTTCATTATGATCACTCTTAGTAGTGACCAACCAGGATCACTAAACTTAATGATAAAAAAGGGATTCCTTTTTAGTGACCTTACCTTATATCTAATTGTTTCCAAACATGTCACTATCCTTGGTACAAGGATCAAACTGTGCAAGAAATAATTCTCAAAAAGGTTTTCATCTCTAGAACTCTCACACATTTATTCTATTCTTACTATCTTCATCCTATACTTATCCAATGATAGAGTGACTTTGATTATTTTCTCTCCCTGACTCACAATATTAGACTTTACAAAGTTTAATATAGGGTGAGAGGGTGCATTATTTCTTGGATTATTAATTATATCTACTTCAAGAGGCACTATCATTGTTTGTGTTATATCTTGCAAGGTATTTTTCAAAATTATGTATAAATCACCTGATATTTTTCCTCCATATAGGTATATATTTATAGATCCATGACTTCACTGCTATAATGCGTATTTCTTTCCCATCTCCCTTATGGTGTTATTCCAAGGAATTTAAGGTCCGTCACATCTACTCCAAACCCAAATTAGGGATCTTTATTTTATAATACGTTTTTATTTCCAACTTAAAAAGCAACATCTGACTTACAGACATCACCTATTGATTGTGTTGAACTATCTTCTGAATTTTCTATCCACACATATATTTCCTCAAGAAAGAGTAAATCTATAAAAAAGGATTGTAAAATGTTACATTGTCATGTAGTCTAGTCCCAGATAAGGAATTTATAACCGTAAAAGGATGAAGTCTATAAGTAGACTCTACACCTTCACCTTGGACTTGAACCAAAAATCCACCCAAGCTGGATTGCATAAGGAGATTCCCTATAGGAAAATCCAACATCCTTGGTGAAAAAAAAGATTATTGGAACCATATTGTGAGGGCTACTTACTACCTTCTCTTCAAACTATAGGCATAAAATTGTGAATTTGCACTGAATGGATTGAAGACATGCAAAACAGTATCATGTAGATATTCAACACTGTTAAGAATCAAGTTGAAGAAGAAAATCAAGGATGAGGCCCCCAATCCATCAATGATGGGATTATTTCCACACTGGGAGATGAAGATATTTCAGAAGGTGTAGGTTTAATCTGTTCCAAATTATCATTCTTAATAGATGGATTTTTATTTGAATGATATGATGGTGAAGGAAAACATGAAACTGCATTCCTGCCATCTATTAATCTAAATGTGAAATTCTTTGTCAGTTTGACTTGTTCTTGCACCATATTCTCATTGGATTCCATGATTTGTCCCAATTTTAGTTTCTTTCCCCTATTTCTATTAGCATACTCCTAGGAATATCTTTCACTCTTGTCATTTAAATCCTTGAAACCATCCAGCATACATGGAAAACACAAAGCTTGAGAATCACTGCATATATGCTTACCCTTTGCACAAAGCAGTTGTATATTATTATATTCTCCTTGTTTATCATGAATATCAGATACAAGGAATGTAAAGCAGGATGAATTCTAGCCTTGATATGATCTCCACATGCATGAAACTATAAAAATTCTTGCACATTATTTTGACTCGAGAGAAACTAACCTCTGACAAGGTGAGGCATGCAAATGAATAGTATACATATAGTCCATGAAAGTATAACCACTGCAAGTTTGCATCCCTTTGGAGCATGAGCACAACACCAATTTTTCACGTCCCCAGTTCACTCCCGGCCAGGAAACACTATCCCCATATTGATCCTGAATCCAAAAAATAGTGGTAAATTTTTGATATACAATAATGGACCTACAAATCCTCCAAAGGGTTTCTGATAGCATATGAAGAACATGAATTGTAGGATCAGTTGCTTCAGTCCTTACATTGACTTGGAATTTCACTATGGCCTTACATTTGGTGCTTAGTACACATCTGGGGTTGCATCCATGATTTGACCATGCTCATTCCCTGGCCCTTGAAATGAAAATTATTCCCAGAAGAGATCAGAATGGTCCTTGGACCTAGGAGTTTCTGATTGAATTTCTAGAATAGTAGATAGGTATTATAGGCACCCTTCCACAGAGGAAAAACAACACTGCTCATATGTTTCCCTGTGTGTACCTATGCTAGATCTGGGGGCCCAAAACTTGTCTCTCCTTAATTCTGGGTAGTCTTTCAAAGAATAAAAACTATCAAATTACATGACATCACAACTACACTAAACTATTGATTCCCAAGCTATCGTTCATATATCAGTATTATTATGGATATGAAGGATTATAGTTTTCCTATATCTTAGCTTTAAAACCAAAAGTTTACCAAGATTGCACGATTTGTTTTATTGATAACTCTTCATCTGTAGCCACAACATGACTCTTTTAAAATTTGAATAGCTTTAATGCAAACTTAAATATACTAGGACTATATAGGAGCTAACTATAGTGATTTTGTACCAATTCTCTTTATTCTTGTACATGTACCTTAGAAAACCCAGTTGTTGTTGCAACAGATGGAGCTCGACCTACATACTTTGTCTCATGTTAAATATGAAGCTAGGTTTATGCTTGGAAAATGCACCTATGATTTAAGAGGGAGAGCTGGAGTTTATCACACACACCAACCATTAGTTTTCTATTTGATAACTAATAAGTAACTTCTCTTTAACCGTACCTTTGCATGAACAGTAACTTGAGATAACCCACCACCCATCTATTGTTCTAAAAATATCATAGAAACTTCTTAACTGCAAGTTGAAGGGATAACAACAATCACACATGAGGACAATGTTTGTGTCACTTAGTTGTTATCTTGAATTCTAAAAATAGCATAGAAAATTCTTAACTGCACCTCCTTGCATGTAAGATAACTCAAGATAATAACTAAGTGACACATGCATCCTCCTGCATGATTGTTGTTATCCCCTCAACTCGTGCCCGTTGCTTTTTAAAATGTGCCTTGTTGCATGCTGATGGGTCCATCGCTGAATAATACACCATTAGGATTCAGTTCTAGAACTTAGGAAGACGGACATGTGGACAACACAATTGTCATTTCACAACCATATGGAGCTATCCACCTTAGTATATTATGCTTGATAACAATGCCATATTATCTGCAATATGTCAGAATATTTTGCATTAGTGTTAAAATTCCATTCGAACTTATTTTATTTTTCTATTCATATGGTTCAGAGCAACTGGCACCCGAAATCAGATTCATGCCTACTACATTCCATGAGTGAACCATACTAAGTAATTCATCCTCATATGACATATTTTGAAGAATCAGTACTAATTACTCCATCCATATTCTCTTAATATTTGAGTGATTACATGAGTGTCCACATCATATATACCATTGACGTTTCTTTTTCTCCAATACTCTGGTAGTGATTCTATTGATATCCAGTTCGAGACACAAGTGCTTAGATCTCAAATAACTAATCCTCCTATACAACATCGATTTAACTATTTATCATATGTATTAATACCGATGTTTCCAATGTGCGGGTTATTCATCTGTACAAACTGGCCAACATAACTCAAATCTGTAGGTATTTCTTGGTAGCTTTCTACTGGGTGTACACTACAACTAAGTGCTCAAAATGGGATCCTAAATCCAAATGCAGGTTTTGGCATTCAAAATGAAGGTGCCAAGATGAAAGATAATTGTGCCTCATAAATTGCTTGTAATAATATTTACAACATATAAAGAATAGTTTATTTCCATGATGGAAAAGCTTGTGAGATTCAAAAGTTTTCCAAGCCCAGTTTTCTTCATTTAACACAACAGGAACAACCTCTAAAAAAAAATATGCTCTACTAACGTAATGATGGTTTCCTTCTCCCTTTGTAATAGATATATTATTAATATCATGACCATGGATTTGTGGATGAGCAACTTCATGCCATGATATTTCTGTCACCATCCTTATCTCTATCCCATGGGGCAAATACTTGTTTTGTTTGGTCATGACCGATTGAAAATATAAACTAGTTAGGCTTTGCTCATCTCATATCTAATACTTCTGGCAGAATGACCAGATAGAACTAGGTGTGGTGCCTCTGCTAAAATGACATACTGATATTTTTTCAAAGATGAAAATTTCCACCATATCCATGAATCATGATGGAGTCTCTTTTTTGGATCCTAAAATCCTCCATAAAATCTTAAAGCATAATGGCTTAACTCTCCCAAAGTAACTTCACTGACCCAAATTTTAGTCTTTCTTTCAGATCACTTGCTCGTCATGATCTTGTCCAATGATGCTGATAAAATGATTTGTGATAGAACTTGTGACTCAACATTAATTATTATCATGAATATAGGTCTTTAATGGAGGCTTATGATTTTATCGAATAAACCCAATATTCATGCCCCACCAGAAGTGACTCCAGAGACACCTATCACATGACTGCACCTAACTTAAACATAATCCCTTCATTAAAGGCCTTCAAAACAATGTTCCTGGACTCTTTAGGGAAATATAAGCTGTTTCTTCTATATATGGAAAGCTTCCATTATTCAATGGCTAGAAAGAGTTAAATGTGGTCCTTAGCACCTTGCACATCAAGCTCAGTTTACAAAAAATGTTCCAGGTATAACTTTGCAAGTGTTGTAAATGCATGTTTGTGTATTGCATATAGTGTATGTGCAAAGTTTCAATGTTACTTGAATTTGGGCATGTATGCTATCAACATTGGTGACATATGAAACTTATTGTTTGTTGTATGGAAGCTCCAATTTTGCATTTCAATCCCTAGTTTGTTACATTTTTTGGTTTAGTGTGGTTGTTTGTCATGGTCCTAACCTGATATCTCTTAACCTATGAATCTTGCTACTCCTTTTCACTTGTCTTTATGAGTTTTCCTTGTCTTCTTTACCATTATTAAGCTTAGATGGCGGATATCCTTTGTACTAGTTAAATAATAATAATTGTTAGTTCTAGTACTAGTTAAATACCCATATGACAACAAGGTATACTGATCATGTCTGCTACAGATAATTTATTAAAAGTAGAGGTAAAAAGAAAAATGCCAGCTTTTTATGAAGGCTTTAATGTCGATAATCTTGGAAATTGGCTAAGACAAAGTGATAGGATCAAACTCTTTTGGAGGTATAGTTTCGATGATCCACAAAGGTCACAAGGTCCACTCCTTATCCTAATTTGACAAACATTTTAACCATAATAGACCATATTTTCTTTTGTAGAAAATTCAAGGAATCCTATTCAATACTGGTAATTTAGCATTTGTCATATATTGAGTAGCCTTGTGTAACTCATCTAGGTCCAAGGAATGCCATTGGAGGTTGATCTCCAATTGAGACACTTTTAGAGGGAAAAATACATCTACCTACTCCTTTGGCTATTTTATTCTTTCCCAACATCATGTAGACATGAACACTTTTTTTTCAACTGCTTTTTAACATCGCCCTTAGTTACTTTTAATTCTCTTACATTTATCCCTTAATTATAATTGATGTAGAATTTATTTTTAGAGGATGAAAGTAAAACTTTATAGAGATTTCAACATCCCAAGCTCAATTCAGTATGGACCTGATATTACTTATTTCCTATATAATCCTCAAACACCTAGGTGTGGTGTATAAGATTTCTAACTTCTTGTTGCTTAACCATATTAAAAGGGTCCACATTTTCAATCACATGGTAGGGATAAAATGATTCCTGAGATTGCACTCTTTTATTTTAAGAATATTATCCTCTTATCTTTCCCTAACATATTGACAAATTTAGGGGCTGGGTTACTTCCCACCAAATTACCCATTTTGTGCCACCATTTAGGTGTGTGACAAGGTTCTTAAGATAAGTTATAGCTTGAATGCTATCCTATGAATCTAAGTGATAGAACCCATTTTTAGGGAAGCTTACTTGAGCACCTTGAATCTAGCTCAAGAATCATGCAAATAGTAATGGCAAGATGATCCATCCTGGTCATTGATTTTTCAACATTTTCTGACTGAGCCATTTATTAGTGAAGGTAACCAACTACATATTTTGATAGAACCCACCTAATATTCCTTTGACTAAGAACATAAAGGTACATGGACCAAAAAATAAAGGCCTATCAAAGTTCTAAACCATATGGTTTTGTAATGAACACACTTGTCATGTGAACTCAAGTTCTTTTCTTCTCATGGGATCTCCTTTGCCCACAAACTTCAACATTATTTGTTTATATTCTCCATATTTTCATTTATAGGAATTTGTTTTGTTATAAATTTTGGTAAAATTCCTTTATCAGCCACAACTCTACATTTGGGTTGTATAGATATACTTTTGTTCTCAACTCATTTAGGAAATCACCAGCAGTGATTTGTTTATCTCGACTTATGTTTCCTAGAGAGTTTCTTCTAACGGTTTTTGCACAAAAAATTTGTATTCTATGATCATTACTCCTACTAGAGAGGATGTGACCATAGGATTCTATAAAAGGTCCCATATATCACTCTCATGTGCATTATGTACTTTGACTTGAGGAACTTCATGTTCAACAAGTCAGTGAACAATGGATCATCAAAGCTCCCACTTATGAATAAGTTCTCATGGAAAGGATGGCATGCCAGTGTTGTTACATCCTTGTGATGGCCATGATAATATTCATGCTCTTTTAACATTCATATAACATAAATATTTATGATCTTATAATTTGATTCAGTAAGCACCCAATTGTCATTTTGATTCCATTTGACATAGCTGATGGTACTCTTGTAATACCCCAGTTGTTAAGCCCCAGACTTATGATCCTTCATGTGACTTATATTCTCATGCATTATGGACTTATGATATTTTATATGCTTGTGGAATTTTTCTCCTTCCCATGATTAATTTAATTAATGACTTATTATTAATGTTTGATAACATGACTTTTTACTTTGCCATTATTATTAATGTTAATGTTATTACTAGAATCTCTTATATCTTTGAATGTTGTTAATGATTGATTAAATAAACAACTGGCTCAACAAAGGAAACTAAATGAGTATGGGGGACCATGGATTCCACAAAGTGAGGGGGAATGGGGACATCCCTAGCACTTTATAAATTATTGTTTACTTAACTTTGTCCATCCCAATTCAATTTTTCACCTTGGTGAGATTAATAGTGTTCGTCACCCAAACCTTGTACAACGAACCCTATTCTCAATAATTATGAACTATGGAGATAGTTTTGCGTATTGTGTACACCTTAGTGGGACCCTCTTGCCTAGAGAACCCTCCTTGGGAAAATATTCCCTCACATTTATGTGTTTATGGTAATTTATGAGCCCTTTTCCTAGTTTTTAGGGCTGTAAGCTATTTTCTAGCTTCCACTCTTACACCATGCAGTGATGATCCTATTTTTGTGCTTCCATGATATTTACAACCCTATTGGATGCCTCTCTCACATATTTCAACCTCCTTGATGTTTTTTAACCCCCTTATACATTAGTGTGCCTTCATGTGCTCTTCATGGCTCCACTCCTTAGTTTTTGGGTAACTCCTCCTCATGGTGCTAATTCGGGAAAATAAATCTTTTCACTAATCCACCACTCCACTAATTCAAGTTAATTATTAATGATGAAGCTTAAACCTTAGCTCTCTCTAATTTGGGTTGATCCATTTGGGTTAGAGTGGTCCTCCTTATCCTATAAATCCATATGCCATCTCTGTGTTGAAGTTAATCTTGAGCTTTAGACCATGTGATTTATGCTATCTAACCGTGTTGGGAATGTTGATATTATTGAGAGTGTGTTGAGACTTAGAGTGAGTCCATTTGTTCCCTTTGATTCCATTATATCACTCTAATAGTCCAGGTTCTCACACAGAAATCCAGGAGATGGGAATGGCGAGCTAGGTCACATCCCATAGGCAGTGGAGACAGACATGAAAGTAGTAGTGGGAAGCATTGTGTCTCTCAAAAGAGGTAGTTTCAAGAGTAGTGAGACTAAGAGAGACTCTACTCATGGATCCATGGTCTCAGATCAGGGGTGACCTGTTCAAGTGAGGAAGGATTGATGGTGTCTATGGCTGGGAGGAAAGTTGTCCTATTTCAGCAAGTTGCTTATATTTTGAGATAAGTATTTCTCTTATGTTATTACATTATTTTATTTGGTATATGTACAATGATGGCTGATTGGTTGTTTGAGTGTTCATGTATTGAATGTAAGGATCTACATGGAGGAAGGATGAATCTCATGTAGTATGGAATTTAGTTTCTATTCTCTTTACCTTCTTTCAATTCTTCTTCTTCATAACCAGAAATTGTAATTTTGGCTCTATTTTATTGAGAGGGGCGCAACCATATGATATGTTTCGACCATATATGCTCATTTTTTTGTTGGGAGACCTATTCCATTGCATTCGGAGCAGCGTTTCCAGTGAACAACACCTTTTGTTTCATTGCAAAATCTTTCTGGATGACCAAGATATGTTTTCTTTGGTCTGATAGCTTTCCGGTGCCAAGATGAGCGCACCTGTCATTTTATTGTAAATAATTTAGTTTCATAATTGTTCTTAGTTACAGATATGAGGATGAGAGATGTATTCTATTTGTAAAAGTAATCGATGGCTGCAGGGTGGCAGCCATATGATCTGATTTTTATTAGTGAGAGATGACTGTAGGGGACACCCATCGGTAGTCGATTTTGAAGGTTGTAGTTGCAGTTCATGTTCTGGCCATTTACTATGGTTTCAGTGAGTGTTATCAACCAAAATGGCACTTCTCTATCTGAGTACTGACATCCAATATTTTGGGACACAAAGGGACAACAGGATTGAAGTTTCCCAAACACTATAGATGTACATGACCATTGATACGTAAACTCCTAACCAACTTCATACATTTTCATTTGGAGATTAGGGATGCACACGTGACTATTTGCATTGCAACCCACGTGTACATTGAACACACAAGTTTCCTTTGAGAAAATAGTGTGTCACATGCGACTTTCCTATATACATACTTGCATGTACCTTAATCTAATGTTAAAAATAATAAATCACGACTAGTCAAGATCAGTTGAGCCTTAATACATCTATCTCAACTGTCTCAACCATCCTAACCTTCAAAACCTCTCTATTTCCCCATGTATAAATAGAGGGCATCGTATGGGGCTAATAAATCATTCCTAGAAGAGAAAAGTTATGCTGGTGGTATGTATTGAGACCTATAGGAGCAGCAGAACTCAGTGTCCTCGATTTGCAGAGGAGTCCTTGCATCAAAAGCTGGTGAATTGGGAGAGTCCTGGAAGCTTTGAAGGAGATTGAAAGAGGAGAAGACCAAGCTTGGATCAATTGTCATAAATCGGGTAATTCAAGAATTCTTCCTATTCCTATTTCATTTTCTAGATAAGTTGATTGTCTGCAAGTGTCTTAGTAAGTTGGTATCCCCAGGACCCTAGGTTACAAGGGTGCATTGTACTGAACAAAAGAACCGATGACTCCACTGGGGAGTCCAACCTGCGGTGGGTCCATTCTTTAGGTCCCCTTACCAGCCTTTGCTTCTTTTTTATTCTGGGTGTGCTCAATATGTTTTTGGCCTTTTATTTATAGTTTGACTTGCTTAGAGTCCTTGTTTCTAATATTTTTTCTTTGAAACAATCTTAGTAGCACACATGGGTTGTTTGCCTAGACAGTCGCGTGTTTCACTATGTACACGCGGGCTTCCTCTTTGATAGTCATGTGTCATACGTGGGTTGTCTGTATAGACAGTCGTGTGTTTCTTGTAGAAGTATTTTGGTCTGTCAGGGTTTGCTTGTCCCTGCTTTTTGATTGCTTGTAAGGATCTGTTTATAACTTGACTCTGTGAGTCTGACATATGTACATCACATCGTATGCTTGATTTCATCAAGTCCTTGAGCTTTGGTGTTTTATTTTCTTGCATTTGTGAGTGTAGGTGGTCCTCCTACTTGGTTTATGAGTTAAGGTGCTTGTGTTCTAGGTCAGTGATCAAGTCCCTGAATGCTTTATACTATGTACTTCTTTTTGCAGTCTGGGTCTGTCACTTTTCTCTTTGTGGATCTAGTAAACTTTTAAGTTTGTTAGTTTCTCCAAGTCAGGGTTTATTCCATTCATCTTCTTTTTGGTTGAAGTAGATCACTTTGGGATCCTTTTGCCTCATTTCACTTTCATATGCTTTACATTAGTCAAATTGCTTAAGTATTGAATTCATTTGCATTAGTAGTTTTTTGAAGTTGTTTGAAAAGAAAAGACAAAAATATTTTGCGTTAGGTTGCATGTAGCATTTCTTTTCATTATTTTTCAAAGAAAATTTCAAAAAAAAAATTCTTAAAAATTCTTGTAGTTTCTCATACTTAGTTTTAGGTTCATTAAATTGTATTTGCAAAAATAAAAGAAACGCTGGCTTTTGTAGTTGCAATTTGCTTTGGAAATTTACTTTTATGCATCATTTTGATTTCTTTTATCAAGTCCATAACATCACATAAGTTTCACGCCATTTTCCTCAGACCAAAACCACCTATTAAAAAGAACGATATTATTTAAAAGTTATTAGTAATTTTTTTTTTAGGCTCCTACACCAATAACTTAGGCTAGAATTGTGGATTAGGGAGTTTCAACTCTCCACAAGTATTTGATTTCAAACATAGTTGGACAATCACTAGGTAAATCCTATTCTATGTTTATTTTATATGGGAAGCTCCTCTCAAACGGGAGCCAAGCATGACGTCGCGTAAGGACCTAGACTGAGGAGATAACCCTCTGATTCCTTGTTCGAGCGTAGACCAATATTTTTACGCATGTGGGGACTTCTGTCAATACCACCTCTTGGGCTCCATGCAGTGCCGGTGTTGACAAGGTTTCAGGCTTTGTTACCTTGCCCATCTGTATGAATCAGGCTTGTGACTATCCCCCCAGAGTGTCAGTATAGTTGCAGTAGCCTTTAGTCTCTTTGACATCTAGGGTTCGTACACAAGTATACCGAAAGGCTATTTCTGGTCTACCTTGGACGGGCTTGGAAGGTAACCCTGGTAGAAGGTGTGGGAGGGCAGTTGGGTGATTCCTCCACTTATGCCTAAGAACATCTACATGGACACCAAATAACCGTCTATCATCTTTCTTCTAGAAAGCACATCTTATACCTGTTTGTCTATATGGATTTAGGATATTTTTTTAGTGAGTGGTGTGTGGTTTGTTTGTATTTAGTCGGCCTCAGGGTGTGTGAAGAGTCAATTTTTAACCGTGGAGGAACAACCTCTCAGAAGGTTAAGAAGGTTGCAAAACCTTCCTCCAGCTTTTACAGTGGAGCCTCCACCGCCCTCTGAAAGGCAAAGATTAGATACTGATGATTCTTTCGAACTGGTAGGAATAAGCAAAGTTCCAAGTGAACCAAAACTTAGGACAAATCAGGTTGATACAACCACAATAGAGATTGAGGACTTGCAATATGACGAGTTTGTAATAAACTTTAACCCCCCTCTTACTGACTTAAACGAACCTGTGATCGTCCAAGTTCTTCCATTCACTTCACCTGTCATTGGTGTTCTTGTGAGCATCATTATGGAAAGCTTTGCGGAGGGTATGTATACCCCCACTTCAGCCGTGTTGGCTGGAGGAGTGCCACCTCCCCCAGTTGGTACTCCTAGACCAAGTACATCTACTACTCCTTTATCACCAAGTATTCAGGCGGTTCAGCCACCGAATTCCTTGAATGTAGTAGGTCCTTCTAGTGGGGTTGTCACTGGGGTTCCCAGTGCACCTTTTACTTCACCCTCTTTTATGCACACTGCTCAGAGTGGTCTAGTTGGATCCTCTTCATTTTTCTAGGGATTCCAATGGAATGGGGGGAACATTCGCCCATCTACAACTTATGTACATCTTACACCTGCATATGTGGTGATACAGTTTGGAAATACAAACACTTATGGACAAGGTTTCCAAAATCCAGTTTCAGCTTCATTTATGAGCACTCCTTTCTCGCTTTTTCGTAGAGGGATACCCACTCCATTCTTTTAGACTTCAGTTTCGTTTGGAGGGGCTCAAACTAATTATACTGCACCACACACAAATAATCCATTGGATTATGGGTGGAATCCATTTCAAATTAGTCCAACTACTTTACAACTGGCATCTAGGGGCAACCCCACCTTTACTTTTGGGAACCAGGGGGTAGGACCTTCTACTTCCCAAACTCATGCTTTTCAGGCTTCGGTTAGGGCTAAAATTTCATTTCTGGAAACTTTAAACTTGCCAGATTTGACCAAGTTGATGAATGACCCGGTGAAACATAGTGCCACATGGCCACCTGTTCCATCCAGGTTATGTTAGTTTTTCAACATTTAAGCTAGCATTATGTTAGGATCTTTTCACTGAGAGAATAACAAGCACAACAATAACATAAGAACATCACAAGAGACAAG
>LPNX010782246.1:407830-410330 GCA_001517045.1 Pseudotsuga menziesii
GTTCACTTGAATTGAATTTTCACATGTAGGATCAACCTAACAATTACTACTCGAGCCTACACCTTAATTAGTGTATAATAACTCAAGTGCCCCGAAACTATGGGGACTTACCTAATGACTTGATATGACTTGTTTACATTATTAATCTTCCCGATCGAAACATCGGGGCATGATCACATGACTCAAATACATAATAGAAACATCCCGGAATAAACATCGGGTTACAATACATAAGATACATAGAAGAATACATTCCGAAGTTACATATACATCAACAAGTTACCCTCGGACATTCCCAAGTTTGAGGAAAAAACTCGTGAAGATCTGGGTGTCCATATCACCACTTTCCATTTATGGTGCTCTTCCAACTCACTAAATGACAACACTGTTTGGTTGAGGCTGTTCCAATGAACTTTGACTAGTGTTGCAGCAAAGTGGTATATTGAATTTCCTTCTACTGCATTTGATAGTTTTTGGGACTTACCTAATGTGTTCTTGAACCACTTCCAGCTTCCTTCTCGATATGATGGCAGGATAGATCTCTTGTCTACTTTTAGGAAAGACAAAGCCACTCACATTTCAAATCATATCCAAGAGCGACGAATATGAAAGAGGCTTATAAAAGATACCATTCCCCTCAAGTTTCTATTAGAGTGGTTCCTTAAATATTTGTTTCCTTATATATCTAAGGGTGTATCCACTTCGGGGGTGACCACTGAATAAGAGGACATACTTAGGGCCCATCAAATGGATTTGATATATGCTCAGTCTAGGATATTATATGAAATCATACATGAGGCACCTCGGTCTACTCATAATGTTGAGAAACCCAAGCCTAGAGCCCATGCCCATGGTGTGGTTGGTTCAGTGAATTCTCCCATTGTAGAGTCTTTGGCTAAGAAAATCCATGAGTTGTCCATTAAGCACTCTATAGTGGAGGTAGCAAAAGCTGCCCCGTCACTCCAAAATGCAAATGTTTTTTCTCAATCCTCCCAAAAGGGAAATCAACAGCTCGGTGAGAAAAAGAAGAAGGGGAAGAAAGGTGAGGGAAATCAAAACAAGCTTGATCCTGCAAACAATACTGATGGGGGGAAGAAATATAAGAAGCAATTGAAGTTTCCTTGCAAGTTGTGCCAGGGAGATCACTTAACTCACTGCAATTCCCTCTCATGGAACAAGCTCAGAAGCTGCTCAAGACCCAACAACCAGTTGTCCTGAAGGATCCTTTTCCCCAAGGACATAATGCAACTTTTGTTTCTAATGTAGCTGAGGGAACTTATAGTGCCCCTCTTGACCAAAATTATATCAACATGGTATGATCCAGTACCTTACTCTAGAAAAGAAACAAAAATTATGAGACGGAGGCTACTGAGAAGGGTAAATATGTTGGTGAAACCTCTAACCCTCTCACAATCAAAAAATCTGCTGATCCAATGCCTAAAATACCGAAAGGTATATTTAAAAAGGAATTTCACAACCCAAACTCGAGGGATGCTTCTAACTACTCTATGGTGGAATATTTGGAGCAAACTCCTTGTGCGATGTCTGTGTTGGAAGTGCTTCAAAGTTGTCCTGCTCAGCGGGATGCCCTTTTAGCAGCTTTAGGCAGTATGGATTCTTCGAGTCTGATGGAAAAGTTCAATCTGTCAGATATTAAGATGCACCTACCATATCATGTGGCCTTATCAGTAGATGTTATCCATGGTGCCAAAACCATTGGACACATAGTTGTTGGTGAGGGTGCCTCCACATGTGTCATGTCTCTTTCTTGATGGAAGGCTTTGGGTTCCCCAGAGCTAGTTCTGTCAAACACCTTGCTTACTGCTTTCGATGGGAGGCATTTCCACCTGCATGGTATCCTACCATATTTTGAGATTAAGTTGGCAGGGAAAGCAGTGTCTGTTGAATTGGAGGTGATTGATGCTCCATTGGACTATAAATTGCTTCTAGGGAGAAGATGGACTTACGCTATGTGCGAATTGCTTCAACTGTTCTTCGAGTAGTGGTTTTTCCACATGAAGGAAAGTTGGTTACTATTGACCAACTCAATTTTACTCGAAGGGTCCGTTTAGAAACGAGTGAGTCCATAGTACCATTGGTTGATCAGGTCAAGCCTGCTACATAGAGCTTGGGGGATGGTATGTATTCATCGTTAATGGGAACTTTTGATATCCCATCCCCGATAAATTATCTAGGTTCCACGAGTGTAGGTAATTCTATCGCAACGGTTGTCAATAGAACCGATCCTTGGGTCCTTCCTACCTGTTACGAGCCTTGTGTGCCCTTATTTGCAGTGGAGGTGGCTTACCAAGCTATCATTAACACCACTGATGATCTGATCCTGATTCCTTCTACAGTCTTAGAGGAGTCAGAAGAAGCTTATCTTCCTGCTTGGGCAGAGAACTCTTTATATTCAGATGACTACTTAGACATGGTTTTGCCTTCGGATGAAGCCATTTTGGAAGCCATGAGTGGGCAAGACAAGATTTGCGAAGATCTT
>LPNX010782246.1:412830-434854 GCA_001517045.1 Pseudotsuga menziesii
TGAAATATATGTCTTCTGGAGCTATCTCCAAGATCTCACGTTGAAGATCAAAAGTTCTGAGGTCATGATCCCAATAGCTAATCAAATGTTCAAGAAAGCGACATTGGCCCGCATTGGAGACGTGGAAAAGAATAGTAACCCGCATTGCCGTAATGCATGCACATTGGGGGCATCACCGAGGGGCTTGCAGTCCATATCCTCATGTTCTCGTTCCCTCCATTCCAAAACCATGGTTGAACCTACCCATTTGACCATTATTAATCATTATAAAATATCAATTTCTTTTAATTTTGGCCATATTTTAAAAATTCATATGTTACGCAGTGCACGCAAGTTTCCTTCGGTCAGGTCGTGTGTACAACATGTGTACGCAACTGTATAAGTTTCCTATCCACTTGTACTGTGCAACATCCTTAGGGCGGGCCCAAAACATAAAATTTGCATGGAAATGAAAATTAAAACGGTTGGAATGCAAGAAAGGAGGGAGCTAGCTAACATGACACTTGCGGAATTTAAAATTGTCCACCAGTTTGTCCATATTAAGCAATCCAAGTCAGAGGTAAAATATTGCTAAATTGGGTAAAAACATGAAATGGTATGTTTTAATTCTATTTTTAAGTTATATATAGGAAAAGTTTCAATTTGTAGGTTTTTAACTTATAGTTTGAAAGTTAATTTTATAATTAAACTAATACCTTTTTTTTCCCCTAATACAACAGGTTCGAAGTCTTTTAAAAGTTGTTATTTGCTCATATACGGTAGGATTTGAGTCTTTCATATGTCATTATGCATCTATACCGGATCTGCTCTTATCCTTAGGATGACTTCTTTGACCACAGACGATGGTGTTTAACCATTTTTTACCTCGTTTACATCATTGTTATTCCGTGGATAGGACCTTCCCTCCATGAGTACCCTAGTTTAGAACACTTTGTCATCTTTTGGTACTCAAGATGCAGTTGTCATAGGTTTAGGGGAGCCTTCTTAGCTATTTTTCACACCAAATTGAGCCTCATTTTGGTCTCTTTTTACAAGCTATCCCTTTTTATAAGACTCCCCACCCTTATGGAGTTTCTTTAGGCCCAGGTCTAACTCCTCAAAATAGACTTGACTACCAAGTAAACTTGTCCATTCAGGCTCATTAAGAATATGTGAATGGGAATCCACATTGGTGGTAGGTTATTTCTTTTTCAGACCATCTGGTATAATACGAAGAAGGAACACTCTCTTTTCTTTGGAATTCTGAAGAGTATTCTCAGGTATAGGTTTATCGCTTTTCCGAACCTGAGGGACTAAATTTATGGAAAATGAGCGCCCAGTATGAGCTTAGTTTTCTCTTTTTCATGCTCTGGACCTAAACATGAAAAATATTCTAAGTGTACTTTATGTCTTTGTCATGCTTGTTAAACCCTAACGAACAAAGCATTGAGTTTAATTTTGTAAGCCCCATTTCTTGTAATCAAATGGATCTTTCTGAGTGATCTTGCCTTGCTTCACACTCGTAATGCTCAGGCTATATGTTGCTTTTGAAGGAGCGTTAGGTAGGTGGTAATTTAACCTTTCTCAGACCTTCCTGACTAAGTAAAAAAAGGTGCGCCTTACTTCTTTGAAAGCTACTGAGAGTTCTTCTATGGTTTTTTTTATACTTTTCCAGCCTCAGGAGACTAAATTGGATGAAGAGGAAACCCCTTGGAGTCTTCTTCAGAGTTTTCAGACTCTCTAAATATGAAACACCAATGAGAATTTACTAGTTCGGGCTCATAAAATACACGAATCAGTGACCTTATCAAGCATTATTCTCTCCCCTCTTCAAGCTTGTCAAAAATGAAGAGAGACCTGAGTTGACTTTCCTGGAATCATTAAAATTTAACAGGAAAGATAAGGAAGAAGTACTCTCTTTGGTTTATAAATAGTGGCAGCATGTCATCCTTGAACATAGCACTCTATGAACTTTCCATTACTCATGTTTTAGTTTACACTTTCAGCTCAACTATCACTTCGAGTCTTTACTCCTCCACTTGTCCTTTATACTTGGGGAATCTGATCATGTCTCCTACATGATATATAAGTCTAGTTGTTATATCTGCAAGTTAAAAATCTGCCTTGGGTCATATCTATGTCATTCTCAATATTCAAGGTTTTATCCCTTCATTTGAATACTATCCTGATTCCATCATTATCCTATCTAAGTATTACTTGTGTCTACCTTCCCGTATCCAGCTCCTAGTAACTCTTGTGATCCGTTGGAGGATCCGTTGCCTTCCTCATCACAATATGGTTTCTCATCAGTACTTACTGAAGATGAAGACCTAGAGCTTTGATGATGGTACCTTAGAATTCACTATCATCATTGGTGGATTTCTTTGGTTCAGTTGTCAGTTTCACTCATTATCTGACATTTTGTTGAGTCCTTTCCATGTTCGACATCAACACTTTTATTCACATGGAAGGGATTGTACTGGTTCCTTTGGATTTTGATGAAGACCTTAGGTTCACATTTATAACCTAAGTTGTGCAAGACTATGTTACGATTAGTTACACAACTTCCAGATTTTGAAGACTCATCATTGTATATTGTGGCTTTGATCCACCTTTGTAATATATGTGGTCTTGTACCCGTATCATATGATGTAATCAAATATTGTAAAGGATATAGTGTTCCATTATATTGAACATAACATCCTCGGATATGATTTTGTATATGGCATTGATATGTATTTATTTCAGGTACTTCCTCTGTTACCTTGGACATTTGAGTTCTCCAAGATTAAAATATTGTAATGTGTTTTGACCATCGGTTCCCTCTGACCTCACACATTAGGGGGAATCTGTTATCAACAAAAATGGAACTTCTTCATCCGAGTACTAACATCCAATATGTAGGGACACAAAAGGACAACATGATTGAAGTTTCCCAAACACTATAGATGTCAAAACCCCAAATTTTCACAAAAAATTAAAATTTTGAAATAACATAAAATGCTGAGACTGCAGTTTATTAATAGCTAACGGTTAGCAATAAAAGAAACAGTTAATAGATTAGTTTGCATAAACTCAATTATGTTAACTCAACAGTTTTCTTATTAACACAATCTTAAGTTTGACTTGCGCATTAATTCTCAGATTTGGTTTACTGATGAGTTCTATTTATGACAGTAGGTGGAATTTGACTTTGAATTCCAGAGCTTACTTAGCATTTATGCTAACGCAGATGGATTACTTGTTCTTACAGGTTTACAGGTATGAATGACCGTGTATCATTTTTAAATTCATAAAGCATCCTGCAATATTTCTATTTGCAATTAATAAGCTTAGATTATAAGCTGTTGTAATCTAACCTACTTCTGTAAGGTAACACAGTTTGTTTTGTTCTGTTGCTATTGTAAACGAAGTTCAGATGATTGTATTTCTTCCTGTAGAGTATGTAGTGACAGTACTACTTCCTTTGGTTCTGAACAATTTAATTTATCTGCTTGATAATCTTTATTTCAATATGCATACCTTAGCAATTCTATATTACATTTCTTGTATTAAGTTCTATCTAAGAATGACTTCCAGGGTTGGTGTTTTTCTTATAGATCCAATCTTTTCATCTTATGTTAACCTCGGTAATTTGGTAAAAATGTAAAACTATATTCCAAGTAATGAGAAACTGCCACAACTTCTAAGATAAGATCTCATGGATCTATATTAAGTAAAAGAGTTCATAGGAAAATGTTCTTACATTTCACTTTTCCATTACACAGTTTGCTAACAAAGCTTTTCTAGTTTCTAAGATTTATAAATATGCATAAACTATTTGTTTATTGACATAAAAGGTGTTATTAATGTTGCATTTGTATAATACTTATGATCCTACTCAAAACGATGCTATGCAAAGTACTCAAGTTGAATGCTGTGTAATAATTTATACCACCATGAAAAGAATTGGAACTAATAGATAGTTATTCTTACAACATTAACTAGACTGTTTATAAGACAATGATTTCATAATTATCTTAAAATACTATTGATAACAACTTAGTTATTACACTACCTATATCACAATGATGATATTAATATATAAGCTTTGATGAGTTGTAACCAAAAAAGGGGTTAATAACTATATAGGGATTATGCTTATTACTACGATAAATGTTTATATAATCTTTTAACATCTCCACAAGTTAATTATTAGTGCAAACTTACAATAGAGAAATACGATTCTCACGAGATTTACTAGCAAAATCTCATATCATTGCTTACCAATAAAATATGCAAGGTTTCTTTTGGGTCACAAGGATATAATGTTATAATATGTGTTATGTCAACGTTATCATAATGTTGCACACCCATGCCAATAATGAGCTATGCATCAAACATTAAAACTATTATCGTATGATTTGAAACCCATGCAAACTATAATGCTGTTTGATGAAATCATTTGGGAGATTAATTGATTATTATGGATCACAGGTGACTATGGAAAGTCAACCCACTGCATGATTATATTGATGCGGCCACGTGGAAATTCCTTGGCCATGCACTGGTTGCATAAATAGTTGTCAACCCTAACCCTTGTCCCTTTGGGCTGCTCTGCAAGCTCCCATTGTGGTCGTGAGTGGAAACTAGTTACAGAGGCTCCAACGCTGGTGTTTGTCGTGTCTTACTCCCTTGAGCTGGGTTCTGTTGCTCGTCTCCACTGTGATTTATTTATTTTGGTCAGAGTTCACTGCCCTCCTTGCACATGGCTTTATGGCCCGCCTGTAACTCCTTTTTCTGCCCTTCTATCATGGTCTGTCATTGGTGAAAGCTTGAGCTTATTGTGTGTGATTGTGAAGATCCTTTGTCGTAGGGTTTTGGAGTTTAGTTTTCCTGCTTGTATGTTGGTGACATTTCGACTCCATGCTTGTTGACTCCTTTGCATCCATTGCTCAGGCTTACCTACACCCCTGATGTTAGTGTGAAAAGCACTAGAGTCCCGTCATCTCCATCCTCGACGAGAATGAGGGTTTGGCTCTTTTTAACGTTGGTTGTGGTGTTGTTATTCGTTCGAGGTTCCATCATTTTCACTTCTAGCTGAACTAAGTAAAAGAAAATTAAGAGCTATTACTATTACGGTTCCTTCCTGCATAATGGTTTTTGAATTTAAAATAACTTTGGTTCTTTTACAATGCAGGCTGTCTCATCTCCAAAGTTGACAATCGTGCTGCACAGATGGCTCCACAAATAGTCCATGGTAAGCTCCAGTTTCGAACATGGTTCTCCCTGCTTGTACAAACTTTTGCAGTTGGAAGAAGTATCGGCCGTGTTGCACCCAGTATGGGGTTGTTGTTCGTCATTTTTGTAGTTTTTGCTTTGGTTTAAACCCTTGTTTTTCGCAAGGTGACTTCGGCTTTAAGCTGTGTCTTGTAATGCTCTCCTCTTGGTTTAGTTAAGAACTTGCAGTTTTTAAATATTATATTAATACTTGTTCATACTCTAAAACAAGATATAGGTGCTCGGCTCTTAGTTGAGTTTTTGTACTCGGTTAATGTTTTGACTTACATTCGACCTTCGGGTTCGTTGATATAATGTGAATATCTTTTTAAGACAGCCTGTCTTCAGCTTTCATTCATTTTCATTTATGTACTTTTATTTTATCTCTGTGTGAATGAATTAAATTCCTCCTGTTAATACTTATATAAAAAGAATTTAAGTTAATTACTTATCCTAGGTTACAGTTGTAATGGTTTTTGCATATTAAATAATACTGGGTAACTTCGGCTCAGAATTACGAGCTAGGGTTTTTACCCTATTTAACTTGTAGGATAATAATTCCTTTATTTTTTTTAATTATTTTAGGTTACTGTTAACAGTATTTAAAACTATTCTAGTGACTCAAGGATTTCCTAAGTTAGGGTTTTTATGAAAGTAATCTCTGTTTCTTTTTAAATATTCCTTCAGTTTGTTTTAAATCGGTTCTTAATTTGTAAACAAAAATGTTGAGTTAATCCTATTATATGTAAGTACTATAATTTATTAAACTTTTAATTGTACATACAGTTTATTAATAAAGATTGTGACCAATCTGTATTAGTTTAATTTGTTCAGTAGTATTATATTTTATTAGCTTAACTATTTTCTTTTAAATTACTAGGAATTGAAATAAGGGTTTCAACCCTATCATTACTCCTTCACAAGTATAATCTTTTTGTAAAAGTTACAGGACAATTCCTCGTTAAAATACTTATTTAATTTAACATAAGTTACTACTGTATATTAGTTGTTTTGATTATATAAAAATGCCGTTGGATCTAAATAATTCTTTGTTAAGATATTCTTTATCTTTAGATTAATTTGTCTTTTAGAATTTATTTATGTTACTAAACCCTACCTAGGGTTCGAATAGTTGCAGGATAAGTTCGTTATTATTATCAGTATAGAAATAAACTAAAAGAACCATACTTAATTCCTTGCTTAACATAATCAGATAAGCATTATATCTGAGTTGTTTCTATTTCCTCTATTTCAGGTTAATAGTACAGTTTACAAAAGAAAGTACTATGTAAAAGAAATAACTTACCTACTTGAACAACTCATGAATATAATACATTGCTATCAGTAAAAATATTATGGCTATTTCTTTTCTAGCATTATTATTCTAACAGTCTGGTTTAAACAATAAAATTAACTAGGCAGATTAATATTCTTTTCCGAAAACAACTATCTACAGAATATAAATGATTCCAATACTCTGAAATACATAATAACTCTATTCGTATCAGATTTCTTTCTTATCCTTAATCTATTTTAAAATATACTGCCTATGCTAGAGTACGGTCTGGTCCATTCCAGACGTGGAAAAACACAAGTAGGATTGTTTTTCATCAACTACAGATTCAACATTTCAAATAATTCAAGGATTACAATCTCTATCGGTTCAATACTAAACATTTAAAAATCCATTAATCATTCAATTTCACATATAAACTTAAACACAACAATATAAAAGACTGTAGAACCTGTTTAAGCTGGACAACAACAGCGTTGAGAGGCCGTTCCTCCCTACCAACTTCTGGAGAGCTCTCAAACAATGTCTCCTGAGGACCCCTGAGCCTGTTCCTGGTCTCCTTAGCTGAGAACTGGTGGAGCAGCAAAAAAATACTAGTCTAATGACTCAGTAATATCTCTGCACTTAGCAGTAAGATCCTTCAACTGAAAAGTTGCACTAGATCACTATTTGCAATTTACCCCTCAAACACCTTCCACAAATTCCCTTTCCATTGAAATCCTTTGAAGTACATTCACCTGAAGGATTCTCTTCTTGGAATGAGCAACCTCACCTCTCTTCAATGCGAATTTCTATTAAGATTGCCTAGGTCTTTTTGGGTTAGTTGTCATTAATTGAGCCACCTGCTCTGATCCCACTTTCTTGGGGGATCATGACCCCAAATGTAGGGAGGTTTCCACCTGCAACATTGGAAGTGTTTGAGGATGCTGCCACTTGTCTATTTGCTCTCCACCTAGTCTCCTCCACCAACTTGACCAGTAAAAACTCTTTTAACAGCTCTCCCAAGCTGTTGTCTCCACTTTTATTTATTTATAATTAAAATATTCAGAATTACATTCAACATCCTTGACTCCGCTAAGTCATTAATTACAACTTAGCATAAAATTTAACATATTGTCTTGAAATAAAATCAAATAGGATAATATTATTTTTGCAAAATTGGGGTATGTGACAATAGATGTGCATGACCATTGATACATAAACTCCTGGCCAACTTCATACATTTTCATTTGGATATTAGGGATGCACACACGACTATTTGCATTACAACCCGCGTGTACATTGAACATGCGAGTTTCCTTTGAGAAAGTAGCGTGTCACATGCAAATTTCCTCTATACATACTCACGTGTACCTTAATAAAATGTTAAAAATAATAAATCACGATTAGTCGAGATCAGTTGAGCCTTAATCCATAACTATCTCAACTGTCTCAACCATCCCAACCTTCAAAACCTCTCTATTTCCCCATGTATAAATAGAGGGCATGGGATGGGGCTAATCAATCATTCCTAGAAGAGCAAAGTTATGCTGGAGGTATGTCTTGAGACCTCTTGGAGTAGTAGAACTCAGTGTCCTCGGTTTGCAGAGGAGTCCTTGTCTCAGAAGCTGGTGAATTGGGAGAGCCCTGGAAGCTTTGAAGGAGACTGAAAGAGGAGAAGACCATGCTTGGATTCATCGTCATAAATCAGCTAATTCAAGCATTCTTTCTATTCCTATTTCATTTTCTAGATAAGATAATTGTTTGTAAGTGTCTTAGTAAGTTGGTAACCCCAGAGACCCTAGGTTACAAGGGTGCATTGTCCTGAACAACAGTGTGGATGTAGATTGTAGCCTATGTATGCTCCATGATATGTGGTTTTCTTTA
Source organism: Pseudotsuga menziesii (assembly GCA_001517045.1). NCBI lineage: Eukaryota > Viridiplantae > Streptophyta > Pinopsida > Pinales > Pinaceae > Pseudotsuga > Pseudotsuga menziesii. The sequence continues at coordinate 421,229 of LPNX010782246.1, forward strand.
CTTTTTATGCTCACTAACAAAACACACACAATAACACTGAAAAAAGTAGATTAACTTGCAAATAATCAATGACATCAATACTTGGTTATTTATAAACTATACTATCAAACAAACCCAAAATACATAAATTAGATATTCACAATGAATATGATGTTATCATATATTATTGATGTTCTTGTTTCAATTACGACCTTTACCTTGTACTTTGGAAATTATTAATTGAGTGTCACAATTAGTTATTTAATTAACTGGCGTAATTAAATAATTAAGTGTCACAAACTTTAGTTATAATTCAATCTCTATAATTTAATTTAATGCATTTCTACTAACGTAATTTCCTTGCAAGAAATATATCTGGCATGCTTCTCTGCACTATCCTAACTGATTTCACCCCTCATCGAATCTGATATATGTTCTAGTTTCCCCATCCTATTGGATAATTGTTTTAATATTGTCATGATCCCCAAGCTTTTTGTTTTATGTACCCTGCAATGAGTCTGGCATATCTTGGATTTTATCCAGCATATCAACCTCTATCAAAGTGTCTGTGGTATGTTTTTTAATATTTTCGTCATTGATTTTATGTGATACAAATTCTGGAATTCCCTGCACATCAAGCTCTTTGAAGTGTCTGCAGTATGTTGTTTAGTCTTTTCATTATTAATTTTTTTTGATACAAATTTTTGCATGCCCTGAACGTCAACCTCCATCCAAGTTTATTTGGCATGTTTTTTTGTCTTTTTGTAACTGAATTCATCTGAAACAATTTATGTCGTTCCCTGAACATCTACTTCCATCACCAAGGAGTAGCACTTCATGGTGTGGGGTAGTGTCCAAGCTCTATGGATTGATAGATATGCCTTGCTGTAGTAATTTGATGGAGTTCGAGATGCAAACTCTTAAGAATGGTGGATTCATGCACCCCTTGATTCACTAGAGTACTCCATACTGGTGGTGATAGTGTAAGTGGGAAAGGTGGACTCATAATTTTCTCGGGGAGGGGGTATTTTTCCTCCCAACCCTCCCTGTGTTAGAAGCCACAGTCATTCTATATGGCAATAAATGGCTCCTTGGTACTACCAAGTCTATTGACCGCATTCCTAAAATATGATTCCTCACATTAGTAGCATTAATTGATGCAGAAGGTGTTGGAATCTTTGTGACTTCAATAATTTTGCTATAAACTGTTCCTGTTGTGCTCAAGAAAGGATTTTGAGCAGTTATGTTCGAGGTATTAGAGGACCCCTTCCCATGAATACGATATGCAACAATACGCCAAGCATTATCCCACATGATCTTACCTCCATCCAATGCAGAAGTATCATTTTGGGATCCTCCTATATAAGAAAAATTTGTCATGATCAGCACCTCATCTAGTAAAGAGCCTTGAATAAGAGACCCGTACACATGAATTTGTGCACACAATTGTACTTGTTGTGAATCTGTGAAAGGTTGTTGAAACAACACTGATGCTGGCACTACCATTGCATTCAAACTGGTAATGTTAATAACTGTGTGGTACATGATGATGTAAATTGTGGGATGACATCAAGAATATATGTACGTGAATACTTTTGTTCCTGTCTAGCCCCAATTTTAGATGAATGGCTCCCTGGGTGGACTGATGGACTACAGATAGTGGTCATAGTGCATAAACTTGCAGCTTGACTATTACCATATTTATTATCATGACTTGTAGGATTCTTGTCCAACCTTGTAACCATAGTTGCATGACTTATTTTCTCTCCACTGGGCACATGTTTAGCTTTAACTTCAACAAAGTGAGAATTGCCTTCCTAGAGTACTGAAATTGTTTTCGGGACTATAACTTTAACATTATCATTTACATGTTCTTTACATGCTTCGACTTCAATTGTCCTAGTTTGGCATGGTGTAGAAGCCTTTTTCTGAATCACTTCACTTGTTTGGCCAGTTTGAAAGGGTTTCCAGCATCCAACATTTTTGTCTATATCACCAGATTGGGTAAGATCAATTGAGCCATGTATACCCTCTCCAACAGGAACATTCATCGTTGAAATCTCAATTTTGAAACTGTCGCTAATTTGAGACACAAAATTGGCTTCTAAATATCTAGATTTAGTCCCAAACTTTTCCATTTTATTGTCCCTCTCATTAGAAACATAAGACAATTTCACAAACTAAAGAAGATCCCTATTCTCAACAGACGACCCATGCACATTTGGAAGCAACAAACAACTCTACAAATGATTACCAACTTCATGTATTGCATGAGAACTATTAGGTTCTAATGGGATCCCAACTTCTAAACTGACCTCCATTGCCTCAGCTCGACCTTCAGATTTACCAGGCTCTTCCGTTTCTTTCTCAGGTAATTCTATAATCACATTATGAACCTCTTGCTCATATTTTCGTGGTCCCAAAATAACATTCCTTTTAGGAATATTTAATAGTAAAACTTTCACTGTAGTTTGGTTCAAAATTTTGAAGTTTGAACCAAATTCTTATTTGTCTTCACTGCAATCCATTGACATTCACAAAGAAGTTTGAACCAAATTCTTATTCGTCTTCATTGCAATCCATTAAAATTCACAAAGAACCCCCCAAAATATTGAACAAATAAAAGCTTATGAAATGCCTCCGTGATGGGTTTCCCGTACGCCAGACACATATCAAAGAACTCATATCTCTCATAGGGGATCCAACAGATTTCATGACCCCATCGCTTGTTTATGGGCGGCCTTCCACTAGCAAAATCAATGTAGTTTTAGAGATATTCAAGAATTTGAACCACCCTTTTTCCTATGTGAGATGTAGGTCCTGTTTTAACCCTTATTTGCTGTTTGAGTCCATTCTGAACTATTTGGTTTCGCACAAAAGAACCAACTGGTGTCAAGTGATCCTTCTCAGAAAGACACAAGGAAGAGGGACAATTATTCTTCTAGCAAGGAAGTCAGGATATTGGATTATTCAGAGGTGGTGTACTTGATATTTGACAAGTTTTAAATTTTGAATGAGTGGAACAATGGTTTCAACCTCATCTTTGTAATTTCCCTTTTTGAAATTTTTTTAAATGACCAATTTTTTCACTTTTTCCCCAATTTTGACCTTAACTAGTTTTGATGTCTAGACCTCCAAATTGACCCAAATGCTTCCAAATTTTCTTTGAAGGTACGTGACTGATAATATAACTTAAATTTTATGTTCATGTATGTTTTTTTAACTCTGAATTACTTCTTTAAATTTTTTTAATGTTCTGTTCAAAGCAGGAGTCTTTACTAGCAAATTGGGGCTCCAATTCCCCTTGGGTAATTGCTGGAAATGGCTTCAAAAATGATACCAAAGTCACTTTAATTTATGAAAATAGGATGGGTATGTGTAATGTACCTTTTAAAATTCTCATATGCATCATGTTTCATTTTATACAATATGTTCTGACTCTTTCCAAAACAACTCCCAAGTCTCAATTTCGACCCTTGGGGAAAATGCTCCAAATATTCTCCCAATGCAATACAAATGAGTAAAATGGATTCCAATTCTTAAGTAATGAACATTGTAATTGAAATACACATTAATTAAAGTCCATACATCATACATTTATGATATATAAATTCCTCCATTCGAAATAATAAGCATTACCATGGCATATATCAAAATAGAGTGGAAATGGTCATGGTTTGCTCATCAAAAGTCCTTTTGACATACAACTCTTGGGAATTTCGACTTGAAACTTTCTGAGCATGAAAAAATAGAATATTTAAATTTTTACAATCATAAATGGACAGTTAAAGGCTCTCCCAATTCTAAATCATTAGCATTACAATGGTTCACAACAAGATAGTGGGGAAATGACACTATTTCTTCATTGTTCAACATTTTTACATGAATTATTTTAGGTATTTAGACCTGAGAGCATTCTGAATTTGAACTATAGAGCATATACATCATAACATAAGATAATTATAACTATAATATTCCCAAAAGAGATCAATAGCTCAACCAAAGCGCAATCCCTCCATTGGCATGAATATGGTGTGAAAACTGGAAATAGTTGAGAGAGAGTGCTACAATAGAAGAATCCACATGATTTCCTATAGATTGCACCTAAAAATAAGAATCCATTAAATCTCCATTAAATACTTGAGTGTCCTTTCCAAACACCAACTAGGATGGGAATCTTTCACCCTCGAAATTGGCTTAAGCAAGAAAACTAGTCATCCGCTAGCTCTCACAATTCACAAATGAAAATTCCACAAATGAGAAAAATCTCCTTCTCATGGATGATCCCTATATTTTATAAACACTTTTAGTCTTATAAGGTTCCAAATCCATCCATAAACCAAATCCAAGTCGAATTGGTGTGGCTGATCATGCTATGCCATGTGGCTTCTCTCTTCACCTTCCCTCTTCTCCCAAATTTGTGTAGGAGCCTCTTGGCCTTCTCCAACTCCCAAATTCGACCTATAAGATGCTATATTTATTCTTGACATGTCACTATGTCAGTATGTTATCCTTCAGATCTGACTTGTGTCATAACTGTCATATAATCTACATCATTGGTGTCATAGATGTCATAAATGTAAGGGGAATCTAGCCAAGTGTCCATGAAACTCTCATTTGGCTCTTCCTCTCCCATGTAAGTTGTAGTTCATCCCAAATTCGACCTATGAAGTATATGGAAAATTATATTAACCTTATAATCCATCCCAAAACATTAGGCTTATTAATTTGTCACAATGGTATAGGAACTGAAAACACAGTCTCACAAAGAATACAGACAAATATGCATAAAATTGGCTAAATGGTGCTGCAATAAAAGTAGCATCACTATATAATCAAATGAATAATGAATAATACAATACAATGATCATGCAATATGCATGAATTCCAAGAAAATTCAAAGTCCCAAGGAGGTCATTCGAATTGAATGAATGGGTGTAGCTTAACTGACTGTAAGCCACAGTAAACACACTAGTTAACCAACTGATCAAGTGTTGATTGAATCAACTAAGTCCTAACTGAAGTTGAAGTGCAATGAATGACTGATTCTAACTAAAATTATCTCAGACACATGTCACTGCATGCAAACCAACAAGTGGTAGCACATCAATAACTCCAATGAACTCTGATGAGGTTAACTGAAGTCAAACTGGCCATCATAGGTGGTTGGAGGCGCCCCTATTGACTCCAGTTCATTAAATATTAATAAAATAATTAATATAATGAATGGAGGATCCTTTACCACTCAACTTAATTGATTGTAACCATCAGTTATCAATTAGGTGCATTTATGACACTCCCTAGAGTGCTCCAGTTAGCCTCCCTGATTGAAGGAGAAGGCTTAGTTGGCCTCCTTGACTGAAGGTAGGCGTGGGTGTGCTCATGCTGATGTCAATTAAGTCAATAAAACTTAGGATAGTGGTTTAACAAGGTCAAATTGACCAAATTAAGTGTGCATGGTGGGTAAATGTCTCCAACACCCCCCCCTTAATCTATACTCAGAGAAGTAGAAACATAAAGTTCATGAAATTCTAGGGCCCTAGAAACTAAGACCATAGGTCACCCTGTATAATCAAAGTAACTAAAACAATGCTCAAGAATAAATCTAAGTGAGGAAAAGAGGGAAAACCCAGTGGGAAACCCCCCCTTAAGCTGAACACTGAAAGTAGTCTGATCACCCTGATGAACTCACCCCCAACAGTGAATGGAGGTAAGTGAAATTATTTTCTAAAAAGCTCTTGGTGAATATGTCTGCAATCTGCTCATCATTCGGGAAGTATTGCAGAATGATGGTCCTGTCATGTGCTAAATCTCTGATGTAGTGCATGTGTATATCTACATGCTTGGTCCTTTGCCTGGTAATTGGATCTGTGGATATCTCAATAGCACTTTGATTGTCACAAAATAGGACAATGGACAAAGTACTACCAAGATCAAACTCTAAAAGAATGCCTTGCAACCAAACAACTTGGATGTAAGCATTCATCGCTCCTCGGTACTGGGCCTCTATTGAAGAAAATGATATGGCGGCATGATTTTTGTTGGACCAGAAAATGGGGCCACCACCAAACATGAAGAGATATCTGAAAGTAGACTTTCTATCAATAGAATCACCCGCCCAATCGGAATCGATGTAACCAACCAACTTTAGCTTGGAGTCTGCAACATAGTGAATGTCGTAGGTCCTGGTTCCCTGAATATACTGGAGGATCCTTTTGGATGCCTTCCAATGAATATCATGAGGCTGCTGCATGTATCTTGACACAACATTCATGGAATAACAGATATCAGGCCGAGAATGAGTCAAGTAGAGCAAGCTACCTATCAGCTGTCGATAAATAGTGCAGTCCATGGGAGGTGTGCTTTTTCCTTCTTCAAGGTTGATCCCTGAAAGGAAATGGAATGGAGTAGACTTAAATTCAGCCATGTTAAACTTTACTAACAGGTATGATATGTATTTGGACTAAGTGACCATTATCCCATCAGAATTTTTCTCAATTTTGAGCCCAAGAAATTGCTTTAAGAGCCCCAAATCGCTCATTTCAAATGCATTGTGGAGAGCAGTTTTGATGACTGAAATAGAAGTAACTGTGCTACTTGTAATCAGTAATTCATCAACATATAAAACAATAATAATCAAATTACCATCATAATTATTTATATACACATTTAGATTTGATTTACACCTTTGGAAGTTTTGCAAGAGAAGGAAGGCATCCATCTTGGAATACCACTCTCTTGGGGCTTGTTTTAACCCGTATAGTGACTTATTTAGCTTGGAAAAAAAAGATGGATCATAAATGTAGCCCTCAGGCTGCTTCATGTATATCTCCTCATGAATATCTCTATATATAAATGCATACTTAACATCCATGTGATGCACTTCCCAGTGCTTAGATGCAGAAATTGCCAAAACTAGGCAGATGGAGTCCATTTTTGCAACCAATGCAAAAGTCTCATGGTAGTCCACACCTTGGACCTGGGAGAAACCTTTTGCCACTAGACTTGCCTTATACTTTCAGGTTCTTCCATATGCATCAAGCTTAGTCCGAAATACCCACTTGCATTGAACCAATTTCCTTCCCGGAGGAAGAGAAACTAGCTCCCAAGTAGTGTTTTTTTGAAGAGAATTCATCTCTTCATCCATGGAAAATTGCCATCTCAGATCCTTCCGAGCACGGTAGTAAGACTTAGGGTCTGAAATTATCATCAAATAATAAGATTCAGATAGAAAATAATAAGGACAAGAAAGTGCAATACCTGCTCTTTGGAAATCATACAGGGTTCTCCTTGGATCATATGGATTTTCAATGTTATCTCCTGCGGAGGAGAGTGTCTGTCGGGCCCAAGTTGGGAGATGATTTTGTAATTTAGGTTCTGATTCAGCATCTAATGTTTTCTGTTCACTAATATAATAAATCATAGGATCCAATTCAGGTTCATCACCTCCAATTACATCATCCAAATATTCAGTAGAATAGGAAGGAAATTCAATAGTTTTCTCCTTCACTAGTTCTACCTCCTGAAGAGGCTCATCGAACTTGACACTCCTTTCAATGATGATATATTTTGTTTTGATATCAAGAATATTGAAAAATTTAGATTCATTAGGATATATGATAAACAGACATTCGATGCTTTGCGGTTGCAAATCCCTCCTTTTATCAAGCGGAATTCGGGCCCATGCAGTGGACCCAAACACTCGCAGGTTCGACACATCCAACTTGTGTTTGAAATATCCTTCGAAAGGGGTATTCCCTTTCACAGATGAGTGTGGCACTCTGTTTTGAATATATTCTACAGCATGCATGGCTTCCTCCCACAAATTTTCAGCCAACTTCTTTGATTCCAACATACAGGTGGTCATCTCCTTGAGAGACCGATTCTTCCTCTCCACTACACCGTTCTGCTGGGGAGTGTAGGGGAATGAATGCTGGATCTGAATACCACTTTGGGAAAATATATGTAGTAACTCATTACTGAAATACTCCCTGCCATTATCAGATCTCAAAATATTGATCTTTTTTCCAAATGCATTCTCAATCAAGGCCTTCAATTCAGTGAATTTTTCCAAGACTTCTGACTTCTTTTTGATAAAAAAGACCCATGTGTATCTCGAAAAGTCATCAATGAAATTCATAACGTACCTTGATAAATTCATGGATGTGATAGGCATGAGACCACTAATATCATAATTTATCAGTCCTAATATGCATGATGCTCGGCTTTCCTTCCCCCGATCGAACTTATGCTCAGGGTGCTTTCTAACAACACAACCCTTGCAAATTCCAGTGGTAGCATTGATGACCGGGAGGCCTTCAATCATAGAATTCTTCTTTAATTTATGCAAGTATTTGAAGTTCAGGTGGCTGAACCTCTCATGCCATATTCTACTAACTTCATTTCCATGAGTTAGCAATGCGGTGGGCTTTGCATCCGCCATAAAATGGGAGAACTTGTAGGCTTTTGCATGATGGTTTGCAAGGCCTTTTGCTACAATTTTTTTGGATGCAAGCTCTGTGATTTGTAAATCATCTGGGCTAAAGGAGAATCTCTTGGGAACTCCTGTATGTGTCATTTGATAAACACTTAGGAGGTTTTATGCAAGAGATGGTACATACAGGACATTGGAAAAATAACCATGCTCAAGATCTACAGTACCTTGTCCTTCAGATATGATTGTGGAGTCATCTCCCATGTGGATGGGGATGCATTTGTTGGTCTCCAAATATGGGAAGGAGTCTCTTTCAGCCATCATGTGGTTCGAAGCTCTAGAATCTATCAAGAGTGCTTTGGACTTTGAAGTGCTTTCCATGAGGGCATGACGTCTTTCATGCTGTGGTTCCCAATCTTGTTGATCTATCCTCCGAAAGCTTTCTAGAAGATTGTACCAAAAGGAGAGAAGTAGCTTCATCAAGTTTCTTTTTCATGCAGGCATGTTCAGGGTGGAAGCCCTTCCTGTAGTATGAACACTTGAATTTTTTCCTTTCCATGATTCCCTTTTCCTTTTTTCTTCTTTAAGCCGGAAGGCTCTTCATGCTGCTAGTTTTCAACTTTAGGCTTAGGAGCTTCGAATTTGGTTTTTGGTTTATTTTGTTGCTTTCCTTTACCCTTCATATCTTTGGGCTCCGAGACATGGAGGGATTTATCACAGGAGGATCTGATGATCCCCATATGGACAAGCTTATCATGTTCACTTGTTAGGGACTCAATGAAGGAATTGAGTGAAGGCATATTCCATCCAGGGGTTGTGATATTCCCCACATGGAATGTAGAGACAAAAACCGAATAATCAGCTCCAAGTTTGGAGAGTATGGCGAGGATGAGCTGATCATCCTCCTTCTCCACATTACACTACTTCAACAGTAAGACAATGTGCTTGAACTTTGTGAAAAAATCATTCAAGGTCTTGAAATTCAAAGGTTGGAGAGTCATCAACTCGTTTTCAAGCTGGTATACTCTCAAATCATTCTGCTTTCCATACAGGGTTTCTAATTTTTCCCAAATTTCCTTTGGAGTCTTCAATCCCGAGAGATGGAAAAGAAGATCTCGAGAAATAGAGAGGCATAAGAATCTGAATGCTTCATCTTTCTTGTTCAAGAATCTAGCTTTGTCTGTCACAGAAGAAGGCTCTTCTTCAGTGTCCATAGCGACCCTATAGAGTCCTCTGGCATGTAGCTGGATCTCCATGTCTCCTTTCCATGAATGGAAATTGAACAGAGTCAAGAGTTCTACGGAAGAAGCCATTTCAAACTGCTGGAGTGAATTCTTTCACCTGTTAAAACCTGCAAATCACAACAAAAGGGGCACCGTAAGGTCGAACAGCCTACACATTTTAGGCTTTCATCACACCCAACATAGTTGATCAAGCAAGTTTGACCAACAATTCCTTAACTTGGGGAATTAAGTGGTAAGCCTTGGCTTCTCGTGCAGTGCCATATTTTTGATATTTTGCTCAATTTTTCATGTAAGATTTGTCAAAAACCTTGTTTTTGAGAGATCTAAGCTTCATCCCGCCATGAGCTCTGATACCATATTAATTTGTCATAGTGGTCTAGGAACTGAAAACACAATCTCACAAAGAATACAAACAAATATGCATAAAATTGGCAAAATGGAGTTGCAATGGAAGTAGCAACACTGTATAATCAAATGAATAATGAATAATACAATACAATGATCATGCAAGATGCATGAATTCCAAGACAATTCTAATTCCCAAGGAGTTCATTCGAATTGAATGAATGGGTGTAGCTTAACTGACTATAATCCACAGTAAACACACTAGTTAACCAACTGATCAAGTGCCGATTGACTCAACTGAGTCCTAACTGAAGTCAAAGTGCAATGAATGACTAATTCTAATTGAAAGTAGCTTAGACGCATATCACTACATGCCAACCAATAAGTGGTAGTGCATCAATAACTCCAGTGAACCCCGATGAGGTTAACTGAAGTCAAACTGGCCATTAGAGGTGATTGGAGACGCCCCTGTTGACTCCAGTTCATTAAATATTAATAAAATAATTAATATAATGAATGGAGGCGCCTTTACCACTCACCTTAACTGTGTAAGGTTTGTCATTACACCAAAACCTGCAGATATTGATGAACATTTGAAACCCAACACAAGGCCCTATTATCATCAGGACTGGCGGTTAGTCCACTTGTTTTATATTCCCAGAGGTGTGGCGGTTATACCATGTGGAGCATTAGAGGAAATTTCAACTCAAAATGGGCCTTTTAAATTTTATTCAAATTCCATGTCATCATGTGTTAGCCAATGAAATTGCTTTAAATTTGAAATACCGTATAGGTCTTAAACACATTTTTAATATAAATTTGGGGATAGGTATCATAAAAAAAACTAATTTTTTTGTTTGTATTTTTGACATATCTCCCCGTGTTTTTACACAAATTTCGATTGCGAGATCTCGTTGGATGCGGAATTTAATTCCGCATCCAACAAGCTCTCCCAATCGAAATTTGAGTAAACACACGGGGAGATATGTCAAAAATACAAACAAAAAAGTAGTTTTTTTCTTTTCTTCCTCCAAAATTAATAAATATTATTTTATTATTTTAACTATTATTTTATTAGTTCATTTTAGGAGGTCCATTTTGAGTTGAAATTTCCTCTAATGGTTGTACCGATACTCCAACACCCCGACTCTGGCGTAACTCGGGGGAATCGAACCTAAAACCTATGCTCTGATACCATGTAAGGTTTGTCGTTACACCAAAACCTGTAGATATTGATGAACATTTGAAACCCAACATAAGGCCCTTGTTGAAAAACAATTTGGTCATCAAACTATTAAGTTAAGATCTGACAATGGAGGAGAATATGTTAACAACAAGTTCACTACTTTTTGCACTGAGCAAGGAATCCAACAACAACACATTGTTCCATATACACCACAACAAAATGGTGTAGCTGAAGGGAAGAACCGCACTTTAAAAGAAATGGCTAATTGTATGGTCCAATCTAAGGGACTAAGTCTTCAATATTGGGCTGAGGCCATAAATTGTGCAAATTACATAGTTAATCGCACACCCACTAAAGTTTTACAGGGGATAACACCAGAAGAAGCATGGAGTAAAATTAAACCAGATGTAAGTCACTTTCGTGTGTTTGGTTGTGAAGCATGGGCTCACATTCCGGATGAAAAACGGAAAGCATTGCAGCCTAAAAGTGAAAAGTACATATTTGTTGGATATTTTGAAGATGTAAAAGGTTATAGACTTCTTTAGCCACATTCTCATGATATAATCATTAGAAGAGATGTTAAATTTGATGAAAATCTCTTGGCCTGCGAGCCTAACTTGGCAGGTGTGCCATCTTTGGCCTGCGAGCCTGATTCGACGATTGTGCCTTCTTCTTCTTCTTCTTCCAAATTCCTTGATAGGTTTCCAACTCCCATTTTTTATGATGACAGTGAGGATGAAAATACACCTTCGCTTTCTCATGTTCCTCCAATTGTACCAGCACCAATACTTCCTCGATGGGTCCGTTCAACATGTGAAGCAGTTGGTGATATTTCTAGTGATCCTAGAGATCAACGTTGAACACGTTCTTAGTTTCAGTGAGCCTCTTCTCTTTTGGCTCAAGTTTTCAAGAATCATGATCCAGAAACCTTTGCAGAAGCTTCAGGAAATCCAGATTGGGATGCAGCTATGGATGAAGAATATCGTTCCTTAATGGCTAACGATACTTGGGATCGTGTTCCTCTTCGAAAAGGAAGAAAACTTGTCAGATGTAAATGGGTCTACAGAACTAAGTATGCATCAAATGGAAGTGTTGAAAGACTTAAGGCAAGGTTAGTTGCCAAAGGTTTTTCCCAAGTAGAAGGGATTGACTACAATGAAACCTTTTCCCCTGTAGCAAAAATGAACTCCATCCACCTTGTTCTTTCCCTTGTAGCCTTACATAACTGGGAAGTCCATCAAATGGATGTCAAGTCTGCCTTCTTACATGATGATTTACATGAGGAAATTTACATGGAACAACCTCCTAGATATGTTCAGAATAACTCTATCCTTGTTTGTCTCCTTAAGAAATCCTTATATGGCCTTAAGCAAGCTCCTAGAGCTTGGTATGCAAAAATGGATAGCTTTCTCCTTGACACTAGTTTTTCTAGATGCCATTCTGACCCCAATGTCTATACCAATAAAGTAGGAAACCATCTCATCATACTTGTTATTTATGTTGATGATCTTATCCTTACTGGTAGTGACCCTAAACTTATAACCCATGTGAAATCCAGTCTTAAGCAAAATTTTGAAATGTCAGACTTAGGAAATTTGCATTATTTTCTTGGTCTCCAAGTCTTGCAAACCAAAGAAGGAATATTTATTTCCCAGTCTAAGTATGCTTGTGACCTTCTTCGTCGATTCCACATGGAAGATTGTAAACCAGCCCCTTCTCCCTTCTAGTCTGGAGTCAAACTTTCTGCCACTTGTACTTCCCTTGAAGTAGATGCCACCTTGTATTGTCAGCTTGTTGGTAGTCTTTTATACTTGACTCATTGCCGTCTTGACCTTTCCTTTGCCATTGGTCATGTTGCCCGTTATATGAAAACTCCTCACAAAAGTCACTGGAAAGCAGCAAAAAGAATACTTCGATATATTCGAGGTAAAATTCAGTTTGGGATTCATTACAGTATAGGGGGGAAACCTTTGTTGGTTGGTTTCACTGATTTAGATTGGGTCGGCGATCCTGATGATCGAAAGTCTACTGCAGGTTATTTTTTTAGTCTGGGATCTAAACTTGTCACTTGGGCTTGTAAGAAACAACAAGCTCTTGCTCTTTCTTCAGTAGAAGCAAAATATCGAGCTGCAGTTAATGCAAGTCAGGAAGCTTTATGGCTTCAACAGATCCTTTCAGAGTTTGCATTCGAGCAGCAGCATCCTACTCCACCTTGGTGCGACAATCAAAGTGCCATCAAGCTTGCCAAATATCCTGTTCTACATCAGCGCAGCAAACACATTGAGATACACATGCACTTCATCATAAATCTTGTTCATGATCATGTTATTGAAGTGCTCTATTGCCCAATAGATGATCAAGTTGCAGACATCTTCACCAAGTCTCTTACAGAAGCGAAGTTTTCTAAACTTCGGTCTATGTTAGGAGTTCAGGAATGT
>LPNX010782246.1:441033-572067 GCA_001517045.1 Pseudotsuga menziesii
CATTAATTTTTTCTTTTTTATTCTAAGGCCCCCTAACACCCCCACAACATTACATTTAAAAAAACATTTAAATTTTATAATAAACCAACCTAGGCCTATAAAAAACACAAAACTACAACAATCTATAATTTGTATTTTCCATAATTCGTGCTTTTCATGATATCGTGGCTCTAAGGAATTTATTTTTCTTATAAGAGAGACTTGCGACTAGGTTTAAAATACATATCTCCCTCTCATTTAAATTCTGTTTGCTTCACATTATTGTTTGTATTTTCCATAATTCACGCTTTTCATGATATCGTGGCTCTAAAGACTTTCGTTGTTTTATAGGAGAGACTTGCGACTAGGTTTAAAATACATATCTCCCTCTCATTTAAATTGTGTTTGTCTTCACATTATTGTTTGTATTTTCCATAATTCATACTTTTCATGATATCGTGGCTCTAAGAACTTTTTGTTTATAGGAGAGACTTGTGACTAGGTTTAAAATACGTATCTTCCTCTCATTTAAATTGTGTTTGTCTTCACATTATTGTAAATATTGGGTTGTATTGAATAAAAAAGGGACAGTGAATATAAGGTTTCAACGTTGGGTTTATCATGAATCTAACACCTTCACACCAACTTACCTCTTATTTGTGATAACATAAAAGTAAGGGAAAATTGATAGTTTAAATTGAAATGATACAAATATATCAACGCCCGCGCCCAACTCTTGGGGTAATTGGTTTTCTCAATTGAAATTATAAAAATATATCAACGCCCATCCCCAACCCTTGAAACACATCACACATAATAATGAATAGTATATTATAACTAGTAGGGGAGCTTTCTTAATTGTAATGTTGTGTGGGTGTTTTTAGTTTCATGTCTTGAAGAAAATGTTAAAACGACAACGCAATTAAGCCACCCTTAAAAACATTTTTCTTCTACAAACAAGTAACACATATGTGTCTGTTCCTAATAAGAATTTACGTATTAATATTTTATGGTATGGTGATAATGTGACGTCACATTTGAAAATGAACAGTGCGACCTTGCAAAACATTAAGCAAGGCAGGAATTACAGTGCAACTGATACATGTATTGTATTTGACGAGCAGATTGCCTCCTTGACGGACACTCCGCTCTTAAAATTCCGACAGAAACAAAAAGATGATTCAATTTTATCTTAGAAATTGTGCAAAAGGATGATTCAAACATCTTGGAAATTTCACATGGCTGTCTGATCGACAGACATGTCAACCTCCTCATTTAGGTACTCAGTGCTGTCTGATTCAACAAACAAAGATTTCCAAAACTCCAACTCCTCCGGCATTTGCTGGTCGTCTCTAGATAACTCCATTTCACAAACCGAAGATGACTGCGAGGGATTCTCCTCACTCTTAATGCCGATATTATACTGGTGAGAGGGTGAAGATAAAGGGAATTCACGGCAATGGTATTAATTTGCTGACGGGAAAAAGAAGACATGGAGGAAAGAAGAGGGGGAGGATGGGGGCGGGAGTGGAGCTCCGCTCCCTTGGCCGCCAAAGAGCTGCCATTCACTGGTGGATCTTTGGTAGCTAAGGGAACAGAGCTCCGCTCCCACCCCCATCCTCCCCCTCCACCTCCCTTCCCGCCCCCATACTCGTAAAACTTATCCCGATGATTACTGTAACAAATGGTTTGATCGGTTAAAAGCATGAATTCATCGAAGTACTAAAAGGGATTAATTTAACCTGAGGTGACATTATATTCATAAATCTGAATTACACGATTCCAACGTAGCTTCTAGGTAGCACTCTAGATCTTAGTGCATGTCCTAGAAGTGATATCCAGAATACCCATGTGTTGTATGTATATAGATCCATAAAAATACACTGTATATGTTCATGTAAGTATATTAGATCCATAAAAGGTCCAAGTTCTGAGCCTGTATTGCTACTTATATTATTCCAGTTGTGTATGTGTGAGTATATAGATCAGTAAAGGGTCGAATGTTTTGAGCGTGTATTTCTACTTATATTATTCCTGCTGGATATGTTGATTTAAGTATATAGATCCATAGAGGGTCAAAGGTTCTGAGCGTGTATCGCTACTTATATTTATTTTAATGGATGATGTACTGCAATTAAATCTCAATTTCAACGCAGATTCTTCAAATTGACATGTAGCCAAGGTTTTCTCATATCTCATATTTTGCATGGTGATTTACATATATTCCTTTTTGGTTTTCTCATATCTCATATTTTTCATGGATTTACATCTATTCATTTTTTTTGAGTAACTAAAAAGTTAGAGATAAAGGGAATTCCTTCAAGGCATACTCAGCCGTGACAGTCTTAATTCGCTGACGGGAAAAAGAAGACGCGGAGGAAATAAGAGGGGGAGGAGGGCATTCAGTGGTCATGAAAATAGATTGGACATAGAGATAAATGGCTGATCTTACTTACGTTGTTTTCATTCGCAGGAGTTTTTGATGCAAAATGTGAATTCTCTGCACGAATACAAAGAGTACACCGATAATTATATTTTCCATCTTTTGCCAGGAACACCTTTTTCAGGCGCTCAATATACTCTAGGTTATCTCTTGTATTTGACTGGAACTGAAGTATAATAACATCCTCTCTCTTCAACTTTTTGTTCTGAATTTAACACTACAATATTATTGTGTAAGAAGGAGGAGCGCGTGGAAGGGAGGTGGGAGCGGAGCTCCACTCCCTTGGCCACCAAAGAGCTGCTCTTCATTGGTGGCGCATTTCCGCTCCCACCTCCCTTCCACGCGCTCCTCCTGCTTACACAATAATATTGTATAGTGTTAAATTCAGAACAAAACATTGAAGAGAGAGGATGTTATTATACTTCAGTGCCAGTCAAATACAAGAGATAACCTGGAGTATATTGAGCGCTTGAAAAAGGTGTTCCTGGAAGAAGATGTCAAATATAATTATCGGTGTACTCTTTGTATTCGTGCAGAGAATTCACATTTTGCATAAAAAACTCTTGCGAATGAAAACAACGTAAGTAAGATCAACCATTTATCTCTATGTCCAATCTATTTTCATGACCACTGAATGAATGGATAACTTTATCAACTTTCACTACAATGCATAAGTATTGTAAGATCAATCTTTTGTCTCCAATTGTCATTGTCATCTAAGTGTAAATCTATTTTCAAACCTACTGGATGAATTGATGAATTTTATCAACTTTCACTACAACATAAGTCATTTTGGGTCTGATAAGATAGTCTATTACAATGCATAAGTATGGTAAGATCGCTTCTTTTGTCTCCAATTGTTATCTAAATGCAAATCTATTTCCAAATGCAAATCTATTTTCAAACCTTCTGGATGAATTGATGAAGTTTATGAACTTTCACTACAACATAGGTAAGATCAGTCATTTTGTGTCTGATAAAATAGAGCGCAGATTACTCTTGGTTAAAGTTATTTTAAAAAGCATTTTTGTGTTTAATAGATCCAAAGGAATTTTACATAAAATAAGAAAAAAAGATTTTATGAATAAGAAAAAGGGAAAACCTGAAGGAATTCCTCTTGTAAAAGGAATACTTGGATCGGTTTTGATCGGTTTTGAAGCGTTTTGGTTAAAGTTCTTTTTAAAGAGTATTAGTTTTGGATAAAGTTGTTTCTAGAGTATAGTTTTTTTTAATGTAATGAATGTTTATACCGATAATTATATTTGCTATCTTCTGCCAGGAACACCTTTTTCAGGCGCTCAATATACTCCAGGTTATCTCTTGTATTTGACTGGCACTGAAGTATAATAACATCCTCTCTCTTCAATGGTTTGTTCTGAATTTAACACTATACAATATTATTGTGTAAGCAAGAGGAGCGCGTGGAAGGGAGGTTGGAGTGGAGCTCCACTCCCTTGGCCACCAAAGAGCCACTCTTCATTGGTGGCACGATTCTCAGAATTGCGCCACCAATGAAGAGCGGCTCTTTGGTGGCTAAGGGAGCAGAGCTCCGCTCCCACCTCCCTTCCACGTGCTGAGAATCGCGCCACCAATGAAGAGCGGCTCTTTGGTGGCCAAGGGAGCAGAGCTCCGCTCCCACCTCCCTTCCACGTGCTCCTCCTGCTTACACAATAATATTGTATAGTGTTAAATTCAGAACAAAACGTTGAAGAGAGAGGATGTTATTATACTTCAGTGCTAGTCAAATACAAGAGATAACCTGGAGTATATTGAGCGCCTGAAAAAGGTGTTCCTGGCAGAAGATAACAAATATAATTATCGGTATACTCTTTTTATTCATGCAGAGAATTCACATTTTGCATCAAAAACTCCTGCGAATGAAAACAACGTAAGTAAGATCAGCCATTTATCTCTATGTCCAATCTATTTTCATGACCACTGAATGAATGGATAACTTTATCAACTTTCACTACAATGCATAAGTATTGTAAGATCAGTCTTTTGTCTCCAATTGTCATTGTCATCTAAGTGTAATTCTATTTTCAAACCTACTGGATGAATTGATGAAGTTTATCAACTTTCACTACAACATAAGTCATTTTGGGTCTGATAAGATAGTCTATTACAATGCATAAGTATGGTAAGATCACTCTTTTGTCTCCAATTGTTATCTAAATGCAAATATATTTCCAAATGCAAATCTATTTTCAAACCTACTGGATGAATTGATGAAGTTTATGAACTTTCACTACAACATAGGTAAGATCAATCATTTTGTGTCTGATAAAATAGAGCGCAGATTACTCTTGGTTAAAGTTATTTTAAAAAGCATTTTTGTGTTTAATAGATCCAAAGAAATTTTACATAAAATAAGAAAAAAAGCTTTTATGAATAAGAAAAAAGGAAAACCTGAAGGAATTCCTCTTGTAAAAGGAATACTTGGATCGGTTTTGATCGGTTTTGAAGCGTTTTGGTTAAAGTTCTTTTTAAAGAGTATTAGTTTTGGCTAAAGTTGTTTCTAGTGTATAGTTTTTTTTAATGTAATGAATGTTTATTGTTCATATATTTAATATATATAATTATTAAAAATTGTTTAAACATTTTATAAAAAGAAAATTAAAGAAAAAAGGAATTATTTGATCAAACGTACAGGAGGAAAACTTAAATTAACCGCCTAAATGGAATTTAAAGAATATTGTTTATTATAGCAAAAAGTTTATGGAAATTAACCAGAAAATTAATGAACATAAAATACTCAAAAGGTAAGTAAGTATATGGAAGAATAGTTTCAAGAGAAAGTTTCAAATTTTAGTTGTTTTGTTGATTTAATTAAGGGTAAGGAATGGAATAATCTATGAGATGGGAAAATTGTTTTAACTTATGAGGTCTATTGGCAAATGCATTTACATTATATTACATTGATAAATAATATCTACAAAACTATTGTAATGAACCTCTAAATTCATGGTTTTGGGATCCGTAAGGAGGGAAGGGCACATGCCTTTTCCTTTACGTGTAGTGAAGAAAACCAGTAAAAAGAAATTTAATGGAATTGTTATATCTATCAAAACTTGTTCCCCTTGAGCTACAATTTGTCCATTCATTGATCTTCAATACATGAGATTATAAGAGGATCCATGCGGACGACAGGAAAAATGGTGTCGCTTGTGCAAATTTTGATGTGCATAAATTTTTATGTCTCGCATAGTTCAAATTTCAGTTGCAAAGGTATAATCTCTCATGAAGCTACCTAAAACTTGGAAAAATCCCAAAAACTATGCCTCTTGGATTTTTGGACTTTTTTGCTTTACAAAATCCTTTTAGAGGAAACTTATTTTCACTTATGTGGCGATTTACAAGTTTAATTTAGAAGTTTTATGTAACTTATTTTCACTTATTTTCCTACATTTTCTTTCATCACATAAATTTCTATTATCTACACACAACTTTCTTTCATTTTTGAAACATATCGAAGTTCTCTTTGGTGTTTCATTCCCCCCGCTTTGGGGGTATGCTAGTATTATTATATAAAATGTGCATGTATTTATGTTTATGTTTTCATCCTGTGGAAGAGTCACCATCTCTTGGGATGGATATTCAGATGGATTTCTGGATGAATATTTCTATCCCTGGGAAGAATAATCAGGTTAAGGTCAAACCAAACTAGTCAAGTAGTGAAAACCTTATTCTTTGTAAACCACCCATACACTTTCTTGGACGATTATCCTCTTAAGCGCAGATTTGGTGAATAGATCATTTATCTGCCTCCACGACATCTGTATGGACGGTACCTAAAAGAAGGAAGGGTGGTTGGGATTTATGCTGGTGTCTTTAGTTGGTGCCTTGGAGAGAATGAGACTAAGTGTCTAGTGCTTTCTCGGACAAAGCAAAGGGATTCTACAAAACAATTGTAATTTGGATTTAATGCTTGGTAACTATGAGGAGGGAGAAGGGAGGGGCGATAATTTTTAATTCTTAATTTTTTTAATGTAACGTTTAAGGGTCATTTAGGGGGTTAGGGGTTAAATTGTTTTGTTAATATTGTTTTAAATTTAATGTTGTGGGGGTTAGGGGGAGGGTTTATAAAAAAAAAATCGTATTTTTTTATTGTAATGTTGTGTGGGTGGGGTGGGGTTTACTGGTTAAGGGGTATAATTTTTTTTTAAATGGTTTTTAATGTAATATTGTGAGGGTGGTTTACAGGGCAGGGAGGTTTAATGTAATGTTGTGGGGAGTTAGGGGGTTAGGGTTTTTTTATTTTTATTTTTATTTTTATTAAATGTAATGTGGTGGGGTTTTAAACTTTTTAATTGTTTTTTAGTAATGTTGATGTTAGGGTTAGGGGGGGGTTTTAAATTTTGTTATTTAGTTAAATTTAATGTGGGGGAGGGGGTTTAGGGGGTTGGGGGGGTTAATATTTTTATTTTTATTTTATGTAATATCGACGTAATATTTTAATGTACTTTTTAATTTAGTGAAACACTTTTGGCGAAGATGTCAAAAGAGCCTCAAGCCCCATTAGGAGGGATGTTTGGAAAGGAGAAATTTGGGCATCTTGCAAACATAGAAGACCCAATGGAAGAGGACATTGATGTTCCTGAAGGAAGCCAAGCTGAGAAAATTCCAATTTCAATGAAGAATTTGGCCGGCCTGATATTGTTGATTAGTTTCATGTCTTGAAGAAAATGTTAAATTTGACAACTTTTTGATAAGATATATTAGTAATGTTTTGACTTTCAAACTTTATTTTAGAAACAAAATTTCTATATATAATGTTTTTAATATGTTATTTACAAATATGTGGTATAGTTTTTCTTGAATTTATGTGAATCGTCACTTTCTGAAAAATAATATAAAATAGTATCGTTTTTATACAAAATATCTTTGAAAATCCATTGAAAATGGTTTTCAATGTTTTTATTTCTAGAATTCTTTACAAATTTGTCGATAAAAATGTCTTATTTTAAAGAAACATTTGCAAAATGTATATGTTTTTCATTATAACTTGCTTCTAAATATATGTTATTTTGTTAAATTTCTAAAAAACACACTTGAAAATATAAATTAAAAATATTTTACAACAAAGATGATTCAAAGGCCCTAATAATGCCTTGAAATGAAAATGTGCGATACTGGTATCAACCCTTTTTGAAACGGAGGTAATAATAGCTACTAAAATTAGGAGAGAGAAAAACGAGAACTGTGTCGAGTTATCGTTTCATAGTATAAGTGGTTGGTTGTTGAAGAACCTGCTTTCTGTATGATTCTTTGAAGTTGCCACTGAGCTTCCCACTTTGAGTCTTTGAGATTCCATGAATATTTTAGAGAGGAAACACCATGCTTGCTGCTGCACTACTCTAATTAACATCAAATTATTAAGTTTGGAATCCATCTCCCATGCTTGTTTCCTACATAATTTGAAATCAATGGGACTAAAAACTATCCCAGGGTCCCATTGCTTTCATTGCACTCCAACAATTAAGAGTGCTCTCCAACCCATACCATTTAGAAAGAGAATTCTTGGATCCCATTTTCTTGTATGTATTCTTCCAAACATCATGAGTGCATAATGTATATCATCAAAGTATATAACAACATAATAAGAATGTACATCAAGGAGGTGCCTCACCAAGAAATCATGAAAGTGCTTATACCTCCCAGTGAGTAGACTGCCATTTGCTAAGTGCATACATGCTTCAAATGACCAATCAAATCTGCTCCAATGACATAGGTAAGGATTCCATGTCCTATAATGTTACTCCCAAATAATGTAATATACATCAAAATAATAATCAGCCATTTGTTCTTTCATCCAAGAAGTGAATGAAGAACCTCCACCAAAATATGAACCAAATAAGGAGCAAATAAAACATGAAGACTTCAAGTGGCTTGAAGAAGTCTCATCAATACACCCATGAATATGTATATCATCATGAAATAATAGAGGATGTTGTTGCAAATAATAATGTTCCTCAATCATATCCCTCTTCACCCAAGTTTCAGATGAAGTTCCTCCAACATTAAATGAACAAAGTGTTGAGCTAGAAAAACCATGAGTCTTCAAGTGATTCAAATGCATATCATAGGTCAATCCATGTGGATGTGCATCATCATAAAGTAACAAAGGGTGCTGCTTCAATTGTGAATAAGAGTGTTCTCCAACCATGTCATCATAAAAAGTAAATATAGGAGTTTCAATCTCCTCATGTGGCACCATCAAAAAGAACCCTTTCACCCATACTTCATTGAGACTAATGCTGCAAAACGTGGAATTGTAGGAGATAGAAGAATGAAATAACTCACCCAAATGATCAGAAAGTGCAGAATTTTCATCATGGTAAGGATCCATATGGGTAGTATAATGCAGCTCCTTCAAGAGTGTGAAACCTTTGTCATAGATTGGTTCCAATGTAAAGGAATCATGCTCTTGTTTAAAAATTTCATACTGTTCATCAAGAGACAATTCAAGTTCCTCTTCCACCACATCAAGTGTTTTGATCTCTTCAAGTTCATCTTCAAACACATCAAGTATATTCAAATTTCCAAATTTCTCATGATCGCCCATGTCATGAGAATCCTCTAAACAATCTACCACTTGACAATCTGAAACATAGGAGGAAAAACAAGTGTCTTGCAACATTTCAAGTTGCTCATTTTGAATTCCGAGCTTATGAATAACTTCATTATTATTCAAGTAGGATTCATGTAACCATTCACTAAGCTCAATGAAATTTTTTCTATAAAAAATCAAAGACATGAAATTACCTTTGATGTTGCACATTGCTCTTTGGATCTTCTCCATGTCTTCAAGGAAGTAGCTCTCCAACAAGAATTTGATACCAATGCTTGAGTGTCATGGATTATGATAATGGACTCTTGGAGCTTCTTTTCATTCATCTTTAAGGACCCTTCAAGAAAGTGAGGCTCTTGAAAATGAACCTTCTCATCTTCTTCCTTCTTGCTTGGACCAACCTTCATGAAGCTCAAGTGGTGATGGGGAAGTTGATCTTGTTTCTTCTTCAACTGCTAGAAGGTCTTTATTTTCATGTTTAATGGAATTTTGTCTTGAAGAAACACTTTCAAAAGTGATCTATATTTCACCAAAATAAAGGTGTAAGCACCCATCAGTAGGTACTCCTTCAGAGTTCAAGTATTCATCATTAGATTATCTTTGTTTCATTTCCAAGGTAGAATGTGTCTCGAAATTATCTTTAGTATTTTCAATAGAAACTTCTTCATACTCATGTGATATCTATTCACATTTTTCAGAGTCACTTGGGAGTGAATTTATATCCTATTCATGTACTAATTCTTCTACTTCACCTATTTCAGAACTAGGTGGTTCATGGGTCTCCTCCTTTTGCTCCTTCAAGCAAGTTGATGCATTTTCCCCCTTGGTCTTCTTAAAATCAATATATTTTTCCCAACTTTGGATAGCCAAAAATTTGAATCCTTTCATAATATTCTTGGTAATGTCTTCAAGGATAGTTTCCATGCTTTTTATTATCTCCTTTCCATCATATGAGGTTCCATTTTCATCTCTAGTCATAGTTTCCAAAAAATTGCCTTCTTCTCCTACTTTTTTTTTCCTCTTCAACAAAAGCACTTTTGGGTTTCAATATAATGATGGTACCTGAATTATTGTACTCATAAATATCATACCAAAATAGGTTCCAAGATCATTCTCTGATACCACTGTAATGTCCCTTTTTGAAATTTTTTTAAATGACCAATTTTTTTCACTTTTTCCCCAATTTTGACCTTAACTAGTTTTGATGTCTAGACCTCCAAATTGACCCAAATGATTCCAAATTTTCTATGAAGGTACATGAATGATAATATAAATTAAATATGATGTTAATGCATGTTTTTTGACCTTCAAATTACTTCTATAAACTTGTTTAATGTTCTGTTCAAACCAGGAGTCTTTACTAGCAAATTGGGGCTCCAATTCACTCTAGGTAATTGCCGGAAACGGATTCACAAACGATCCCAAAATCACTTGAATTTCTGAAAAGAGGCTGGTTATGAGTAAGGCACATTTTAAAAGTCTCATATTCATCATGTTTCAGTTTATACAATCTGTTATGACTCTTTCCAAAACAACTCACAAGTCACAATTTCGACCCTTGGGGGAAAATGCTCCAAAACT
The DNA here is from genome assembly GCA_001517045.1 of Pseudotsuga menziesii. Classification (NCBI taxonomy): domain Eukaryota; kingdom Viridiplantae; phylum Streptophyta; class Pinopsida; order Pinales; family Pinaceae; genus Pseudotsuga; species Pseudotsuga menziesii. Next base: position 451,608 of record LPNX010782246.1, read on the forward strand.
TCTCCCAATGCAATAAAAATGGGTAAAATGAATTCCAATGCTTAATTAGTGAACATGAGAATTGAAATATACATTAATTAGAGTCAATATATCATAAATTTATCATATTAAGAATTCCTCCGTTCGAAATAATAAGCATTACCATGGCATATATCAAAATAGAGTGGAAATGGTCATTGTTTGCCCATCAAAATTCATTTTGACATAAAAATATTGGGAATTTCGACTTGAAAATTTCTGAGAATGAATAAAAGAGAATATTTAACTTCTTACAATCATAAATTGACAATGAAAGGCTCTCCCAATTCGAAATCATCAGCATTACAATGGTTCACAACAAGATAGTGGGGAAGTAACACTATTTCTTCATTGTTCAACATTTTTACATGAATTATTTTGGGTATTTCAACCTGAGAGTATTATTAACATGAAATAAAGAGCATATAAATCATAACATAATATAATAGGAATTATAATCTTCCCAAAAGAGATCAATATCTCACCCAAAGCGCAATCCCTCCATCGGCATGAATATGGTGTGAAAACTAGAAATAGTTGAGAGAGAGTGCTGCAATAGAAGAATTCACATGATTTACTGTAGCTTAAAACTAAAAATAAGACTCCATTAAATCTCCATGAAAAACCTGAGTGGCATTTCCAAACACCAACTAGGATGGGAATATTTCACCCTCAAAATTGGCTAAAGCAAGAAAACTAGTCATCCACTGGCTCTCACAATTCACAAATGAGAAAAAGCTCCTTCTCATGGTGGATAACTGTATTTTATAAACATTATTAGTCTTATAGGTTCCAAATCCATCCATAAACCAAATACAAGTCGAATTGGTGTGGCTGCTCATGCTATGCCATGTGGCCTCTCTCTTCACCTTCCCTCTTCTCCCAAATTTGAGTAGGATCCTCTTGGCCTTCTCCAACTCCCAAATTCGACCTATAAGATGCTATATTCAGTTATGACATGTCATTATGTTATTATTTCATCCTTAATATCTGACTTGTGTCATAGCTATCATAAAATCTCCATCATTGGTGTCATAGATGTCATAAATGTAAGGGGAATCTAGCCAAGTGTCCATGAAACTCCAATTTGGCTCTTACTCTCCCATGTACGTTACAATTTATCCCAAATTCAACCTATGAAGTATATGGAAAAGTATATTAACCTTACAATCCATCCCAAAACATTAGGATTCCCATATATTTGAAATTACAAGAGGAGGATGCCATTTAACATAGGAATTCTAGCTTGAGTGGGCCCCATAGTCTCCATGTGTCTCCATTCTCCATATCCATTTAAATTTTCTCTTGTATTTATTTAATAAGATACATTATTAAATATTTATCCTCTTCTAATGTCTAAACATCATTTATTATCCCCCTTATTCCAAAGCTCAAAGCTTCCACCCCCAACCTAGGAAACTAGTGACTTTCCTCCTTGGCAATTATTTGACTTTTAACATCCATTTGACAAATTTCATGAATATGGAAAATGTGATTTGGCCATTGTGACCCAATGAAAAATTTGGGACATTTCAAATCCTCCCTTCCAAATATTGCTTGTCCTCAAGCAATTTCAAACATGGTTGTTGAAGAACCTGCTTTCTGTATGATTCTTTGAAGTTTCCACTGAGCTGCCCACTTTGAGTCTTTGAGATTCCATGAATATTTTAGAGAGGAACCACCATGCTTGCTGCTGCACTACTCTGATTAAAATAAACTTATTAACTATGGAATTCATCTCTCATGCTTTTTTCCCAAATAATTTATAATCAATGGGACTAAAAACTATCCCAGGGTCCCATTGCTTGAATTGCAGTCCAACAATTAAGAGTGCTCTCCAACCCATACCATTTGGAAAGAGAATTCTTGGATCCAATTTTCTTGTATGCATTATTCCAAACATCATGAGTGCATAATTTATATCATCAAAGTATATAACGACATAATAAGAATGTACATCAAGGAGGTGCCTCACCAAGAAATCATGAAAGTGCTTATACCTCCCAGTGAGTAGACTACCATTTGCCAAGTGCATACATGCTTTAAGTGACCAATAAAATATGCTCCAATGACATAGGTAAGGATTCCATGTCCTATAATTCTGCTCCCAAAGAGTTTAATATACATCAAAATAATAATCAGCCATTTGTTCTTTCATCCAAGAAGTGAATGAAGAACCTCCACCAAAGTATGAACCAAATAGGGAGCAAATAAAACATGAAGACTTCAAGTGGCTTGAAGAAGTCTCATCAATACACCCATGAATATGTATATCATCATGGAATGAAAAAGGATGTTGCTGCCAATAATAATGTTCCTCAATCATATCCCTCTTCACCCAAGTGTTGGATGAAGTTCCTCCAACATCAAATGAACAAAGTGTTGAGCCAGAAAACTCATGAGTCTTCAAGTGCTTCAAATGCATATCATAGGTGCATCCATGTAGATGTGCATCATCATAAAGTAACAAAGGATGCTTTTGAAATTGTGAATAAGAGTTTTCTCCAACCATGTCATCATAAAAAGTAAATATAGGAGTTTCATACTCCTCATGTGGCACCATTAAAAAAAACCCTTTCACCCATACTTCATTGAGACTAATGCTGTAAAACATCATTAGAGAGAATTTGAGGTCAAAAATGGGCCTCAAAAGGACCAAAATGTACTATAAAAATCAACCAATTACATTTTAGTAGATGACATCATCCCCCATGGTTGAGGTGGCATTGTATGAGTTAAGAATGCTTATTTGTCACATTTTCTATGGTGGATGAAAACCCATAGTTAACCAAGGTAGTGGTACAAGTACTTTTAAGTCATAAAGTGAAGTACTCACAATATAAGTCATTTCACACTTTCTCATAAAATAATATTATTGTTATTTTCAAGTAAAGTACTCACAATTCACTTTTTCATAAAATAATATTATTGTCATTTTCAAGTACAGTACTCATAATTCATAAAAATGTCATTTTTATAAAATAATATATTTGTCATTTTTTTATAAAATAATATATTGTCATTTTCATGTTTTTTAATTTTAAATTATATATTCACTCAATTGTATTTAATATGATAATGTCAAACTAATATATATATATATTAAATCTTGTACTTTTAAAATAAATTAAATTCATGAATGATATTTATATGAAAAAAATATGTTAGTTATGCATATAAATTAAACTCATTTTTGTTTAATTTTATTTACAAGTTCAATACAAATAAATGTTAAAGGACAATAATTTTTTGGGAATTTACAATGAATCTTAGTCACATCATTGTAGAGTTGTTTTATTAATTTTATTTATAGTCAATTTAGAAAAGTAACTCAACCATGGTTGTTTATATTGTGCATAAAAAGTAGTGTAGGAGATGAGTTTTCATATATACCTACCCCATAAAACCCCTACCTCATAATATTTTAATATATCTTATATTTTTGTAGTACATCTCTTAGGAGGCCCATTTTTGACCTCAAATTCTCTCTAATGGGAATTGTAGGAGGTAGCAGAATGAAATAACTCACCCAAATTATCAAAAAGTGCATAATTTTCATCATATGGGTAGTATCATGCAGCTCCTTCAAGAGTGTGAAACCTTTGTCATAGATTGGTTCCAGTGTAGAGGAATCATGGTCTTCTTTAAAAATTGCATACCCTTCATCAAGAGACAATTCAAGTTCCTCTTCCACCACATAAAGTGTTTGGATCTCTTCAAGTTCATCTTCAAGCACTTAAAGTATATTCAAATTTCCAGATTTCTCATGATCCCCCATGTCATGAGAATCCTCCAAACAATCTACCATTTGACAATCTGAAACATAGGAGGAAAAACAAGTGTCTTGCAACTTTTCAAGAAGTTGCTCATTTTGAATTCTGAGCTTACAAATAACTTAATTATTATTCAAGTAGGATTCATGTAACCATTCACTAAGCTCAATGAAACTTTTTCTATCAAAAAGAAAAGACATGAAATTACCTTTGATGTTGCACAATGCTCTTTGTATCTTCTTCATGTCTTCAAGGAAGTATGGCTCCTCCAAGGAGGTAGCTCTTCAACAAGAATTTGATACTAATTCTTGAGTGTCATGGAGTATGCTAATGGCCTCTTGGATATTATTTTCATTCATCTTTAAGTACCCTTCAATAAAATTAGGCTCTTTCAAATGAACCTCCTCATCTTCTTCCTTCTTGCTTGGACCAACTTCATGAAGCTCAAGAGGTGATGGGGAAGTTGAACTTGTTTCTGCTTCAACTGCAACAAGGTATTCATTTTCATGTTTAATGGAATTTTGTCTTGTAGCAACACTTTAAAAAGTGATCTCTATGTCACCAACATAGAGGTGTGAGCACCCATAAGTAGGTACTCCGTCATAGTTCAAGCATTGATCATTAGATTCTCTTTGTTTCATTTCCAAGGCATAATGTATCTCAAAATTATCTTCAGTATTTTCAATAGAAACTTCTTCATACACATGTGATGTCTCTTCATATTTTTTAGAGTCACTTGGGAGTGAATTTCTATCCTCTTCATGTAGTAATTCTTTTACTTCACCTATTTCATAACTAGGTGGTTCATGGGTCTCCTCCTTTTGCTCCTTCAAGCAAGTTGATGCATTTTTCCCCTTGGTCTTCATAAAATCAATATATTTTTCCCAACTTTGGATAGCAAAAAATTCGAATCCTTTCATAATATTCTTGGTCATGTATTCAAGGATAGGTTCCATGCTTTTTATTATCTCCTCACCATCATATGAGGTTCCCTTTTTCATTCCTAGTTATAGTTTCCAAAAAATTGTTGCCTTCTCCTACATTTTTTTTTCTCTTCAACAAAAGCACTTTTGGGTTTCAATATATAATGCTGGTCCCTGAATTATTGTACTCATAAATATCAGAACAAATCAGGTTACATGATCATTCTCTGATACCACTATAATGTCCCTTTTTTTTTTTTTTTTAAATGACCATTTTTTTCACTTTTTCCCCAATTTTGACCTTAACTAGTTTTGATATCTAGACCTCCAAATTGACCCAAATGATTCCAAATTTTATCTGAAGGTATATGAATGTTAATATAAATTAAATATGATCTTAATGTATTTTTTTTTATCTCCCAATTACTTCTATAAACTTTTTTAATGTTCTGTTCAAAGCAGGAGTCTTTACTAGCAAATTGGGGCTCCAATTCCCCCTGGGTAATTGCCGAAAATGGCTTCACAAACGATCCCAAAGTCACTTGAATTTATGAAAATAGGCTGGGTATGTGTAAGGTAACTTTTAAAAGTCTCATATGCATCATGTTTCAGTTTATACAGGCTTTTATGACTCTTTCCAAAACAACGCCCACATCACAATTTCGACCCTTGGGGAAAATGCTCCAAATCTTCTCCCAATTCAATAAAAATGAGTAAAATAGCTTCCAATGCTTAAGTAATGAACATGAGACTTGAAATAAATATTAATTAAATTCCATCCATCATACATTTATTATATATAAATTCCTCCATTATAAATAATAAGCATTACCATGGCATATATCAAAATAGAGTAAAATTTTCATTGTTTGCTCATCAAAAGTCATTTTGACATACAAATCTTGGGAATTTTGAATTGAAAATTTCTGAGAATGAATAAAAGAGAATATTTAAATTCTTACAATCATAAATGGACAATGAAAGGCTATCCCAATTCCAAATCATCAGCATTACAATGGTTCACAACAAGATAGTGGGGAAATGACATTATTTCTTCATTGTTCAACATTTTTACATGAATTATTTTGGGTATTTAGACTTGAGAGTATTATAAATGTGAAATAAATAGAATATACACCATAAAATAAGATAATTATAATTATAATATTCCCAAAATAGATCAATAGCTCACCCAAAGCGCAATCCCTCCATTGGCACGAATATGGTGTGAAAACTGGAAATAGTTGAGAGAGAGTGCTGCAATAGAATAATATACATGATTTACTGTAGCTTACACCTGAAAATAAAACTCCATTAAATATCCATGAAATACCTAATTTGCCTTTCCAAACACCAACTAGGATGGGAATCTTTCACCCTCGAAATCGGCTTAGGCAAGAAAACTAGTCATTCACTAGCTCTCACAATTCACAAATGAAAATTTCACAAATAAGAAAAAGATCCTTCTCATGGATGATCCCTATATTTTATAAAAATTATTAGTCTTCTAAGGTTCCAAATACATCCATAACCAAATCCAAGTCGAATTGATGTGGCTACTCATGCTATGCCATGTGGCCTCTCTCTTCACCTTCCCTCTTCTCCCAAATTTGAGTAGGAGCCTCTTGACCTTCTCCAACTCCCAAATTTAACCTCTAATATGCTCTATTCATTCATGACATGTCAGTATTTCATCCTTCATATCTGACTTGTGTCATAACTGTCATATAATCTCCATCATTGTTGTCATAGAGGTCATAAATGTAAGGGGAATCTAGCCAAGTGTCCATGAGACTCCCATTTGGCTCTTCCTCTCCCATGTAAGTTACAATTCATACCAAATTCGACCTATGAAGTATATGGACAAGTATATTAACCTTATAATCCATCCCAAAACATTAGGCTTCCCATATATTCGAAATTACAAGAGGAGGATGCCATTTAACAAAGGAATTCTAACTTGAGTGGGCCCCATAGTCTCCATGTGTCTCCATTATCCATAGCCATTTCAATTTTCTCTTGTATTTATTTAATACAAAACATTATTAAATATTTATCCTTTTCTAATCTCTAAACATCATTTATTATCCCCCCTTTTCCAAATCTCAAAGCTTCCACCCCCAACCTAAGAAACTAGTGATTTTCCTCCTTGGCAATTATTTGACTTTTAGCATCCATTTGACAACTTTCATGAATATGGAAAATGTGATTTGGCCATTGTGACCCAATGCAAGATTTGGGACATTACAATACTGGCATTGTTCAAGCTATCTGATTTGACAAGAATGCCCAATTTGGGTTTGATTTTTATCAACAATGTCACTCTGGATTCCTTCTATTCCCACACTGGTGCTTTGGAGACATTAACTATCTACTTTCAAGAGTATACTGATTACAAGTTGCATCAAATGCTTATCAAAGGGAAACATAATACTGAGTTGTATTTCTCATTTCTCAAGTAAGTATATATGGCTACCTTTTTTTTGAAAGATGCTTGTAAATTCCTGTTTATGCTTAAATCATATGACGAAAGGATGAGTCAAATTTGGGTTGAAATTGTCTACTATTTCTTTGCATCTATAGGACCATGACGCCACTCTGGAAATCATGTTGATTGGTGGGTTCCAATGATGTTATTAGTTGGGGTTGTTGATAATTATGTCACTTCTACACATTACACACTTGTTTGTTCTGTATGGGAAGATGTATCCAACAAAAGTCGGGCTTATATGAATGAATTTACTCATTGAGATGATCCATTAATAAGGATAAACTGTAAACCATTTAGATGTTCTCATATTATTTATTCTAATCTAGGAATATTATATCATAATGAAAATATATCTTGGCAGTCTCTCTCTCTCTCTATCTCTCTCTCTCTCTCTCTCTCTTTCACACACACACACACACATGCACATGGAAAAATACTTTGAAGTTTTAACATCACTTGAAATCAATCTAAAAATGTTGATATTCTTAAGAACATTCTGAGGCAATGTTTACATTGCTTTTAATGGTTTTTCTCTGTATGGAGTTCTTTCACACACACACACACACACACACACACACACACACACACACATATATATCTATGTATGTATATGTACACACACACACATATGTATATATATGTATATGTACATACATACACACACACACACACATACATATACATATACATATACATATACATACATATATGTACACACACACACACACACACATATCTGTGTGTGCTTTGATACATATATACATATATATGAGAAAATACCTTGAAGTTTGAACATCAATTGAAATCAATCTAAAAATGTTGATATTCTTAAGAGCATTCTCATGCAATGTTTACATTGTTTTTAATTGTTTTTCTCTGTATGGAGCTGTTTCATTTAATTGTCTAGGAAAGTTAGTATTTTGGTAATTTCAACCTTGAACACCATTAAAAATATATTTAACAAAACTATGTTATTATCTTTGTATTTAACAGAGAGCTTGTGGCTTCCTTTTCTCAACAACCATGGCAGGTAACCAAACTGACTTACTCCAAATATTTCAGAACCTTTTTCCATTGTTAATAATTATGATTGGTTGTTTTGGTAGAATCTTTGACAAATTGCATATAGTGTCTTAGCCTATTGGTTTCAACTTGCAAAGCAATTTCTATTGTTGCTTATAAAGAAACTAGGAAATTGTATATGCAAAGCAATATTTATTTTCTTGTAAGTCTTTGGTTTTGTTTGTAGGAATCTATTTGGAAAAGGTTAATACTACATAACTTGATACATGTATATGCAAGGGTGTTTGATATACAAAAGCTTGTGTCTTGAACCTCATAAAAATACGCTTATGATGAATGGATATTTGGTGCTTAACATTGAGTCTCTTTGGTGGTTTTCTCTTTCCTTGAGTTTGTAGAAGCAGTATCCATATCACAGAAGCTGATCATTGCTGACTAAGCATTTTCTTTTATTTGGTCTCCAACATTAGAAGTAGCTAAAACTAGTTTTGCTGAATTAAATGTTTCGCTTTGGTCAAACTTCAAGCTAGGCATTGGATGTTGAATCAATTTATGTATTATGGACTGATTTTGTCCATGTTTTTCCATCCAAATGAACTCATGTCATACCATGTAGCTTGTTACAACCTAATTAAAGTGTGTAAGCTCATTCAGAAGAATGTTGAAGAGGTAAGAAATTAATCAGGAAGGAAAGCATATGCCAATTGACAGGAATTGGGGTGTCAGGTGCCTCACTTTGCATTTTACAAGTGTCAAGTTTAGAACATGGTAGTATGTATTGCATGCTCCAATTATTATATAGAGGAGTCCCTTGTTATCGTAAGAAATGGAGCGTTGCTAGTCATGTTAAAGAAATCTAGTGAAATAATATTAGACAAGATTTTCAGTAATCAAATTTCTTATTGGGTTTCATCATTGAAATAAGGATGAACCATATTCCTAGCAACAAATAATAGTAGCATAGAAATAATGGAAAACAAGATTTATGTATTCGATATATTTGTGAATAAAACCATCTTATACAATAGATAACTGCAGCAATAAACCAACGATAGCTGATTGACCAGTCTGCGTATTCTTCCCAGCTTAAGCCCAATACACAAAAGGTAAAATTCTATACAACTTTTTGTCATAAAACAACATAAGATTCAAATATGCAGAGCTCCAAAATGCATTCATTTGTTGTTACTTTGTGTGTTGTACAGTGGAACGATCATAATCAAGCAAACTGAGTGTCTTCCTATGTGGAATAATATTATTCTTTTTAAATTCCAACTTGAGGTCAATTGGATGCATAATTATATGTTTAAGAGTCTAAATGTGAATTTCCTAACATACATCTACATTATCTTGATTACATCATAGGATTTGAAGGGGTTAGCATATATATAAAGAAGGTTAGAACCATACGATTTGAAGTGGTTAGCATATATCTAAAGAAGGTTAGAGCCATTTCAACTAATTTCTTAGGTCTCTCGAGTCAGAAACAATGTTGAGATTATTAGTCTTTTATTAGAATTACAAATGATGCAATATTGGTGTTAATATTGCCCCTTTCCCCAACTCTCAAAGGGTTCTAGCTCAATGGAAGAGTGCCTACTTTACAAGAAGGAGGTTGAAGGTTCGATTCCTTCCTTCCCTAATCATATATTGCAATATTGATATTTTTAATAAAATATATTTTATAATTATTTATTAGGGCTACGATGGGGGGTTCTAAACTGATTTCATATGTCACTACAATGGGGGGTTCAAAACTTCCCTTGTATGTTACAACGAGGGGGGTTCATAACCGCACCCAAAATTTTGTAAAGAGTTTAAGGGGTGGTTTTGAACCACCTCCAAAGGTACCTACGAGGGGGGGTTTATAGCTACCCCAAAAGGTTTGCAAAGAGTTTTAGGGGGGGTTTCGAACCGCCTCCATAGGTACCTATGAGAGGGGTTTATAACCACCCCCAAATTTTTGTAATAAATACTTTTAGGGGGGTTTTGAACCGCCTCCATAGGTACACACGAGGGGGGTTTATAACCGCCCCCAAAATTTGTTAGTTTTTCAACATTAAGCTAGCATTATGTTAGGATCTTTATTGAGAGAACAACAAGTACAGCAATAAAACACAAGAGACAATGAACACAGTGTTTTTCATTGGGGAAACCATAAATGGAGAAAACCCCACAACTTCCTCAGAGATAGAATCAGCACAAGATGTAAAACCCCAAAACCGTAAGATGCACTCTTGACAGCAGTAATCTTCTTCTTGTCTAGCCCCAGTGTCTTCTCCTTCCTCAACTATGTGCTACACTTGAGTGTGTGAGTGATGTGTACTAAATAGAGACCCCAGCTCTCTATTTATACTAATCTTGACATGACTAAAACCCTACTAGGGCCAACCTCTACTAGGAGAGTCTAATAACCCTAGTGCCCCGGAACTGCGGGGACTTTAACCCTTACACAATCGGAGGGTTACCCACTATGACTTGACATGACTTGTTTACATTATTGATTCTCCCGATCGGAACATCAGGGCATGACAACATGACTCAATTACATAATAGATACATCCCAGAATAAACATTGGGTTACAATACATAAGATACATAGATGAATACATTCCGAAGTTGCAAATACATCAACACTCCCTCTTAACTAGGAAGGTATTCTTTCGACACAATTTTCAGCACTGGTCTTCTTCTCTATATCAACTGGATCATCTTGTCATCTGCATCTCGGGTCTTCTGAGTCTTCAAGTCATCTTCATTCTTCGAATCTGGATCATCTCTCGATCTGGATCATCATCACTAGATCTAGATCATCTCTCTATCGGGATCATCATCACTGGATCTAGATCATCTCTCAATCAAGATCATCATCACTGGATCTAGATCATCTCTCGATCTGGATCAACATCACTGGATCTGGATCATCGCTCGATCTGGATCATCATCACTGGACTGGATCTAGATCATCACTTGATTTAGATCATCATCACTGGATCTGGATCATCACTCGATCTAGATAATCACTACTAGACCTGGATCATCACTCGATCTGGATCTCTCAGAGTCATCATAACTGGATTTGGATCATAGCTCGATCTGGATCTCATTTGTTCATCATCATGTGTGCTATCTCGTCATAGGAAGTTCTACAGATCCGACCTTCTTTCATGCTGGTTGTAGGCCTAGCCATCAGGTAGGTCTTCACCCAGCACTTACATCTGACCTACTCATCAGAAAGGCACACCAAGCACTCACAGCTGATCATGTAGTAACCTTCAATCACATCAGAAAGGCCCAGCACTCACATTTGACATGGAAGGAACTGAATCCTCTCGCCATGACAGAATGGCCCACACTTACATCTAACATGGAAGGAACTGAATCCTCTCACCATGACAGAATGTCCTGCACTTACATCTGACATGGAAGGAACTGAATCCTCTCACCATGACAGAATGGCCCACACTTACATCTGACATGGAAGGAAATGAATCCTCTCACCATGACAGAATGGCCCGCAATCACATCTGACCTGGAAGGAACCAAATCCTCCACCCTCGTCAGAAAGGCCCCCAGTCCCAGACTGAGCTACCTGGTAATGGACCAGGTGCCTCCACTCTCCCAGAGAGTGGTAGTTTCCCTTACATCTGTCCTACTTGACAGAATGGCCAGCACTCATATCTGACATGGAAGGAACTGAATCCTCTCACTATGATAGAATGGCTCAGCCCTTACATATGACCTGCTCTTCAAAATGGATTTGGATCTTAGCACTCATATTTGACATGGAAGGAACTGAATCCTCTCACCATGATAGAATGGCTCAGCCCTTACATCTGACCTGCTCGTCAGAATGGCTTTGGGACTCATCACTTTCCCTTGGAGGAAACCTCTATCTGGAGAACACCAAGCTTCTCCCTGAAGTACTCGAACTTCACTCTGGCCAATGGCTTCATCAACACATCAACACATCAGCTATCTGTTCCTCCGTCATAACATACTGGAGCTTCACTACTCCTCTTTGCACCATATCCCTGATATAGTGATACTTGATCTCGATGTGCTTCGACTTGTCATGGAACACTGGATTCTCTGACAACTTCATGCAACTCTGGTTGTCACAATGTATACAAGTAGCATCCATCTGGAGATCAAATAAATTAGACAGTATATTCCTCAGCCATATTGCCTCACAACTAGCTGAACAAGCTGCGACATACTCTGCTTTAGGTGTACTCAATGCCACACAGGATTGCTTCCTGCTAAACCAAGAGATCACACCTGATCCCATACTGAAGCAACACCCTGAAGTGCTCTTCTAATCGATGGCACTGCCTGCCCAATATGAATCAACATAAAACTCTAGGTTAATCTTCTAATTCACATCGTACTTGAGCCCATAATCAACTGTACCCCTCAAGTACCTCAGAATATGCTTTGCAACAATCAAGTGAACATTTCTCGGATCTGTCAAGAACTGGCTCAAGGTGTTCACAGCAAAGCAAATGTCCGGTCTCGTGTTCGTTAGGTACATCAATGACCCAATCATCTGACGATACATCGTAGCATCAATCGAATCTGAAGAAGCATCACTCAATAGCTTCAGGTTCAATGCCATAGGTGTGGCCATAGTCTTGCAGTCCATCATCCCAAACCTCTTCAGGATCTCTATTGCATACTTTCCTTGTCCAAGGAAGATTCCATCCGCACTTTGCCACACCTCCATACCTAGAAAGTAATGCATCATACGCAAGTCCTTCATCTCAAACTCGGCAGCAAACTTTCTCTTCGTATTAGTAATCAACCCATCCATACCTGTCACGAACAAATCATCTACATATAGTAGAAGCATCACTGGGTTTCCATCTTCAACCTTGTAGTAAAGGTTGGAATCTGCTTTACTCTTGGTAAATCCCAAACTGGATAGAAAGCTATCAATTCTGCTGTACCATGTCCTGGGTGCCTATTTCAAACCGTATAGGGCTTTCTTCAATCTGCATACATGAGACTCCTTGTCATGTGTCTCAAAACCGAGTGGTTGTTCTACATACACTTCCTCTTCCACTACACCATTCAAGAAAGCAATCTTGACATCCATCTGGTGTATCTTCCATTTCATCACTGTAGCTAGAGCAAGTATTGATCTGATGGAAGTGTATCTGGCTACAGGTGCAAAGGTTTCTTCATAGTCTATTCCCTCTTTCTGAGAGAAACCTCGAGCTACAAATCTTGCCTTATATTTTTCAATGCTATCGTCTGCAGCATGTTTGATCTTGTAGATCCATTTGGAAGTTACAACTGAATTCCCGTCTGGTCTTGGGACAACATCCCAAAAATCATTCTTCATGATCGATTGGTACTCTTCGATCATAGCATCCTTCCATTCTTTTCGTTCTGTCGCTTCTTCATAACTGGAAGGTTCTTTATCAATGAAATCACATAGTAAATCTACATACTCGGAACAGGATCTGGTCCTCTTTCTTTCTCTGTGATTCTCTTCTGGAGCCCCATATATTTCCACACCTTGGATAAGTTCTCGTACCCAAGCACATTTCCTCTTATGAGGATTCTTCTCCAGAGGTGGATCTATAGGTATTTGTGGTTCTTCAAATTCTCGATCTTCTTCTTGAGTTTCTTCATTCATGGTTGTATCATGAATTTTGGGTGCTTCTGCTTCTTCAGGTTCTTCAGCAGGTCTCTTTCTGGATTTGTTGTAAGTTGTGTCTTCATCAAATGTCACATCCCTGCTGATGACAATCTTCTTGTATCCTGGGAAATATATTCTGTAATCCTTCGAGCTTTCAGATTATCCCACAAATATACCCTTCTTTCCTGAAGGAACTAATTTAGTCCTCTTCTCTTTTGGAATGTGGATGCACACAGGACAGCCGAATATTCTGAGATGGTTGACTTCTAGTTTCTTGCCAGAGAAGACTTGTTTAGGAGTCTTGTTCTCGAGTACTCTATGTGGAGTACCGTTCTATACATACACCACTATTTTGGCAGCTTCTGCCCAAAAATGCATAGGAAGGTCTTGATCATGAAGCATTGCTTTTGCAACTTCCATGATATTTATGTTCTCCCGTTCCGAAATCCCATTTTTTTGTGGATTATAAGGAGTGGACAACTCCCTCTTAATCCCTGATTCTTTGCATAGCTCTTTGAATTCATTTGAAGTGAATTCTCCGCCATTATCTGATTGAATGGTCTTGATCTTCTTTTAGTATGGTTCTCGATCAAGGCTTTGAATTCCTTGAACTTACTGAATACTTCATCTTTGTTCTTCATGAAGTAAACCCATGTCTTCCTAGAAAAGTCATCAATAAAAGAAACATAATATGCATACCCGCTTAGAGAGTTTGATGACATAGGACCACATACATCGGAGTGGATGACTTCCAAGATTCCTTTTTCTTTGCTTTCCCCGCTTGGAAATGTCTTCTTTGTATTCTTTCCTTTCGCACATCCTTTGCAGACCCCATCATGTTTTGCTTGGATTTCTGGAAGACCTTCGACAACTTTGCTTGCAATAGGTAGTGCTCTGTAATGCACATGTGCAAGCCTTCTATGCAAAAGTTCACTTGGTTCTGCTATGTCATGGACCAAGGCTTGTTCTGGATGGCCCTTTAATTTGTACAATCCTCCTTCTTGTTCTCCAATCACTACCACATCATCAATAGTCTTTCCTTTTGGCCACATGATGACTTGACCATCTATGAATGCAACCCGCATTCCTTTTGCATCTAATGCTGATATGGAGAGAAGGTTCTTCTTGAGTCTCGGCACAAACAATACTTCTTTCATTGTTAGAGACTTTCCAGAGTATAATTTATAGGAATATTCTCCATTACCTTTTATTGGATATTGGTAGTCATCTCCTAGCTTTACCTTGTGAGGTGATTCATGTTCTGACAATCTCACAAAGGATTCCTTGAATCCAGTCATATGTTTGGAAGCCCCACTATCTATAAGCCAATCATCACTTCCATGAGTAATGTTACCTGTGAGAGAAGATGTCAGAACATATTCATCCTCGCTTGAAGAATCTTCACTTTCATATCTGGATCTCTTCCTAGATGGTTCATCATCCTCTGCAGCATGAGCATGATGTCTTCTTTTGTTTCTCTTCTTTATTATCTTCTGTTTGTTAGGACAATTCCTTGCATAGTGTCCTGCTTCATTACAAGTATAGCATATGATCCTAGATACATCTTTTCTAGTGTTATCTTTGTGAGAGTGCTTACCTCTGGAGCTATGAGGTCTTCTTTTGCTTGACTTGGAGTGAGACTTGGAGTGTACCGTGAGAGCTTGGTCTTCACTTCCCATCTTCTCTTCTCGAGCTGCTATCCGAGCTTCTTATTGAGAGCACTCTTCCCATAGTCTGCTGAACTTGACTAACTTCTTTCTAGCATAGATTCCTTGGATGAAAGAATCCCATGACCTAGGAAGGCCATTCAATGTAGTCATTACAATCTCTGCATTTTCCACTTCTTCAGCAACTGCTTCTAGTTGGTCTTTGATCTGAGAAACTTTTGTGAAGTAATACTGGATTGTTTCTGCATTCTGAATCTTCACATTCTTCATTTGGTTTCTCAAGGTCATCTTTCGGTTTATGTTCTTCCCTTCAAACAATTTGGTTAGGGCATCAAACATAGCTTTAGGTGTCTTGAGAGAGGACACCTGTGGGATAAGGTGATCCTTGATAGAATCAATAATGATCCTCTTTTCCATAACCATATTCTTTTTATGTAAGGCCTTTGCCTCATCTCCCTCTAGAACTGGAACCTCCTCATGGATGTAGGAGTCTAACTCATTTTCTTCCAGGACCAGGGAGATCCTATACTTCCAGGCTTGGAAGTTATCAGCTCCCTCAATATTTTCATCAAGCTTGGTATGATGAGACATCTTAACTGAGAACCTCAAATGGAAATATAAAAGATTTTAGATCTTACCAGGTTCAAGATGTCGGATCTGAAACTTGAGCTGAAATCCTGCAGAGCTGGTTCAGGAGCAAATTAGGGTTTTTCTTTTCTGGATTTCTATCCACCCAAATGCCTTGAAATTTGTCCCTAACTTCGATTTTGGGGAGGATATCAATCCAGGCTTGGGCTCACTGAAAAATTCCTCTTCTGCGAAAATCCCTAATTTTCGACAGTAGTGATAGGTCCAAAACTGAAAAACCTCAGAATTGGTTTCTGCTTCGACAGAAAGATGCGCCCTAAGGAGGAGAGTTATTCCACCTTACTTTTTCTGAAAATCTATGGAGGAAGATCCACAAACTAGGAATCCCTAGTTTCCGCAGCTGCACAGTGTCTTCTTCTCAGGTTAGCTCTGATTCCATGTTAGTTTTTCAACATTAAGCTAGCATTATGTTATGATCTTTACTGAGAGAACAACAAGTACAACAATCAAACACAAGAGACAATGAACACGGTGTTTTTCATTGGGGAAACCATAAATGGAGAAAACCCTGCAACTTCCTCAGAGATAGAATCAGCACAAGATGTAAAACACCAAAATAGTAAGATGCACTCCCGACAATAGTAATCTTCTTCTTGTCTAGCCCCAGTGTCTTCTCCTTCCTCAACTATGCGCTACACTTGAGTGTGTGAGTGATGTGTACTAAATAGAGATCCCAGATCTCTATTTATACTAATCCCGACATGACTAAAACCCTACTAGGGCCGACCTCTACTAGGAGAGTCTAATAACCCTAGTGCCCCGGAAATGCGGGGACTTTAACCCTTACACAATCGGAGGGTTACCCACTATGACTTGACATGACTTGTTTACATTATTGATTCTCCCGATTGGAACATCGGGGCATGACAACATGACTCAATTACATAATAGATACATCCCAGAATAAACATTGGGTTACAATACATAAGATACATAGATGAATACATTCCGAAGTTACAAATACATCAACAAAAGTCACTTTTAGCGTCGGTTTTGATATCTTCTAGAACCGCCCTTAAAATTCCAAACTTTCAGTGTCGGTGCTATTGGAGGGAATTTGTTAAGACCGCCCCCAAAGGTTAGTAAGATGGAGTTTTAGGGGGGGGGGGTTTAGAACCTCTCTTGTAGGAACCTATGGGGGGTTTTGAAACCACCCTTGTAGGTACCTATAATGGGGGTTTGAAACCGCCCTTGTAGGTACCTATGAGGGTGGTTTGTAACCACCCCCAAAGGTTTGTAATAAGGACTTTTGGGGGGGGGGGTGGAACTGGCCCCATATGTGTCTATGAGGGGGGTTTAGAATCTCCCATAAAAGTCACTTTTTTGCGGGGGAGGGGGGGGGGTTAGGACCGCCCCCAAAAGTCACTTTTAGGGGCAGTTTTGATCTCTTCCAAAACTTCCCCTAAAATTCAAAACTTTTAGCATCGATACTATTAGGGGTGGTTTTGTAAAGACCTCCTCCAAATCCAAAACCGCCCCCAAAAGTGACTTTTGGAGGTGGAAGACAACCCCCCCTAAAAGTCAATTTTGTAGTAGTGACATGTAACTATTTCAACTTTGCGTTCTAAAACTAACATTAGAGAAACTATCATCTGACCCCTTTCTAGAAAATCTTAAGAAATTCGATTTGGATCTTCCTATCCCAAGATATAACAATTCTCCCTAGGTCATATCCTTAAGATTGAAATATGGAAGAGATTGGAACCCTATTTTGGAGGGATCATATCTCTTAAAGTACAACAAATATAAGGCTAAAAATATCACACAAGGTACATCCACATTTCATCTTTGGTATGTAAAAGTTTTAGCTCTGAACCTTCACCAAAATGGAGTTATAGCGAAAATTCCAAGATGACTATATTTTTCCTTCTAGGGTTTCAAGCACAAAGCCCAAATCTTTGTTAGTTGCAGTAGTAGCAATGTTATGGCTACACAAAGAATTCTTTCAGGGTGTCTCTGATACCATGTTAATATTTTAATGGTTATACAAGATATTAAAACATTTAGCATCATAACATTATAACCATATGCAATCAGATCACTAAAAAAAAGACAAGCACACAGCACAAAAGAACACATAGATTTATCCTGGGAAACCCTTGTGGGGGGGAAAACCCAGCAAAAATTCCTCAATATAGAGTTCAACCAAGTATCGTGTAAGATCCCAAAAATAATACTAGTTTCTTCCTCTCTCTTAGATGGAATGCTCATTCTCTCTCTAGCGAACTTGCTTGAGTGCCGAGTGTGTCCAAATGAGGGAGGCGCCTCTCCTATTTATACACATTAGTTGAGAAGCCTAATAACCCAATAGGGCCGACTTCTCCTCTCATACAGGGCTCACTTACCTTGGGAGACTCAAAATAACATTTTAATAATACTTGTGTGGGTACTATTGACCCAACTTACAATGATTGTTTTACCTCAATACTTTTACATGACCAAGTACATCAATGACATCCCCGATCAGAGGAACACCATATCCAAAAGGAGGAATACGAATAATGACAATAAAAGTACAATAGAATATTTTCTAAAGTTACATTTCCTTAATGCCAAAAGCCCATGATTTCAAAACAGGAGGATTTCAAGGCCTTGCTTAAATCACAACTTTGTCAGATACGCTATGAAGAGGAGCAACTCATGAAATGGAAGTACCTTCGAAAAGAACAAGGACAAGGAGTTTAATAATACACTTCTGGATTCAGAAGGTAAGCCATTAGGTTGGGTATATCTTTGGAAGATCCAGGGGCAATGGTAAAGTAACTTGGAGGACTATTCAACCACATCCGAAGGCAGTTGCACCTTCTTAGTGTGCAAGAAGGCTCTCTACATTGAGATGGATGCCAAGAAGGGGTAGTTGCACAAGGGCCATAAAGAAACCGACAAGAGAAAATACAATAAGGTTGTAGCCATGAATGAGAAAAGGAGGGATCGTAATAAGCACTACAAGCATTGTAATGTGGATGGACACATGGATGAGAAGTGTTAGAAACTTCATCCATAATTGTGTCAAAAATGACACAAGTCCAAGAGGAAAATAAAGGAATCCATCAAGACAAAAGAAAAAGTGGTAGAAAGCACCTCATATTTGGATGAATCCAAATTTTGTACTACATTGCAACAACCTAAGGCGAGTGGAGATAAACATGCACTATTCCAAATCAAAGTTCAAGTGAAGAACTAGAAGATAAATGCTTTATTTGGCAGTGTTTCTCAATGTAATATGATTTCTAAAACCTTAGTTGATGAGCTTGGGTTGGAAATTTATGACCTAGTACAACCAACTTTGCTATTATGGTTGCAAGAAAAATTGTTATGAGAATCACCCGAAGATGTAAAGTCACGTTTTCCATTAATGCCAACTATTTTGATGAAGTAGCACCATCAGGAACACGTGAAGTGATGTTTGGCAGCCCATATCTATGGGATAGAGATGCTACCTTCTATAGAAGAGAAAACAACTATCTCTTGGTAAAGGGTGGTAAAGGTTACCTCATCAAAGCACAACAAGGGAGAGAGAGCATTTCTCCACTAGCAAAAAAATAGCATGGGGGATTCACTGAGTGAACCTATCACATAGCACATTCAATCATGGAGTATTAAAGAATACCCTTAATTTTTGTAGATATTGGTCCAAACTCCTTTTGTTGAAACCCCCTCCCAATATCTAAAACATTCCCACCACCCTTTTTTATACCCTAATCCTTATAAACCTCCCTAACCCCCCACTCTAAACCCCTCATCCCCCCCAATACCTGCAATATATTGGCCTGATTTTTAAGAAATTTAAAACCCGCGATATGAACTAACGTGCTAGGATAATGGTCAACAAGTGAATCCCCCGTGAAAAATAGGGACAAACAAGCAAGAAACAAGCAACCTTCAACAACAATGGAGTGGTGGATATGACAAAGCAAATGGAGGCCATGTGTTTCCATCTCCTACATGGTCCAATTTTCAAGGACCAAAGGCCTCCCAATTGGGAATTATGATCTGAATTGGATCCTCAATAAATAAATAAATAAATAAAACCTCTCTTGCAATAAATTTTTTACAACATTAATTGTTTAACAAAGTGAGAAAAGTCCAATTTCTCCTTGGAAGTTGAAACAAAAAAATATGATGGCTTTCCTTATCAAGCCAACCAAAAAAAAAATTGAAGGCTGGAGTAGAGGAGGACATTCATTCTCAGGGGAGAAAGAGGAAGAAGAGAAAGCATATGATAGTAACAACAGTGACAACTCAAAGAGGTTAACTTGCTTGAAGAATGGTGGATGAAGGAGTCAAGAAGCCTGTCCACAAACAATAAAGGTGTCCTTGAGTCATTGCCATTTGCAATTTTGTATTTACGAGTGAGTAACAATGCACAATCTTAGTGTATAGCTCACCCCTTTGTATTTATCTTCTTAGAAATAAAACAAACCCCATGATATATTGGGTTTCCCATTGGGTTCCCAACATAATCTCTACATTGAATGGATATGAATGTTGTGTTGATAACTCTTTGGCCATTAGCTATTAATTTAAAAATGTTGGGTCAGATTTAAATACTTGTTGGATGTTTTTATCATTGCCTAGGAGAATTAAAAAATGTTGGGGTATTTTTATCTATGCTAGGATTCCATTGGGTTTCCAACATAATCTCTACGTTGAATGGATATGAGTGTTGTGTTGATGACTCTTTCGCCATTAACTATTAATTTAAAAATGTTGGGTCAGATTTAAATACTTGAGATTTTTTTTATCATTTCCCAGGAGAATTAAAAAGTGTTGGGGCGTTTTTATCAGCATTGGGGCATTTTTATCTATGCTAGGATGTTTTTATCATTGCCTGGGTGAATTGAATATGATAGGGTGTGTTTTTTAAAATCTTTGTTGGGATGAATTTAAACATGATGGGGCAAGTTAAAATATGTTAGGTATTTTTTTTTGTGGGGATGAATTTAAACATGTCGGGGCGAATTTATAAATGCCTGGGCGTTTTTGTGGTTGTTGGGGGTTCTTAAATAGTGCCAAACACTTTTCCTTTGCTATTGGGTGCAAATTATACAATCTCAAAATGAATAAAACGTTTTTTGTTCATATTAATTGCTCAAAGATTAATAAAAACGTTTTTATGGTGAATTAGCTCACCGTGGTTTTGATCAACAAATATGTTGAGCTACGACCATATGTGGGCAATGTTCCATCTAGAAGAAAGAGTTTAATTAATTTTTTTGCAAAGTTTTGTGTTGTTGAGATGGGCATGCCATAGTCCTCCTGTTTACAAATCAAAGCCAAACCACATAGATACATGCATCTCAATTGGATTTAACCAGCCTTGGCACCTACATTACCTACCACACCTAACACAAGGATGGTCCCCTTCTCTGCTACAGTCCCTCATGCGCCTCTTCCCTCTAGTGCTATTCAGGGCTAGCATAGAAAGGTCCAAGCTGATAAACCATCAGATATTTCTTTCCTTCACAGGGTTTATCAAGTCATTTGAACATTTGGTCTTTTTCTAACATCAATTTTCTCTTCAATTTTTTGATTCTTGGCCACACTAATTTTCAGCCACGGAATTCAATTTCTAGGCTTCCAAATCTGGGCCTTCCCATAGATTTTTGTGTCCCTTATGCTCTCAAATTCACTCCAGGGTTTATGTCTATGGATTCCCCACTAGATTTCACAACCCACATGAATTTCTGGGCATTATTAACACTCTAAAAACCTAGCTTCTTCTCTGGTTACGATTTGTAGTCTTCTTCCTATTGAAAGTGCATAGCATGCTCCAAATTGGAGTTCGATTACCCAACCATGGAGTGGGAATGAAGGGAAATGAATCCATATGAGGGAATTTTACTTCTAGGTATCAAAACTGATCCCATTCTCAGCCATACAAATTTTTGGGTGTAGCCCATGCTCTATTAAATCCATGAGTTTATTTCTCAATAGTCTTCTTATAACAAAATTAAAAATCAACAAGAAAGTCAACTTTGGTGGTTGGATACCATTTATGGCACATGGGTTCTCAAAATGACACTTGGAAGCAAATGATTTAATCCCACACAACCCTCTCCTCTCCCTAGTGGATAAACATAGCCCCTCATTTTTAGTTGCCTCCATAGCCAACTCTTAGACTTCTATTTTCGTTATAAATATTTACATTGCTTTTACATTTTTCCATGGCCGATTCGCACATGTCCACTATAAAAAATTCTCGCATTTATAACCCAAGCATTCACTACTGAGGCCTGGTCTTGAGATCCACAATAGGAATGTACATCGGATGTTTACAATATGCACATATTAAGCCAATATTCGAGGGTTAAAAATGGGGGTATTACACTCTACACAATTTTTTATAGATCTTCTTCGCTTTCCTGTTATCTTCTCAGACTATAACAATCTCATTATTCAAGATTTATACAATTATGAGAGCTTATTAAGTAGTCTTTATACAATTCCTACATGCTTTATACAACAACTTTCCTTTTGCATTGAACAGTAAAACAAAAACATTCCGATCCTATCTTATCTAACCATATTCACAATCCATTTTTTTAAGTTCAAAACAATTCTATTAATAGTTTGAAAAAATCAATTCATATAATCTCACCATTCCAAACTATTGGAGGCTCATAAAATATTTAAGGAATAAAAACTAGTCTCATTGGCCCTGATTTAATTCTTGAATGTTTATAACATCCGTTGGGAGCTCCAACGCTTTCTTGGTTAGCATGTCAACCTCCAAATTGAACTCTCTGTGGACGTGTTGAAAAGTAATCTCAAAGAAGGTCTCCTTTAACTTCTTATGTGTGCTTTCCACCACTCTAGGATGTTGATCTAAAGAGAATTGTTGCCTCGAACCCAGTCTATAATTACACTTGAATCTCCAATGACCTATAGGCAAATAATATGTTTTGTATGTGTAACAAAAACAAGCCCCGTTGAGCCAATAACTCCATCCTCATATTGGATTCCTGAGTTCACATCCCATCCAAATTTTCAAATGAATGCCTTCCTCCAAGATCAAATACATACTTGCCCCTCATTTTTCCTGACTACACTGGGAGGCACCATTGAAATAACCAATAGGAATATTATTTGTGAAAACCGAAGCATTGATAGATCTAATCTTTTGTGTGCACATACCTAATGACCAATCCTGAAAAGTTCCTATAATGAAATGAACCACCACATGTTCATTTATCGTAGCATCCTCAAACAATTTTCCATTCCTTTGTTTCTAGATGGCCTAACACAAAAACTATGGGAGCGTCTTAAAGTCTAGGACATAAACAATCCATGATATGAAGCTCATTCACAATGATATTGAAACCCATATCCCAGTCAACCTCATAATATATATTACATTTATCCATATTAGCTTGAAAAACAACATTGAATGAAGAGATGTTCAATGGTTTCAGCATCCCAACAACATAAAAACACATATATTGGGCCCATAACCTTCCCATTTTATATAGTTATCCCAGGTAATAGTATTGTTTTTCAATGCAAGCCACATAAATAATTTGATCTTGAGAGAACACCTCCACTTCCATAGGGTCTTATACCACCAGAATTCAGAGACCTATGCCGACTAGAGAGTAAAAGCTTCATAAGCTAGCTTTTCCAAAACATCACCGCTAGCCTCATTCCAAGACCACTATAAGGAGTCCTTTGCATCCTCTAGAAAAATACCACTTTGTTGAAGAGATGTTATGTATTATGCCCATTCTAATTGAAAGGAATCTTGTAGTCCTATCTCCCAATACAGTCTCTAGGCCTAAAGAGAAAAGTCTCCAGCATGATGCTTCCACACTATAGTTAAGGAACAAATTCCTTTATCTATGAGCCCCTTTATCAAGGGTAGAGAGAGATCTTGTCAATACCTTTTCAATAGTGTGAATGACAAGTCAAAGAGAGGTCGTATGTGAAATTTATCATAGTATAGAGGTTGGAAGGAACAATGAAAAGAGTGCCACATGAAACCACTAGATGGTGCCACGTGTAAACAACCACATGGCAACATTTCGTGGTGACATGTGGCAGGTTGATTTGATAGTTTAGATGACTGTGCATCTAGTTGGCATCTCAGATGACATGATCTAATCATTGAATGACATGTGACACTTTGATGGTGATGCAACATCGTGTGGCATACATATGGACCAATGGCAGGTTGATTTGATAGTTTAGATGACTATGCATCTAGTTGGCATCTCAGATAACGTGGTCTAATCATTGAATGCCATGTGACACTTTGATGGTGATGCAACATCGTGTGGCATACATATGGACCAATCTGGGACCGCCATGGAACAACACCCGGTTGGCCAAGTTTGGTTGAATCAAACCATGAACAACACCCTGTTGGCCAAGTTTGGTTGAATCAAACCATGATAGTTTAGATGACTGTGCATCTAGTTGGCATCTTAGATAGCGTGGTCTAATCATTGAATGCCATGTGACACTTTGATGGTGATGCAACATCGTGTGGCATACATATGGACCAATCTGGGACTGCCATGGAACAGCATAGTTGGCATCTCAGATAACGTGGTCTAATCATTGAATGACATGTGACACTTTGATGGTGATGCAACATCGTGTGGCATACATATGGACCAATTTGGGACCGCCATGGAACTAATCATCGAATGATATGTGACACTTTGATGGTGATGCAACATCGTGTGGCATACATATGGACCAATTTGGGACCGCCATGGAACTAATCATCGAATGATATGTGACACTTTGATGGTGATGCAACATCATGTGGCATACATATGGACCAATTTGGGACCGCCATGGAACTAATCATCGAATGATATGTGACACTTTGATGGTGATGCAACATCGTGTGGCATACATATGGACCGCCATGGAACAACACCCGGTTGGCCAAGTTTGGTTGAATCAAACCAACCAAAAGATTTGTGATAAACTAACCAAATTTGAACCATTAACCTCCAACCTACAAACCAAGCATCTTTGCCAACTTTACTACCGTGTCACTTGTGAAGGTCTATGCAAAAATATTTTGTTATGTTTGATGAAGCTTGGAGGTGGGTGCAAAAAGGGTCGGGACAAAGCTTGACCCATGGGTTTCTCGTGGTTTTCAATTACATGGGGATAAGCCCGCCCAACCATATCACGGAACCACATGCCATATATGTTGGGCGTTGCAACTATATACTACAATATGCCATAGGTTTTAGAGGAGTTTAGCCACATATGGAGCATGCTTATGGAAATAAACATACTTTGCTTATGTCACCCAACGAACCCGCCATCATCTGCAGTACACGATTATCTCCAACTTTGGGTTATGTTTTGAAATGTAGGCTTGTTATGCCAACGGATCATTAACCCACCATACCCATGTTAAAACATGTTTTAAAAACATATCTTTTTTCATATGCCATGAATTAATTATGTGAAGTTCCAACCATATTAATTATGGCGTGGAATGTGCCAAAAGGTATTATATTTGGATATTCGTGGATATGTGCTTATATCCCATATTTGTTGGGTATCACAACTGAAACACAGTCTACAACCACGTGCTAGGGTAAAAACGGGTTATAACAATGTTAAAAAAAAAGCCAACGAATGTATGGGCAAGTTATAATGCCAAGTTGTAATGCCACATTGAGGGGAGTAAGGACATTTGAAACCCAAATTATGTGCAAAATTCTAAAGCCATGGTTGGGATAGGGCCAGGGATGGAATTTGACGAGTAAATGCCTGTCATGGATCAATTTACCCGTCAAATACAACTAATATTTTGCCAAAACCGTCAAAATCTGGCTTAGAATATAGAAAACGTTTCAGATTTTGTTTGTTATCGGCAATTTTGACGGGTGTCCGTCATTTGAAATTCCAACCCTGGATAGGGCTATTAATGCCATTTTGGTTAGCTCAATTTATGAGCTAATTTTGGGCTCACATGTTTAATGTTCCAAGGAGGGAAACTTAAGTTATTTAAACTTTCGTTGCTCATTGGTGAGGATCATTTATTTGGTGAAAGCATTGACATTGACATGGGAGGTGAGAGAGTTTGTGAGAGCTCAGCTTTGAGTTCTATTTGTGAGTGAGACTTTATGGGAAAAATCCATTTTTGAAGTTCCATTTCAGAGATCTTCACGACTCATGTTAGAGTCGTTATGTTTGGAGGCTTGAGTTGAGAGAAACTCCATTTTGACTCCATGTTGTTGGGAGGTCATGTTTTATACTTTGATATGTTGCTTGAGATAATGTGGTCTTGCTCGAGGCTCGAAGCTTGTGGAACGAAGCTATTGAGAGAGCATGATGACTGCGTCATGAAGCGATTTTGATTTTGCAGATTGTGTAACTAGAGGAGGATCAACTATATCTCGTGCACTGTTGCAAGTGTCGGCCTTCGACACTCTCGGTCCGAAGAACAAAGGTGAAGGACTTGGATGAGGGTGTGACCTTTCCGATGCTATTGTTGTGCAAGAAAAGAAAGGGATCAGTCGATGAAGATTCTGCAATTGAATACATTTGATGTACTTTCATGTATTTTGACATCATGTTAATGGTCCGGTCACTCTATTTTGAGTAGGCCCAAAGACGTAGCCAGTATAACTGGTGAACTCCGTTATCATCTTGTCTTCATAATGTGCTTGAATGTCTTGATTTTTTATGGTTGATTTTATGATGCACGCTTTATGGTATACTTATGTTCACATGCACTAAGGTGTCAAGCAAACAATCCTTATCTAGAATTTGATGTGAGAAGGTTCTCACCAAGTCCAGATCAAGTTGGTATCAGAGCAAGCTGACAAGTGTTTTAGGTTGTGGACATCATGGGAAATGGTTTGAAGCATGCCATACTCCAAGAGTTGGAGGAAATCTACTAGTGCATTCAAGCAGAGAATGCAAAGTTTATAAGACTTCTGGATATTGCAAAAGATGAGAAGAGAAAATTGCGATTGCTTTGGGAACAATCAATGGAGGAGCAAGTTGGAGAATGTTCCACCACAGAAGCAACTAAAGGTCCATCCAAGACAAATCCATATGGAGGGCTTGATAGGTATATCAACTGTGATTCTTGTTGTAGAAGTACTGATGCTTTTCCTTATTAACAGATGATCAAATATGCTCTCCAAGAACCAGGTGACAAAGGTGGCTCTTTAGAATATCTAGCTACAATGACAGGAGGTAAGTGACCAAGAGTCACAAACATATGTAGGTGTAAAGCATTCTCCTTCTTGTCATGATGGGGAATTTGGTGCTTTTGAGAAGCACACTTGAGGAATTTGATTCAAGATCCTTATGAAGATGGACTATAAAGGAGGAGTAATTGGAATTCATAGCCAAGGAACCATTCAACCATTAGAGGTGGCAAGAAGACCTTAGTTTGCAGGAATGGGGTATGGAAAAGAAGATATTTGAGAATGCTCCAAACCATCTAAAGTCATATAAGCTTCAAGCAAAGAGCCATTACATCAAGGTGATGGCACCTCATCCCATGGAAGCGATAGAAATACCAAGGATTCTCCAAGGGGAGAAAAGAACGATGGGAAGCTAAAGTCCTTTTTCAAGAAGGTTGTGTCTCCTAGAAAGGGAACAAGATCCCACTCTTCAAGTTCGAAGGAGGAGAAGGGAAAATATTTTCTACCAAAGAATTGTTGCACACATTGTAACGCAAGTGGACACTAGATCGAAAAGTGTTGAAAGCTCCATCCAAATCTTGGTCCAAAGAAAGACCTGCAGGTCATGGAGGCATCAATGAAATAGGCAATAAATGAGGAAGCAGATCAAGCTAGTAAGCTCTATGAAGTGGAAAAAATGATCTTTCATTTCAATGTATAAAGTTTTGGGGACCAGAATCCTTCCCAGTGGGGAGGAATGATCTAGGAGGATCTCAAAAGGCCAAAAATTCAAAGTCTCCACATAGCAACAAGAACAACATTAGATTGAAGAGCTCACCAAGAGCTTTTCAATAACATGAACAACGCATCAAACGAAGGTCGTATGAGAAAGTTATCACAGTCTACAGGTTGTAAGGGACATAAAAAGAGTGCCACATGGCACCACTATAAGGGTGCCACGTGGACTGCACGACAAATGCATGGAAAAATTTCGTGGCGACACATAACATGATGGTTTGACAATTGAGATGACTATGCATCTAGTTGGAATCTTGAATGACGTGGTCCAATCGTTGAATTCCATGTGGCACTTGTCTGGTGATGTGGCATCATGTGGCATAGAGGTGGACAAATCCGGGGCTATCATATGGAAAAACCGATTGGCCAAGTTTGGTTCAACAAATTTCTAAAATATATGTGATACTGGATGGATTTGAACCTATGATTATCAACCTACAAACCAAACATCTTTTCCAACTTACTATCATGTCATTTATGAAGGTATGTGCAATTTTTTTGTATGTTTGATGAATCTTGGAGGTGGGTGCAAAAAGGGTCGGGACTAAGCCGTGAACCCATTGTTTCCTCGTGGTTTGTGGTTACAAGGAGATAAGCCCCCCAACCATAGCATTAAACCACATGCCCTATATGTTCAGTCTTGCAACTATATACTACAATATGCGACAGGTTTTGGAGGATTTAACCACATATGGAGCATGCTTATGGAAGGAAATAAACTTTGGTTATATCTCCCAATGAACCTTTTTTCCAGAAGAAAAAACACTTAACCTTGATATTCATATGAATCAAAGGATAATGTTTACATTAGAAAGAGGGTCAGTAGAGCACTCGGAAATATCTGAAAAAAATATGGACAAAGAGGAATTAGGCTGCACACAATACAGATTTCTATGAAGTCCCCTTCTCAATATAGAGAGACATACATATCACCAAGGACACAAACATCAACTAGACTGATTATCCATGAAAGCGCTCAGGGAGTCGACTAATCATAATATGACGCTCTTCATCCATGGAGATTGAAGACAATAAGGTATCAATGCCAAAGGCATGCATAAAGTTATAAACCATCACTGAGAAAAAACTCATGTGAGACTTTAGAAGATCTGTGTCTCACCTCCCCCAATAATGTGTCCTTCATAGAACTCAGTGAAGGACAAGAGGCCAGCGACCAAATTGAGCCCTTCCTTGGATAAGCAGTATGCTTTCTGATTGTGTTCACAATAGACATGCTGAAGCTCTAAAGAGAGAAAGGAGGATTTAAGGACTGATATTTTATCACACCAGCCTTCCAAATCAAGGACAGAGAGGGCTGCTTTTTCATTTTCCCAGTTTATAACAATAGAGGAATCACCATAAATATAAAGGGAGGGTATACCAATTTCAGCAGCAAGGAAAAGTAAAGTCCATAAGGCAAGTAACTCAACTCTAGAGTTTGTGTTGTAGCCACATCCCAGTTTCAAACTAAAAGAGTGTAATTTGTTGATTTTGAGCATGAAGCCAACACCACCCAAGTTGTTCTTTGAGGCTCCACCGAAGAAACCATGAGAATAATGGAGCACAGGTGGAGATCCAACCAACCTTGATCTTTTCCTATTCTTGATAAATGGAAACAAGACCAACTGGTTCAGGATCCTGACATAGGTATGCTCCATCCCAATATTTATGCCTTCAAAAAGTGAGAGACTACGAGTGATCCATATATTCCATATGAGAAAAAGAGGTAGATGCGATCTTGCTGTAGAATTTCTATACCACACCTCAATGTTCCCAAGGATCAAACTAGTGGTGAGGAAATATCTAAATTGTATGTACTTTTTAGTTGAGCAAGAAATTTCCTTACAAAGGAGCAAGATAAGTAGATATGACTGATAGATTCCTATGCAGACAGACAAAGACAACAATGACTAGGGCCACACCACCCTTTCCTCAGCAAAGTATCCCATGTACTGATACGATTACCCAAAAATAGCCATAAAAAATTTTGATTTTTAAAGGAATATTGAATTTCCATATCTGTATCTGAACTTTGTTATTCGAGAGTGGCACACGGGAAGAAACTATTAAGTCATAATACAATGAATTCGTGCCTCCCCATTTATTTTTTTATGCATCCATAGTAAGGTGTTAGGGGAGTCCTTAAGTCTGATCCCACCATGAGACAATCCTGAAATGTATTCATCCCATTCAGAATTCCATCTTCCTCCCAGATTCAAGTCTTCTGAAGAAAACCAGTAAGAGTGTCTTTGTGTGACAGCATTCCCAAGACTTGCATCGCTGAGAGTGAGTAGGCCGAAATATTCAAGGTAGTCACAGAGGTCCTTAGAGAGTAGAAAAGAAGAGTTTTGGCCCACAACTGGATCCACAACCAATCTGATATTGAGCCCATTACCCACTTTCCATCCGAGTTTTCTATTGATCCATGTGAGGGAGTGAAGAGACCCATTCCGTAAATAGGAGGTGCAACAAACATAGTAGCTGTGTTTACGCAACCAGTCCTCCACATAATTTTTATTTTGAGGTACTTGGATTTAATAAGCTGGTTCCAAATTCCCATGTCATTTAAAACCATCCATAAACTCGTTAGTATGAGTGAGGTACCAAACCAATCCAGATTTTTAGTATCCCAACCTCCATATTCTACAGGTCTGGATAAGACATGTCAATCGGCCAAATGCATCCTAGAGCAACCCTCCTTACTGCCCCAGAGAAAGGTGAACATACAATGTCTCAAATGATGCAAAATGGAATTTGGAACCTTGGGAAGGGAAAACCAAAAAACATGTATGCCAGTAAGTACAACTCGAATAGGTGTGAGTCTACCACCCAGGGTGAGTAGCCTATAAGACCAGTGGTTGATTTTCATTAGAGGAAATTTGGGGTCTAAAATGGGCCTTATAAGAAAACGTGCCAAAATAAGTTTTTGTGAGTTGGAATTCAAGAACCAATATAATTTCAATAAAATAAGTCAACCATAATGGTTGAATTGACATATTTGTCATTAAAAAAAACTACTTTTTTTGTTCATATTTTCGACATATCTCATTGTGTTTTTACTCAAATTTCGATTGAGAGAGCTCGTTGGATGCAGAATTTGATTCCGCATCCAACGAGTACCCACAGTGTGACAGTATGCAGTGTGGGTACTCATTGGATGCGGAATCAAATTCTGCATCCAACGAGCTCTCCCGATCGAAATTTGAGTAAAAACACAGGGAGATATGTCAAAAATACGAACACAAAAAGTAGTTTTTTTCTTTCTTCCTCCAAAATTAATCAATATTATTTTATTATTTTAACTATTATTTTATTATTTTCCTTAGGAGGCTCATTTTAGACCCCAAAATTCCTCTAATGATTTTCAAAACTCTTGACAAGCCATCTCTAGTCCTTTGTACCATAGCTAGTGGGTCTTAAATGATAACCCAAATATTTGAATCCCTCATCAACATGATTCATTGAAGAGGAAAGAATATTTTTCAGTGCTGATACTCATACCTGTAGTCAAGCAAAAAAGTTTCAGAGAGTCATAATAGGCTTGCCATTCACATAAGGATCTGATTTCAAAGAGTATTGCATCATCGAAAAAGAGCAGATGAGTTACTACTAGACGAGGTGAGATCCTTAGACCTTTGATTTTACCCTTTAGGTGAGACTCCTTGATGATGAGACGGATACCCTCAATTACCAGGAGGAATAGGAGGGGTGAGGACGGACATCCCTGACGGATGCCCCTCGAAGTAGTAAAAAAACCAAAAGGGGTACCATTTATAAGAACCAAAATAATTGTAGAAGCTAGGTAGCCCATGATCAAGCTCACCCCTTCCAGGGGAACACCAATTTGTAAAAGGACAAGTCTCACAAAAGTCCAGTTGACTCTATCAAAATATTTTATAAGGTCAAGCTTGAGTACAAGGGTGCCCAGGTTTTTTTCATTTTATAGTATGGAGAGCATCTCGTGTGATCCCCACCGGCTCCAGGATATTCCTGCTTTTGAGAAATCCAAACTGTTCACGCGAGAGAGATTTTTCCAAGAAAGGATTTAGACAATTGGCTACAATATTTGCTATGAGTTTGTATACCAAGTTACAGAGGGAAATAGGTATAAATTCAGAAAAGGTTGAGGGCTTCTCACACTTGGGCGTACGTGTAATGAAAGTAGAATTTAGGGGGAAGTTTACCCTACCTTCCCTTCTGGAGAGTTCCATAGTATCAAGGAGATCTTTTCCCACCAGGTCGAATAAGCAGAGAAACAATTATACAAACCATCCATCTGGCCCAGGACTCTTGTCCTTTTTGAAGCTTTTGAGAGCTCCCTCAACTTCAGCAAGAGATACCTCGGTAGTGAAGACACTACCTTCCTCTTTGGAAATAAAAGATGGAAAATTTTTAATGAACTTCAATTGGTATCCAATATTTGTACTCCCATCATCCTTAAACATTCTTGAGAAGTGATTTACTCCCAAGGATTTTATTTGACTTTCCTCATTCAACAACAAGCCATCTTCATTATGTACGACCCAAATATCATTGAAATTTCTGCAAGCGGAAGTAAAGCTATGGAAGAATTTTGTATTGGCATCCCCCATCTCAATCCAGTTTACTCTGCTCTTCAACGTCTAGGTGAGAACCTCATGAACAAGTAGCTTCTCCTTTTGAGTTTTGAGGGATGTGAGGAGGACATACTCATCTTTGGAGAGGATGCAAGAGGGAGAGGTCTACAAAAGGGATAGTATTTCATTATCAACTTGAGACATAAGATTGGTGCTGATCTTTTTTTTATTTTTCTCCCAAGTCTTGACAGCCCCTTTGAGTCTTTTAAGCTTATGAACCAGCCTAGACATGTCATCCAACTCCTTGTATGAGAGGTCTGGAATCCAACTAGACTCCACAACCCGTGTGAAGTTATCCACTAGTATCCATGCCTCGTTGAATTTCAAGGGGTAGATGTGAGAGGGGGAAAAATAATTCCATTCCATGTAGATCAGGCAATGGTAAGAGATGACAGAGGGGTGAGACCATGTGCGGTATCTGTGCAGGTGGGGTAGACGAGAATCCAAGGCCAAGAACCTG
Organism: Pseudotsuga menziesii; assembly: GCA_001517045.1. NCBI lineage: Eukaryota > Viridiplantae > Streptophyta > Pinopsida > Pinales > Pinaceae > Pseudotsuga > Pseudotsuga menziesii. The sequence continues at coordinate 484,783 of LPNX010782246.1, forward strand.
TCCAACCTTTTTCTAATGCCATCTTCTTCATCCCTACCATTCCTCCAAGTAGGGCCATAACAGGGAGGGTTCAAGTCCACAAGCTTATTTTGATTGAGCAGTTGAGAGAAAAAAGGAGAAATGGGACCCATACGAGCGTTGACACCCCAAATATCAACATCGTTTAGGGTGAAGTTAAGAACACCGACCACTATCAATTTCGGGATATTAAATATGCCCCCATTGACAACTCTATTCCAGAAGGACTCCCTGTTGTTATAGGGCCCGTAGCAGTTTAGGATAGAGAAAACCCTAGAGGCACCCCTAAAATTGGCCTTAACCAAAAATCCTACATAGGTATCATAGGCCTTGTAGTGAGCAAACAACGGGTTCCAACCAGTTAACAACCTACCAGAGAGACCCTTCGAATCTAGAGCACAAAATTCCCAGCCGGAGAGGAGTTTCGAGAAATCTAGGAGGGCAGGAAAGCATCCACACATTGTTTCTTGAAGAAGGATCATATCCAGAGCAATATCAACGATAAGGTAATCGAGGGATTTCTGCTTGGCAAGCCCTCCAAAGCCACATAGGTTCATAGAGAGGATTTTCATGAGGAAACCCTGTCCACGGGTGATGCTGCTCTAAGAACCCATTGAAGGGACATAATGTGTGAGGAGGATGACAAGGACCTAGCTACCGATTTAAGCCTATCAGTAAAGGGATTATGAGGGCTGGAAGAGATGTCAGTCCTGAGAGGAGGAGGTGACTTTTTTTTTCTATTTTTTCTAATGGTAACATTCTCAAAACGAATAGACTCCAAATTCTTAGTGCAAGGGCACAAGGGGTTTTTATCAGAGAAAATCGAAAGGGTTTTCACTAGTGAAGGGTCTACGAAGGAAGGGGAGTTTCTTAGACTTCCAGGACTAGGGCTAGAGATGTTGGTAGGGAAAGAGGAGGGTGCAAGTGGGGGGAAGTCTTCCTCAGTGAAGAGAGGGGTTGTGACCTATAAGGGAGGTGGTGAGAGTGAGACAATGACTAGATTCATATCCAGAGCAGGAGGGGTCAATTTAGGCTATGAACAAAGAGGGGTAGTACCCGATGGCACAACAGGGTCAATACCAGTGGAGAGATTAGCACCTGAATTACAAATCTCAATTGCTTGAATAAACATAAGTCCCCCCTTAGTAAGATCTTCATAAAGAGTAGGAGAGTTTGAATTATACATACCAGATGATGGTGATGAAGACCCAAGACCGCTAGGAGGAGAGAGATGAGTAGGCACCACGATCTTTGTCCTAACAGAACGAGAGGTCCCGTGCAGAAGAGAGGGACATAATTGCCTTAAGTGCCCCATTTCCCGACAGTAATTGTAGCGAAACGAGACTTTTAAGTAATCAAGTGATTGGAAATACTTGAAATGCTCGCATTTTATCTCAATCTTAGTAGGAAGACTGCGAGAGACATTTAGTTCGACAAGAAATTTGGTAGACCTTTAACAAAACAGTGTAGGAAATCATCTTCAATTGCAATGAAGCAACCAAGTACATTTGCAATACCAACCAGGAAGTCCTTATTCCAGAGGGGGAAGGGTAGCGCTGGGAGCAAGACCCAGAGGTCTGATTCACCACACGTCCACGGAGGGGATCAAAACTTGAGTGCCACATGTTTAATACTAGATACCCATTATGGACAATCCAGAGAGTGTTGAGCACCATGGTGGCATCTTTGTCGTCCAAAAATACGAATACAAGCCAATGGTTTGCCAATAGGCTTATAGTGGGCACATAGTTGGAGCATGGCTTCCAATGCCGAGTAGCCCAATCTATCCACTCCTTCTTGTTCATAGAGTAGTACTCAAGCCTCCCCACTAGAGCTCTGCAACAGAGCGATTCCACCCTATCCATATAGATGTCCTTACCCAAAACATAGCTGTATTTCTCCTCCTGGGATTTGATGGCCTTAGTATGACGACATGTCTATGAGGATGACACTTCTCCATGCACAAAATAATGTGTAATAGAGTCCTGCAAAGGTGGTGCACATGCCGGTGGGAACCCCATACTGTTCCTTGGAAAACAGTCCAATCTGTGGGTGGGAAAAACCCCCCAATGATAGAAATACCACCCACGAAGTTTGTAAGGGGATCCTGAAGCAGTATCCAACAAACACAGGAGAAACCCCCGAAACCAAAGAAGAAATATACCCTAGCGGGCTTCCTTAAATATACCCCGCCCCCCCAAAATCCTTAACTGATACCTGAGAAAAGAGAAAGGTGCCAAAGCTGACAAGAGACCCGCTAAAGAGCAAAAACAGGGAGTACATACGCTGACAAAGAAAACTAGTAATCAAAACCTGAAAAACCACAATGCCATAATCCAAAGGTTAGCCAAGGATAAAATAAAGGAAACAGGCGTCAATCGCAACAAAAAGGGTCAAGTCTCGCAAAGGTCAACTGACAAGCAGGAAAAATAATGATAAAAATCCCTTGACAGAAGATTAAACAAACAAAAAAACCCGATAAAATGGAAATGTGACAGAGTGTTGCGGAGGACAACAAAAGTAACGTAGTTACCACTTTTTATATAGAGAATGGTTGGTACTAAACCACCCGCGAGGGGGGCGGACTCCATGCTGAAGAGAAAACATGATTCCAGGAGGGTAAAAAAAAAATGAAGCAAAACAATAAGTAAGACGTTTAAGGAGAGAGAATAAACCAATGCATAAGCACCCAAGAGGAGGTGCCTACTTGGTGCATACCCCATGCACCAATAATGTCCAAGCCATGAAACCCTAGCCGCAATATATCCAAAAGTCATTTATTTGTGATAGCATGAGTGGATTGCATCCTTGAAGAAGACCCTTGGTGTGAGAAAAGAAAGAAACATGTGCAACCTCTCCCAATGAACTTGCCATCATATGCAGCACATGCTTATCTCCAACTTTGGGTTATGTTTTGAAAGGTAGGTTTGATATGCCGACGGATTATTAACCCACCATACCCATGTTAAAACATGTTTTAAAAGCATAACATTTTTCATATGCCATGAATTATGTGAAGTTCCAACCATATTAATTATGGTGCAAAATATTACAAACAGGGTATTATATTTTGATATTCGTGGATATGTTGTTTTTTTTTTCAGAAAGAAAAAATCCTGTCCTTGTTATTATTTTGAATCAAAGAGCATATTGCATATCCCACCCAAGAAATGGGATACAATCAAAGAGGAAAACATAAAGTGGCATATCGCCAAAACATCCCGAGAAGACACAACGCAACAAGTGCTATGGGGAAGGGCCCGGTGCAGATCTAATATTATGAAAAATACCCATCAATAAGTTCTGTCAGACCATCCCATATCTACCATGTACATGATAAGCATATGATCAGCAGTCTAAAGGAGCCAGCTCCATACATGTAAGAAAGGGTGCAACAAAAAGAATGGGATGCAAGTTCCCGCACCAACTCAAAAGAGTTTAATATTGTCTTGTGAGGTCAAATGACCATCAGAAAATTCAGAGTATGAGCTAACACCCGGATCCAAAGTAAGAGCAACTTTAGAGAGACGGTCAGCTAGCTTATTATGTTCACAGTAAATATGGTTGAATGATAGTGCTAGAAAGTGCGTGCAAAGCTTTCTAGTCTCCCTACACCAATAATGGAGCTCAGGTGGAGAAAGGGAAGACTTGCCCTTTGCCCAGTTTATGATGACTGAGGAATCACCAAAACCCTAGAGTGAGGGGATGCCCATCATTTGGGTGGAAAGCAGAAGGGGCGAAAGCCCAACCAGTTCAGCTTTAGTATTAGTGCACATACCTATCCCCACAGCAAACTCGAAGGAATGTATTTCGTTCAAGTGCAGGCTAAAACCAATGCCTCCACAATTTTTTGTTGATGCACCATAAAAAAAACCACATGGATAAACAAGTTTTGGACCAGGTCCCAACAGTCTAGGTTTTTTCCTCTTTTCTACTGAAGGGCAATACATCTGAGAGAAATACACCACCTGCTGAATCATACTGAGCACAGACAGTTTTTTCCCTTCGAATAAACAGTGATTTCTCGCTTTCCATAATACCCACATAGTGTGGAAGGGAAGGTAACAACAGATGTTGTGCTTTGAAAAATGAGCAATCTAGTTCTCCAAAAACACCACAAGACAATTATACTGAGTGTAAGGTGCCAAGTGATGCCGATCACTCAGGTTAGAGAGCAGATTCATCCAAACCGGACAGTGAACAAATAAATGTTGTGTACTGTCCATATTTGCAAAGCAGAGGGCACAAACAGAGGGCCCGATCCAACCCCTCTTCTAAAGATTATCCCAAGTGAGCAGTTTGTTCGAAATAGCCAACCAAACAAAACAACTAATCTTTTTAGGTAGAGTGCCATTCCATCTGATATCAATAAGACTGCTACCAAGAGGGGGACATGAAGATAGTACAATGGATTCATAAACCGAATTTGTAGTTACGGTTCCATTCTGCGAATTAAGAGCCCAGAAAAGAGAGTCCAATTGTGAATATAGATGGATGCCACCCTGAACCAGACAGTTGGTAAAATCTTCCCATGCAATTTTCCATTCGCCACCGATATAGAGATCCTCAGCAGTATACCAATAGCAGTGAAGCCCTGAGAGGATGTTGCGAGCACTGGCTAGGGAATTGATTTCCATATCTGCAAGGTAATCAAGAAGGCTTGTGGGCAGGGATATGTTGTTATATCCCATATGTTTTGGGCATCACAACTAAACCAAAGTCGACAACCACGTGTTATGGTAAAAAGGAGGTTATAACAATGTTTAAAATAAAAGACAACAAATTTATGGGCAAGTTGTAATTCCATATTGAGGGGATATTGAGGGGAGTAACGACATGTGAAACCCCAATTATATGCAAAGTGTAAATCCATGGTTGGGATATGGCTATTAATTCCATTTTCAGTTTATGAGCTAAGTTTGGGCTCACATGTTTCATGCACACGGAGGGAAGCTTAAGCTATTTAAACCTTTGTTGCTCGTTGGTGAGGATCATTCATTTGGTGAAAACATTGGCATTGGCATGGGAGGTGAGAGAGATTGTGAGAGCTCATCTTTGAGTTTTATTTGTGAGAGAGACTCCATGGGGAGACTCCATTTTTGAAGTTCCATTTGAGAGAGCTTCATGACTCATTTTAGAGTCGTTATGTTTGGAGGCATGAGTTGAGAAAAAATCTATTTTGACTCCATGTTGTTTGGAGGACACAGTTTTATACTTTGATGTGTTGCTTGGGATAACGTGGTCTTGCTCAAGGCTCATTGAACAAATCTATTGAGAGAGCATGATGGCTGCATCATGAAGCAATTTTGATTTTGTGAATTGTGTAAATAGAGGAGGATCAACTCTAGCTCATGCTCTGGTGCAAGTGTCAGCCTTTGACACTCTCGGTCTGAAAAACAAAGGTGAAGGAAATGGATTAGGGCGTGTGGCCTTTCAAAGGAAATTGCTATTAAAGATAAGAAGGAGACCAATCGGTAAAGATTCTGAAACTAAATCCATATGATGTACTTTTATGTATTTTGACATCATGTTAATGGATCGGTCATTCTATTTTGAGTAGGCCTGCAGACATAGATATAATAACTTGTGAAATTCATTATCAGCTCATCTTTGTTATGTTCTTGAATGTCTTGCACTTTTTATGATTGATTTTATGATGCATACTTTATGGTATACTTATGTTCACATACACTAAGATGTCAAGAAAACGATCCTTATCTAGACTTTGATGTGAATAGGTGAGAACCAAGTCTGGATCACTAGTGCCTTACTAAGTTTAAAAATGCTTTTCAACCCCCAACCACCTGCTTCCTTGGGGGATGCAATCATTTCCCAATTTATCAAATGGAAACCCCCTTTCTTTTGTTCCCTAACCAGAGAAAGGAAAAACACATATCTCGAAATTTTTCCATGACAAAGTTTGGGATCCACGCCAGGGAAAGCCAATAGATAGGAACATTTTCCAAAGAATATTTGATAGGGATGAGCCTTCCCCAAGGGATAGCCACCTAAATGATCAATTCCCCAATTTATTTTCTACTTTTTTCATAATCGATATCCAATCCTCCTTGAATTAGTGGCTAGGTTTTAAAAATAACTTAGGTATTTAAAACTAGAATCCATAGAGCACATTTGATAGGGGAATAAATCGACGATCTAAGATTTGATGGTATCCTCTGTAGTGTGTTCAAGTAGAACATACTTATTCTCTCTAATGACCTTACCTGAGGCCTCACAAAACAATACCGAATCTCCTTGAAAACTGTCCATTCTTGAAAAGTACCTTTCCTGAAGACTGAGAACATCATCTATGAATAATAAATGTGTAATTATACACCTGCTGGAAATATTCACCCCTGAAATCCTACCTTCCAGTTTAGCTTTCCCAATAAGCTTGCTGAGACCTTCTATCATCAACAAGATTAGGAGGGGAGACAAGGAGTAGCCCAATCTGAGCGATCTAGTACTATAGATTAATACAATAGGAGCCCCATTAACCAATACAAAAAAATTAGTCGAAGTTACACATGACATTATCTAGTTCGTGACCTCCAGAAGAAGACCAATTTGCAAAAGAATAAGTCAGAGAAATTTCCAATCAACACGGTCATACGCCTTCTATAAGTTCATCTTGAGAACAAGGGCTCTGATCTTTTTTTATTTGATGGATTGGATACCCTCCTGCACAACCCTAACATCATCCAATATTTGCGTATTTGTAAGAAAACCAAACTGCTCATGTGAGATACTAAGTGATAGCTTCTGTTTGATACGAACATCACTAATCTTAGAAGCTACAACAATAGATAGGCCTAAAATAATCAAAAGAACCAAGGCAAGATTTATTAATAATTAATCCAATGAAGGTCGCATTGAGCACCAACCGCTTTACCATTAATACATCTCATCTCATCCACAACTTCCAACAACTTAGGAATTACTACTAGGAATGATATACATAATACTTCAAAACATATGTATTGTTGGGAACAACTTAAATTTTGTCTACATAGAATCCATGTTGATTGCATATTTGCACAAATAGAGATAACAAATGCTTCTTTTTTTGTTGTTTTAAAACTATTTTGGCTTTGCTTTTTGAAAAAATTAAGTAATATATGAATGCTTTTTAATTGGTGTTTGGTGTGATATGTAAGATTATATAATCCATGTCAATGTTTTATAAGGATAAAAATTGTTTGTCATTGTTTCATTCCCCATGTCAAATGAATGGAAACTGCGGTATTTTGATTTTTTATTTTCATTGTTCAAAGGTATGAGGTATCTAATTAGATATAATTATTACTATATTGTTTAATATTATTGTTGTAAAAAAAATAGTTCTTATGGAAGGAATATGGAAATGGAGACAAATGATAATAAATGGGGTTTGAACAATAATTGGTCATACTCACAATAATGGTTCAAAGTTCTTTGTGTTGGGTATGTGTTATATTGTTTGTATGTTTATGTGGGCATTGGCATTTGATGACAACGTCTCCACAATCCCCACCCATCTAGTGTCCTTTGTTTTATACGTTGGGTGTTGGCTTGGATGGGGGGGCGAGGGTGTGTTTATAGGTGGGGCCAATCCAGTATCCTCCCCCTTCTGTGAAGTGGACATCAACACTAGGCGATAGCTTAGTGCTGATACAAGCTAAAGGGGTGTTCAAAAAATTTTGGATTATTTTTGGATTTTTCCTAAAAATGTGTAATTTAATCGTGTTCAAGGGATTAGGGTCTATTTCTAATGTAAGTTAACAGATTAGGGTTTTGAATGATACAAAATACGTACATATTGTATTGTGAGTGGTAAATAATCATAATAGGAAAGTGATAGTTGTGGCTCTAAGTTTTTATGGTTTTCTCGGTTAATGGTTTCTAAGGTAAATCTCTATGTATTATAAGTGAATGTTGTGGTGTAATCTCTATTTTGCTTATGTATGCTTTGCTTCTATGCATAGGTTTAAAATTTACACTCTTCGCAATAACAATTTTCAATGAGTCCTTACCTTTGGGATGTAGATAGAGGGACAACATGATTATACACATCAACCATTATGTGAACCTACAATGTGGTTGTATCAACGATGGGAAAGATAATTAGGTGCTACTTGTAGTGATTGCTATACCATATTATAATATAATTACAGAAATGAACAATGGTGCGATCAAACAAGAGTTGAGGAGGCTTACTATATGCATTCAAAACCAAGTCTCCAAGAAGTTGCAAGATGATGCATTGCAACACCGACATATCATAGGTTATGGTGAGTTTGAACATATGCACAAGATACCTTATAATAAATGTACATATGTAGAAGCCTCTAAGTGTTGTAAGATGAGAAATTTTGACAACGATAACTCACAAAGATGCTCCCTCAAGATCAAATGGTGGATATAATTAATATACACAACATGGAGACTGAATTAAAGCGTTGTTATAAATGACCAGTGTTGATGTACAAGAAAATGAAAATGATTATTATATAAGGAACCAAGAAATAAAGATAAATATTTATCAACAAATATAACAAAGAGATTTGTTTCTACCTACCAGCCTAGATCCAAATCCTAGGCTCTATCAAGTGTCAAGAGGGATCAAATCTCCCGTGGTGCAAACCTCTTCTCAGGTATTGCATGCAAGGAGCTATTTGAGCACCTCGGGAGATTTGATCCCTCTCGACGCTTGATAGATCCTAGGATTTGGATCTAGGATGGTTCCAGTCTTGGGCGTGACACAAAACTGGAGTTTGATCACAGGTTAATTCGAATTATTGTGGTGATATCCATTGGAATTATGGGTTGGCCTGAGAAGCAACAAAGGTGTTAGATCCAAGGTATGGAAAAGAAACATGGAGTGCAAATATACAAATTTGATTGCCAAAAAATTGGAGGATGTTGTTTTTGAGTACTCTCAGGATAGTGCTAGATCAATCAATAAATAGTCTATTTGAGAAAAGAGAGGTCTGGTTTTGGCTTCTATTGGGTTTTTTAGGTCATTGAAATGCCACTTGAATTTAATGATCCGAAGAGAGAGAGAGAGAGAGAGAGAGAGAGGGAGAGAGGGAAGGAGAGTTAGGGAGGGATAGAGAGAGAGGGAGGGAGAGAGAGCATGTTAATTGACCCATAGGGCTCACGCCCCTCCAAACCTAGTGCTAAGGAATGTGAACATGTTTTGTTTTCTCAAATCAATAGTGGGTTTTGAAAAACTACAATTGCATATAAAAGGTCCCTCAACATCATGCTAGTGCCCTGAAGTGTTGAATGTAACTTCATTTAGTCCAGTAATTGCATCTAGATTTTAGTAATTTCATTTAAAGTCTTATAATTGTAACTTCATTTATATTAAATTGCATACTTTTTCTTTTGTGATTTTTTTGACACTTTTAATGAAACTTGAAGTTTACCATATTTGGCCAATGAAATAGATAAATACTGAAACATCACAACACAACACTTGGACTAAATTATTGTGATAGAACCCTATATTTGCTTTCTGATGCTAACTAAAGAAGTGAAAACTATATAGCCTCTCTGCACTGTAGCATTGTATACTATTGCAACATTATAGACTATTGGATCTCAAATAGGATTAGATTTAATGGTTCATAGTGTTTGCTATTGCTATTTAATGCTAAAAAGTATTGTAGGCAACTGGATTACAAACAAGTTGAGATTCAATAGCCCACAGTGTTGCTGACACAACAATAAATACCTTATAAAATGTTGCATTTTGATCACTAAGAAAAAAACCGACAGTTAGGCAATTGTGCTTATGAATGACGATTGAGATCTTAGACACCAAGTTAAGATCCAATAGACCATAATGTTACTTCCACAACATTAAATAGCTTATGGAATGTTGCATATTGATCGCTGAGAAAGAACGGCAATTGTGCTTATGAATGACGGTTGGGATCTTGACACGCCATGTGAAACTCAAGACCAATATATCATTACCAATCGTAGAATTAGATTGCGTATAAATCATTGGCATTGACGTTTTATCAACCTTGATAGCAAAATTGGTCGTCCTTCCCTCTGTCACCTTCGTCACGTAAATATCCACGCTTTCGTAATTGCATCTGGATTCTCTGATACGATCACGAGGTCCATGTTATTTGAATATTTTTACAAAATTGCTTTCAGGCTCTAGTCTGCCTGGGTCTATATATGCATTCTCATATTATTATTCCGGGAGGGGAGAACAATTAAGAAGTAGTCGTCAAAAGATAGAATTACAAGAAAGTTGTAGGTTGACTGTTTGTTGGATCGATCAAGCCATATATCATGGGTAGATCTCCCAGTTGTTGGAGCTGTTCAAAACAAGAAGATATCAATCGTGGGGCTTGGACTGCTAGCGAGGACAAGATTTTGAGTGAATACATCAAAACTCATGGAGTTAGTCACTGGAGATCTCTTCTCAAAAAAACAGGTGAGCCATTTTACCTCTTTCCAAGAGTGGAATGACTATCACTAATTCATATTGCTACTTTAATTTCTACAATGTGGTATGAATTACTAGAAATATTATACAGAAATGTGGGAAGCATCTCTTTTCGCCAAAATATGAGAATCACAATTGAGCTGAAGATTTATGTATTGCAGGTCTCAAGCATTGTGGAAAAAGTTATAGATTGTGTTGGTTGAACTATCTTCTGTTATAATTTTATAATCTGTTTAGTAATCAATATCAGTTATTTGATTACAGGACCTAGAACTTTCAGATTCTTTACCAGCATCATATAAAGCGGAATTTGAACATTAATGAATTTATTACCTAACTCCATTTTGTTTTGTAGATATTTGACTGCTTCAGATCTTCAGATCAGTAAACCCTTTGCTTCAGTCTTCAGCACAATAAATCCTTCGCTTCAGCCTTCTTTAAAATAGAAAACCTGTTTCTCTCTCTTACCCTATTCCAATACACTCTTTCAGATATCAATCGATGGGTATTCTGAAAGTTCCTTTTATGGGTGGAGAGAGAACCGGTTTCCCCAAGACCGTTATTCTCCACGTGCCCATCATAGTTGGAGACCATTCCCCTGAATTCGTTAGCAAGAACTCCGTGAAAACGTAACTGCTACCAGCACATGCGTCTCATCATGTGGGTCATTAAAAACTGATTTAGAAAATTAGTCTTACATTCTCCCACTTGGCACATATGATAGCTTAACGTTAGAGTTTAACAGATTAGACATTAGATGCGCCATAAGTCATATTCATCTTGATTTTTAGTGGGTCATCATAATATTATAATTAAATAACCTAGTAATGTGAGTCATGACGGTTCCATGTCAATAAAACAACATAGTCCCTTTCATGTACCACAACATTAGTAACCTATTTAATTAGTCTGTAAGAAATGAGTGTGTTCATAAGGTCCAACAATAATGTTCCTTGTCAGAGACTATTCATGTCATCATACATTTTATTCTCATACATGTACGTACACATTTAGAACATAATGTATCAAACAGAAACATCTTTATCAAGATCTCAAAGTGTCAAATAAAACAAATAACATAATGCGATTTATTTCATAAAAATAGCAACTGTTATGTGCTACGTTCAATACCCATTCTATTAACATGTTCCTTAAATGTCTTTGGTGGTAATCCTTTTGTCAATGGATCTGCAACCATGAGCAGTGTGCTTATGTGTTCAATTGACACTCGTTGTTTCTGAACTTCTTCTTTAACGGAAAAGTATTTCAGTTCCATGTGTTTAGCACCATTATAATACTTGTCATTCTTAGAGAAAAATACAGCTACGGCATTATCACAATAAATCCTCAGCGGCTTGGCAATAGAGTCGACAACCCCAAGTCCTGAGATAAAATTTCGCAACCACAATCCATGAACCGTGGCCTCAAAGCATGCCACAAATTCAACTTCCATAGTGGATGAAGCAGTGATGGTTTGCTTCGCACTTTTCCATGATATTGCTCCTTCAGCTAATAGAAATAAATAACCAAAAGTGGACTTCCTACTGTCAACACATCCAGCAAAATCCGAATCTGAGTAGCCAATCACCTCTAGATTATCAGACCTCCTAAATGTGAGCATGTAATCCTTCGTTCCCTGCAAGTACCTCGTCACTTTCTTTGCAGCTTTCCAGTGATCCAATCCAGGATTAATTTGGTATCTTCCCAACATACCAACTACAAAACTAATGTTTGGTCTAGTGCAAGTCTGTGCATACATTAAACTTCCTATTGCAGAAGCATAAGGAATTCTTTCCATCTGTTTTCGTTCCCATTCATTCTGCCGACATTGCATAAGGCTGAATTTATCCCCTTTCTGAATAGGGGCATCACCAGCTGAACAATTATTCATTCCGAATCTTTCTAGAACTCTTTCGATATAAGCCTTCTGAGACAATCCTAACAATCTACGTGATCGATCCTGGAATATTTCAATTCCTATCACGTAAGATGCCTCACCCATATCTTTCATTTCAAAATTCATAGAGAGAAACTTTTTGGTTTCATGTAATAAACCAAAATTACTGGTGGCAAGCAATATGTCATCAACATACAAAATCAGAAATATAAACTTACTCCCACTAACCTTCAGATATATACACTGATCAACAGTGTTTTCCTTAAATCCAAAAGAAGTAATGGTATTATGAAACTTAAGATACCACTGCCGAGAAGCTTGTTTAAGTCCATATATTGATTTCTTAAGTTTGCAAGCTAGGTGTTCTTTTCCTTTAATGGAGAAACCCTCAGGTTGATCCATATAGACTTCTTCCTCTAAACTCCCATTTAGAAAAGCTATTTTCACATCCATTTGGTGCAGTTCTAAATCGTAATGAGATACCAATGCCATAATGATTCTAAGTGAGTCCTTCTTGGACACATGAGAGAAGGTCTCTCTATAATCTATGCCTCCTTTCTGAGTGAAACCTTTGACCACAAGTCTAGCTTTATGTCATTCGATATTACCCTTAGAGTTGCGTTTGGTCTTAAAGACCCATTTGCAACCAACTTTCTTGTATCCTTCGGGCAATTCAACGAGATCCCAGACTTCATTTTGGTCCATTGATTTCAATTCATCATTCATGGCATTAATCCATTTAGCAGAATCATTACTTTCTATGGCTTGTGAAAATGAAACCGGATCCTTACATGTTCCTACATCAAAATCTGATTCTTGTAGATAAACCACATAATCATCTGAAATAGAAGACCTCCTTTCCCTTTGAGATCTCCTTAATACTACTTCTTGTGGTCCATCTACCATCGGTTCATTGGTGACAGCCTCATTATGGAGTGGTGGTTCATTAATTTGTTGTTCAATGTTGTCAGGTTGTTTATCAATGATAGGAACAACAATTTCCTTTGAAGCCATAGGTACATGAACTTGTACCCTAACTTCTTGGATAACCACATTTTGTGATTTATCACTCCCACTGACTTCACCATTTTCAATGAATCTGGCATGACCGGTCTCTACAATTCTCGTACTGTGATTAGAGCAATAAAACCTATACCCTTTGGATTTTTCAGGATAATCAATAAAATAACCACTAATCGTTCTAAAATCCAATTTCTTTTCATGTGGATTGTACAATCTAACCTCTGCTGGACAACCCCAAACATGCAGGTGTCTTAAACTCGGTTTCCTTCCTGTCCACAGTTCAAAAGGGGTTTTTGGAACTGACTTACTAGGAACCCGATTTAATAAATATACAACGGTCTTAAGAGCATACATCCACAATGACTTGGGTAAATTGGAATTACTTAACATACTCCTAACCATATCCATTAAAGTTTGATTACGCCTTTCAACTACACCATTCTGCTGTGGCGTTCCAGGCATAGTATACTGTGCACATATGCCATGCTTTTCAAGGAGTTTAGCAAATGGGCCAGGGCACTGCCCTGTTTCATCATACTTTCCATAGTATTCACCACCTCTATCAGATCTGATGATTTTCACTTTTCTGTCTAATTGCCTTTCAACCTCAGTAATATATACCTCAAGGGCATCCACCGATTGAGATTTTTCATGCAGTAAATAGACATAACCATAGCGTGAAAAATTGTCAATAAAGGTGATAAAATACTTTTCTCCACCAAAAGATGGATTGTCAAAAGGCCCACAAATGTCTGTATGGATAATCTTAAGAAGCTCAGTACTTGTGGCACTTTTTCTGGTGTGTTTGATTTGTTTTCCCTTAATACAATCTACACACACTCCAAGATCAGAAAAATCTAAGTTCAAGAGAATCCCATCTTTTACTAATCTAAGTAACCTTTCTCTGGAAATATGTCCCAGCCTTTTATGCCACAAGTACGAGGAATTTTCATTCATGAGACTACGTTTAATACCAACATTATGATGCAGGGTAAGAATAGTTTCAGCAAATTGATTATCAAGTTTTAATTTGTACAAACCATCAGAAAGAATGCCCGAACCAACAAAAGAGGTACTCTTAAACAAACTGAAACTTTTATTTCCAAAATTACAGAAGTAACCATCAATATCAAGTCTGGGCAAGGAAATTAAATTTCTGGAAATAGAAGGAACATATAGAGTCTGAAACAAATCCAAATGATAACCAGAATCTAGAAATAAACGATAAGTCCCAATGGCTTCAACTGGAGCTTTAACCCGATTTACCATGAATATAAAATTCTCATTTGGATTTGTGGTCTGGGTTGTAAGGAATCCCTGCAGGGTATTAGAAACATGAGTAGTAGCCCCAGAGTCAATCCACCAAGCATTAGAAAGAACTTCAGTTAGGTTTGATTCAAAACAAACAGAAACGAAATTCATACCTTTCTTTTCGAACCATTCCTTAAGTTTTGAACAGTTTTTCTGATAGTGTCTCGACTTTTTACAGAAGTGACACTTATCATTGTTCCTTTCCTTCTTATAAGTCTGAGAACCTTGATTAGGCTCATTACTCTTGGATGGTGTTCGCTTCATGCCCTTTCTAGGCTTTTTCCCTTTCCTTTCGGTTCCTTGATTTGTGAAATGAACTGAATGTTGTCCATGTTGCTTAAGTCTTGTCTCTTCTTGATTGAGCATACTGGCCAACTCATTCACATTCTACTTGTCCTTAATAGTGTTATAGTGAATCTGAAATGGCCCATACTAAGGAGGTAAGGAGTTTAAAATGAATTGCACAAGAAAGAACTCATCCACATTCATCTCAAGAGTCTTTAATTGAGCATCCAAGTTTGTCATTTCAAGGACATGCTCATGCATTCCACGCATACCATCAAACTTCATGGTGGTAAGCTTAGCCATTAGTGTCCCAGCAAGAGACTTGTCTGCAGTTTTAAAACGCTCTTCCACAGATTTCAGAAATTCTTTAGGATTTTCAGTATTAGGAAGAGTTGACTTAATGTTGTTTGCTACAGTCATCCGCATAAAATTAAGGCTCAGTCTATTCGATCTTTCCCATGCTTTGAATGTAGATTTTTCTTCTGCACTGCTGTCACTAGTAATAGCAGCCGGTTTTTCAGATTCAAGTGCTACATCCAGATCCAGAACACCGAGGTGAAACTGAACCTGTTCTTTCCAATCTGAGAAATTCATTCCGTTCAGGATCGGGACAGAAGAGGCATGCGAATGCAGTGAAATAGGAACTGATACTGCAATCATAGATACATGCTTGTGACATTAATGCTAAGAGTTATAAATAATTTGAAAAACATGGTTAAAAATTAGAGAATAGTATTACCGTGACCTACCTTTGGGCTAATCTTATGGTAAACTATTAACAATTATGGTGATTTTTGAAAAACATGATTAAACAATATAGAATAGTGTTATCGTGACCTACTTTTGGGCTAATCTTATGGTAAACTATTAACAATTATGGTGATTTCCTTTCACCTAATAGGACTAATTGATAAAATATTCACCACTAAGTAAGTATGTTACCTTTGAGTATCCGTACTAGCCTCAATCATGAATACCCATCAACCATCCTACTCCAATTAATTAATCTTTCAAAAATTGGTGCAAAGTTTGGGTCAACCTAATATTCTTGTGACTAAATAATTGCGATTTGCAGAGTCATTATTTTAACACCAGGGAAAACAAGCATTAAATTTCGATAATTTGACTTAATATCTACGTGTCTTTCCGGTTGGGATACTTTGGTGGCTACCAAACCGTATCTTAATATAGACCTTAAATCAATGTAATGACTTTGCACATTGAATTAACAGTAATGTGTTTTACCAGAGTAAAATAAAACATTCTATCATCTTTCACTATAACAAAAAGAAAGCATTCACTATAACAGAGTAAAAGAAAAATTTACTATAATAATTATACTTATAATAATTATATTTACGGGAAACTAAAACTTGGTTGAGTTTTCAACTTTCCGTATCTGGATTCATTAACAGTTAATTTTGTCTATAATTTGCACACTGTATACCCTAATTTCATACAGTGGCTTTCAACCTGTTTATTACTATGTATTCATGAAACTGATCTATCACTGTGCATTCTCAAAACTGACATATGATTTCACAGGATACATTTGTCAGATAAAAATTTATGGAAAGAGAAAAGAAAGTTCTATACACAGGCTCTGATACCACATGTTATAATTTTATAATCTGTTTAGTAATCAATATCAGTTATTTGATTACAGGACCTAGAACTTTCAGATTCTTTACCAGCATCATATAAAGCGGAATTTGAACATTAATGAATTTATTACCTAACTCCATTTTGTTTTGTAGATATTTGACTGCTTCAGATCTTCAGATCAGTAAACCCTTTGCTTCAGTCTTCAGCACAGTAAATCCTCAGCTTCAGCCTTCTTTAAAATAGAAAACCTGTTTCTTTCTCTTACCCTATTCCAATACACTCTTTCAGATATCAATCGATGGGTATTCTGAAGGTTCCTTTTATGGGTGGAGAGAGGACCGGTTTTCCCAAGACCGTTATTATCCACGTGCCCATCATAGTTGGAGACCATTCCCCTGAATTCGTTAGCAAGAACTCCGTGAAAACGTAACTGCTGCCAGCACATGCATCTCATCATGTGGGTCATTAAAAACTGATTTAGAAAATTAGTCTTACATCTTCATCCAAACATTAAGCGCGGAAAGATATCCTTGGAAGAAGAAGATCTCCTCATCAGATTACATCGTCTTCTTGGCAATCAGCATGCGATTCAACAACCCATTACCCATTACAATCTGACGATGTAATGTTCTATAGATGCAGAACCATTCTATCAAAAACTCCTACAATTATTTCATAGTCTTCTCTTCAAGTTTATAGGGTTATTATATATACAGATGGGACATTAATATTACAAGGTAATGTCCAGATGGACGTTGATAGTTGAGCGACTTCCTGGTCGAACAAACAATGAAATCAAGAATTACTGGAATAGCCACTTGAACAAGAGGTTCCAACTCAGTGATTTCGACGGCAAATTTCAAAATCCTCAGAGAGGACCTTTATCCTTCTTACTCTAATTATGATGAGGAAGTACTTGTCATAAAGATATTCATACCTAGATCCAAGGTAAAAGTGAAAGTAAAATTTTGTCAAATTCAAGTAATTGAGAGTTATGAGTTTTAAAGTAAAAGTTTTGGGATCAAATCTTTTGGTGGGTCCATTAAGCTTGAGTTATTTATGCCTAACTACATGTTATTATAGACATTCTTTCTATTATCCATTTATCAACTATCACTTATTTTTTACATAAAAGTAATAATCTATCTAAAATAGTCCACCCAGATATCAAATAAAAACTAAACTTTAAAATATGTTGAAATAGATTTATATTTTTATTATTATAATATAAGAAATCATAATAATATTATTAAACAAATTTATATAAAATAAAAATAATAATATTTAAAAAAAATTTGTTAAATATTTATACAGATTCATGTTAGAACATGTAACAGAGTGTACCTGTAAAATATACTGGTCGTCCATATAGCCCTAGTTCTATCCTAATACGGGGCTATCACCATCCAAAGTTGGCGCTGACCGAGCAAAGCATATTGTTGAGCATCTAACAATCCATCAGAAAACTGACTAAAATAAGATGGAGTCGTTGCAAATAATGGCTGCTTGACTTCACATTCATTCACAGATGCGTATATCTAGCAAAATTTTATCCCAAGTCGTGAGTCGCATCATAATGCCTCATTTGACTTCAACGACAACCCATTATATAGATGCACAAACTGTTAACACTTACACTCGGTAGTTCTCTCTACGGCGCTGCAGGCCAGACTTTACTTGAATTTGACAAACCAGTCTCACGTGGAGGACAATTGTGAGCTATCTGCTCTAGAATTTCAGAGCTATCTACGCTGGACCTTGATATAAGATAGTTAATAACCATGGTTTTTCACATGGATGTATTCTGTGTCTGCATTCTTGTAAAACAACATTTTAATATATTTTAAACTAGCAATTGCTCCAAGAAGGTGCAATGATACTCGGATAGGTTGATGTTTGTAAAACAACATTTTAATATATTCTAAACTAGCAATTGCTCCAAGAAGGTGCAATGATACTCAGATAGGTTGATGTTTGAGGGTGAATTGGATGAAAAGGAGAAACTAAAACCAAATATGTGTTTTGAAAAGAAAGAAGAATTATGTTTTGAAAAGAAGGAATAATTGTGCAGAGTTGTTGTGAAAAAGATGTGTTAGCTATGACAAGGGATGTATGTATATATAAGACCTTGTATCAATGGACATGCAAATAAGGTGCATGGTATTTTGAATAGAATCTATGCCCAATAATTTGATAATAGGTAGCTAATCTAAGTTGCAAATAATCATGTTCAAAATCATTAGTTAAAAAAATGTTTTGAAAAGAAGGAATAATTGTGCACAGTTGTTGTGAAAAGAAGAATTATGTTTTGAAAAGAAGGAATAATTGTGCAGAGTTGTTGTGAAAAATATGTGTTAGCTATGACAAGGGATGTATGTATATATAAGTCCTTGTATCAATGGACATGCAAATAAGGTGCATGGTATTTTGAATAGAATCTATGCCCAATAATTTGATAATAGGTAGCTAATCTAAGTTGCAAATAATCATGTTCAAAATCATTAGTTAAAAAAATGGAAGAACCTTAAATGAAGGATTGCCCACTCTTTAAATATAAATTAGAATTTAAATTATAAGGTTCCAACTTAACTCTATTCTCTCAACAACAAAAAATGATTACCAAATTTTAGTATTGATTGCATAGAATTTGCATAACTACATAGTTTATACCTACAAAAATTTTGTCCATACAAGAAATATTTAATGTATCAAACCTAAAGACATATATTGCCAAGAAGACTTGATTTAGAGCTTGAAGGAGGAAAAAATCCATCCAAAGGGAAAAAAGCACACTAATCATGGGTGGATAACTTAGAAGTTGAAAGAAGTAAATGACATTGAGCATGATTGTGTTGGCAAGGAAAAAACACATGCGCAAAATAGTGTGAGATAGATCCCCCCTACCATGTGTTTTGTTATTCTAGACACGTATCCAATGACGATTTAACTCATGGATCCGATCTAGAGTGTAGGAAATGGTAGGATGATGTCTTCCCTCTCTCTTGCTCATCTGAAAACTGGTCACCACCGCTATGAAACTTACACAAGGGTTTGTCACTGGGCCCTTTCACCAGTGTCCCCCACTCCACCAAAACTCGTCTCTTCACCTTTGATATGAATTTTCACCTTCGATTTGGTCCAAATATTCTGCCCCTTTAGTGGATCCAGTAAATAGTCCACCTCCTCCAAATCATCTTCACCGCCTCCTATCTCTTCCAACCAGCGCATCCTCCAAGCTTATTAGGGAAATATACCTCTCTAAGATATACATTAATACTTATATAATAAATAATATTATTTTTTAACTCATCAAAACTGTACTGATTGAGAAATACTTAAATTTTAAAACTTTTCCAATGTATAATTTATTTTCAGTCAAAATAATTTTTATAATGCATAAAGATGCTCTCGATTTTTATAATGCATAATACGTCGATATGTTGTTGTTGGAAGGTAAAAAAATGCTGCAAAGGGGAGATAAAATCAATTTGGTGTAGACATGGAGTTTTCCTTTGAGGAATCGAGATTAAGGTTTGCAAGGAAAGAAGATGAAGGGGAAACTGTTAGAGACAAATGAGACAAATTGTTCACCTCATAATGCAAGGAGGTTGCAACCTTCAACCTCATTGACTTCTCTTTTGTAAAACAAAGGAGCGATGGCTTCATTTAGTGTTCTCAACAAACCACACACCAAAAGAGAAAATTGTCACCTGTAAATAGAGACAAATCACTCACTAGGGCGTGCAATCTACCACTTTAACCTCATGAATTACTCACTTAGGAGGAAAGAAATATCTCAATATCAACAAATTGGTAGGCTGTCCATTAGCTTAATGTTGACATTTTACAATTGTTTTATGTTGCCTTGTTTCTTCACCGAAAAAAAGTTTATGCATTCATCTCTAGTTGTAGGTGGCCACTTTATTTGTTCGTAGGATTATTCCATAAATCACAACCTTCTGGCAATGAGTGTTCTCATGTAGGCATGCCCATTCATTTTTTTCATTAGATGTCACCATGGTTTGGTGTTGCATGTTTCATACACTCAATATAGCTCGAGTCAAAAGCACATTCCCCATCATAGATTAATTTTATGTGAAGCATCCTATCTATCATTAAAATCTTTGAAACCTTGAAACATATTTAAATAATTATATTTTAAACACATCCACAATCTTTTAAAATTTAAAAACTTTAAAACTATGATCATCCTAAATACTAAGAACACTATAGTTTGGATGAATAGATACATCAAATTCAGGTTGATTCAAGGTTGCTACCTTTCCCTACTACTTTTTCCTTTCCTTCTCAACTATATTCTAGCTACACGAGTTGTTGCAACCACAAGTTCAACACAAGGAGCATACTTATTTTGGAAAAGAAAGAACAAGATCTTATCTTCTTTGTTTGTTGTTGGGAAGGTGGCTTAGTCTCTTTGTCTCTTGAATATTCAGAAAGAATCTGAAATGCCTTGAAAACTTGAGAATGTTTTTGGATACCAAGAAAATTTAGAGAATAACTTATAAATTTAGAGGATACGTGGAAGGAAAATCTAATAAGAAATTTGAACACTCCCAAGTTCTAAGCATAATATGTCTTCATCCTGGTTGAATGATAACTAAGTTAAACTAATTAAGAAATAGACCTTTGAAATGGTTTGATCATTCAAGACTCTAAACTATAGTTTTGTATGTCAAATCCATCACAATTTTACAATATTGGTATATCAGACTTAGTCTGACTCAAGGAATGCAATTATGGTTATCTTGTTCATGTCCAAAATATTAATTGCTTCATTGTTTGCAAGAGTACACTTAATTGCTAGCCAAATTACAAGAAGATTTGTGTATTTCATTAAAAGAAATTAAATTGATGATTCATTTGACTATATGCTAATAAATTTCATTAATAAATTGTTTGCAAACGACTACTTTGGATGGAGGTAATGGAGATGTAGTTGTTGATCAATATCGTCATTACAAGGTATTACTCTTTGGAAATCTAAGATAAATAGATGTCACTAGTATAAACCCCTATACATTGGCTACATGTAAGACATCATCAACCCCTAGATGCAAATAAAACCTCAGTAAATTGTTGTGTGCCAAAGCTTTGAATATACATGCAAATTGTTGTTCGATGCATACAATTTATTGTCGTTATATTCCTAATTGTGATTGTAAACTAAGAATATATGTACAATATATTGCCAAAACTCTAAATATGCATGCAAATTGTTGTTTTATGCATACAATTTATCGTCGTTCTATTCTTAATTGTGATTGTAAACTAAGAATATATGTACAATGTTTTGTTGTCATGTGCACACTGCTTACAATTTGATGTTTTGTTCTATGCATACAAATTAATTCTGACTCAAATGAAGTAATAAATTTTCTAAATGTTATAGGAATTTATAGCCTTTGTATGATTTTGTTAATGGTTTCCTTTTTGTTTGTCCCATTCAAGTACAATTAGGAAAATAAACTCTTACACACAAGGGGAAGCACCATGACGAGATAAGCAAGTGAAGAGTAATGAAACCCAAGATATTTTGTTGAAGGAATATAAATCTTAGTAGAGAGTCTTGGACAAAAGATATGTTGTCGAGGAAGGTTCTAATTGATAGTTTTCAAAGATAGCCTTAGAAAGACCTTGCACAATACTAGATGAAGATTTCTCAAACTTGGAATTCCTCTGAGAAATGATGTTAAAATTTAAAAAACTTTAAAACTATGATCATCATTAATACTAAGAACATTGTAGTTTGGATGAATAGAGACATCAAATATAGGTTCATTCAAGGTTTCTACCTTTCCCTACTGACTTTTTCCTTTCCTTCTCAACTATATTATAGCTACATGAGTAGTTGCAAGCACAAATCCAACACAAGGAGCATACTTTGGAAAATAAAGAAAAAGATCTTAGAGCATGAGGAATCAATATGATCTACTAGAGGTAGGTTTAGGATTCAACCCTATTACATAAGAATGGAGAAACCGTACCAGAGAACTTATAGAAATTGAAATTGCACACAAGGTTGTTACAATTCATTTAAGTTTCATCCCACTCTTTCAGTGGCTCAATTTGGAATATATGGTCACATATTTCTATTATGTTTTCATTGACTCAGCCAATGGTATCAGACCTAGCGTTTAAACTTTTGCATGGAAATTTCATTTTCAATTTATAGTGTGAATAATAAGCTTAAAAAGCAAGCTTCTACTCCACTTGAAAGTAGTTAGGAGTACATCTATCACAAGCTCAAGTTGAATGGTGTGGGAGGTTCTAGATGTTACTTATACTATTCTTGAATTTGGATATTGTAATGTGGATAATACATAAGCGTGCCTTAATCTTCTCAAGGATATGGAACATAAATGTCTCTTTTTCAATGCTGGTTACAATGCAATTATCCATGGATTTTGTTGTGAAGGTGACTTAATTGGGGAAAGGAGGATTTTTGGGGACATGGGTTGGGAAGGTTTAGTCCACAGTATTTATAGTTATAACAGTGTTATTGATGGGTACTACACAATTTGTAACCTTACAAATGCATTTATTCATCTTAATGAAATGTTATTGTGAAATATTTGAAGCTCAACAAATTTACCTATAGCTCACTCCTTGATGGTTTGTGTAAAGATAGGTAAGTGTATGAATTCTCAAGATTTTCAAGGAATTTATAGATTTGGGGCTTATCTTTGACTGTGTTATGTACAATATTATGACTGGTGCTCATTGTAAATAAGGAAATATGCAAGGAACCTTAGATTTGTTAAATGAGACGGTTGGAACAAACATAATTCCAAACATTCAATTATATGAGTTTGATTGTTGGGTATTGTAAAAAAAGGCAACTTGTATCAGGCGTTTAATCTTTATGCCAAATTGGTTGGCTAAGGTATTGTTCATGATATTGTTACTTACAATGCAATTATTAGTGGACTTTGTCATGAAGGAGAAAGCGTTATTCTACTACGAGTTCTGTTTGTAAAACAATGTAAACATTTTCCGTCGTCACTCAATCCAATATCTACTTTCCACACATTGGACAAAATTCACTTTTTATTACTCAATTAAATAGTGCTACATGTTTGGTGTTTTCTATGTTGTTGAAATTTCCACCATAACAAGAAAGAAACCAACTTATATATGAAATGGTGGAACACAATATTGTCCCTAATGCATTTACTTACAAGGTACTAATTTATGGAATCTTTAAAATTTGCAAAGTGTAAGAGCCCAAAAGATTCCTCATAGCAATGCTAAAGGGGAGATTTATTCCTGGCATCGATTTTTTCAATATTTTGATTGTGAAACACTTCAAAGAGGGAGACATCAAAGAAGCTTTTGAGTTGTACTCTAGAATGGAAAGACAACGACTTGTCCCTGACATTGTGGCATTCACCAATGTTATGGACAAGCTATGCAATATAAGTAAGTGGAAAAATAGATTATTCGTAGAGTGGTTATTTATAGGACCCTCATTGCTACATTTTATAGAACAAAGATTTTACTCTTAAATTATCTGAATATGGTGGAAAGAAGTCTTTTGTCGGATATCATAACTTAGACCATCTTAATGGAATTTTACTACAAGACAAGTCATTAAAAAGATGCCCTTGGTTTACTCCATGAAATGGAAGAAAGAAGAAATATGTCGGATGTCATAACATATACTATCTTACTGAACTTTTACAGCAAGACAAGTCATTGACAGTATGACTTTTGTTTACTCGATGAAATGGGAGAAAGAGGAATCTTGTTGGATGCCATATCTTGTTAGTAATTTAATCGATGCATATTGCAAAGCAAGTTTCCTCCATGATGCTTTTGTAATTGTTCAATGTAATGGTATATGAATCTTTCTTGTTGTTGTAGGCTTACACAATTTTTACTACTTTATATTGCAACAAATGGTTTTAATGCTACATAATGAAATGTTTGAAAATGGGATATTACCCATTTTTGTTATTTAATCAACATTATTAAATCATGAATGTTTTAAGGACGGTAAATTGCATGAAGTGGGTACATTATGGATGAAAATGGAAAATTGAATTTTTGTATAGAGTATTAAAGATGGAGCATGAGCATGATAGGCGTTGTCATTGGAATGGTAGATATCTCCTTTTCTGTAAATATTGTTTGGTGGAAACCTCTTAGTTTAATGTGGAAATAAAAGCAAGATAGATGGGATGTGTTCAAGCCTAACCCGAGTCAATAGAGCTGACAAAATTCAGGCTAAAAGAAAGTTTTATGTTGTCGTAATGATAATTAAGATGGTTTTGGTTGCCTAATTCTTACATAGGAGTATTATACTATCTAACTTGTAAGTTATGATTGTCTCTTATGATGTGATGATTCCTATGATATGATTTTGTATTTTGACCTTTGTAAATAGATGGTTGAAGAGAGAAATTGTGTTTGTTTCACATTTAAGGCGAATCAACTGTCTTTTACAATCTAGTTTTGTTTCGGTTTATTTGGGAACAAGTCTTATTAATTTTAAGATTTGATTTTCATCATTTTTTTGTATATTTATATTGAATATATTTATTTGAGATTCTTATCACTGTCAATTTTGCATGACTTCTAATTTTAAAATAAATATAAATAAATAAAAACAATAATGAAAAAAAAATTATAATACACATCATATGCCTCCAATCTTAAATTTTCTATTACCATGGAAAAACTATTCAAATTCATGCTCACATAGTCTTAACTCAAACTCAAACTTGATAACTTCTAAGAAAAAAGTTAAGTTTGCATCTCACTTTGATATTAATAAAAGTATGCACTATGTAAGCGCAATGTACATCTCACTTTACTTAGACTAAAGCTAAGTTTGCATCTCACTTTAGTGTTTATAAAATTACGCACTATGTAAGTGTAATGGCAAACGTAGTCAAACTTAGTCAACTTTATTACGGAGGTGGAGAATAGTGTAAGTGCCTAGAGTGATAGTTTATGAAGTGAAAGATGTTGTAAGACTAAGTGTAATGTCAGACTCTCTCTCTCACACACACACACACACACAATCTTGACATGAATCATACATATAGTCATGCTGGTGATAGATCTCCTTACAACAAGGAGTAAATGAATTGATTTCTAATGATTTCAATCGAGCTAAACAATGATGTACCTTTCCATCAATACTTTCAAGTGATCTAAGACAATATGTAGATCAGATACAACAAACTAATATGTGATAGTTAACATTACTTTATATAGTCTTCAATGTTTCTACATTTTTTAAAACATTTCCAAATTGATTTCAATTTTAATTAGTTGTTTCTTTTATATATTTTCCATGACACTTTAACAAATTAAAATTGACAATTTGATGATGAGGAAGCTCTTCATGAAATATGTTTTACTAATAATTTTTTCACCTCGTCATATCTATGAGACCTTTATTATTTGTGTATTTGCAAAGTGTATGACACTTCTACTATTATGATACGACCTTTGTTAATTTCTTTCTTATCTTGTCACACAACGTTTGTTGAGGGGCCTTGTCTATTGCTAAAAACATTTGTTTTCACTTTGCTAAGAGGTCTTGGCCAATATTTTTTTTAACAACCTATGACAAACATCTTAACCTCAGAAACAACATAGTATCCTTTTATTATTTAAACCATTTAAGAATCTACGCCAATTTTTTAAAGCATTTATTGCTACCATTCTTAGGGAAATTGCTACGCTGAGCTCAGTCCCTTTTACAACAATTTTATGCTACCCTCTTGTCATTATTAAGAAATAAACTCAAATGAAGGGATCACCATACAAGTATTTCATGGATGGTAACACTCGTACACACTATCCTCTTGCACCTGCTCAAACTCTTTTGATCAATACAAATCTATGGGTGTTTTTCCTTCTATGTTGTCAGTTCAACAAGAAGTTTTCGTCATAAAAATGCAAAACAATTCTAGCGAAGGTCTCATGACGATTTCAATGAATGGCCATTTTTAATAACTTTGAATCTACTCACTCTCTACTACGTCCAATGTCTATATGTTTCATCATAGTACATTCGCTAAAACTGGTAGGAAAAGACAATTTAAGCCAAGAAGGACACACAAGTGAAGAGAATTACCAGAGGTGAAGTTATATTGAGGGGTCCGATATTGAGGGCTTCAACACCTGATATACAACAAGATGAAAACATGCAGTAGCATGTTACTTAATCATTCGTCATCAGTAATCCTATGGAGCAGTTGGATCCTCCTCCTCTATACTCATTTTCAATCATTTTGCTCTCTGATAAGTAGGGTCGTCTTTCACAGACCACAAAACTCGATTAAAGTATGACTGATACGTAGAATAGCTGGTACCTCGACCTTAATCTTGATCCATAATTATGATAACGCTATACTTAATGCAATTACTTATGCCACATATATTAAACAATAAATATAATGCTTAACACTTCATACCCTCACGATGTTTCCATAATTATGACAACCCTTGAGAAGAAAAATTCAAAGGTTGTACACTTTATGTTGTAAGCATTATATCATCATTCTTTATTGGAGATTCTTTTTTATTGGCTTTCTCAACCTCAATATTGTTGGACAAATCTTCATTACTCAACAAAATTAATTAATATTTTACCAATATATTTTATCTTTAAAAAAAATTGAATTTTATATTGCTTCTTTTTTAATCAAATAATATTAGTGTTTATTTATCCTTTTAGTAAATATTAACATCAAAATTTCTGAATCCCAGCACATATGGTACGTTGCTTATATCCACATAAGTACACAGTAATATCTTAGTTCATTTACGAGAAGGCTGAATAAAATCGATTATAAAACATTAATGTTTATTTATCCTTTTAGATGGTTAACATCAAAATTTATTATTCCCAACCTATATGTTGTGTCGCTGATCTCCATTGAAATACACGACAATATATCAGTTCATTTCCTAAAACGGTTAATAAAACTGATATCATATCACTAACAGATCAAACCAAAGCATTTTAGGTGTGCAAAACCAAAACACAAAAAAAACTTACACAATTGGCTTCGACTACTCGTTAACAACTAAGTATGCTCTTACAAAATAAGCAGCATTGGGAAACTTAAGCTAAAATTGACGTTTCCAGTAATGTCATTATAGGTGCTTCATAGTTCAGTGTGAGATATTATACAAAACTCATTTATTTAAAAAAATTTACTCAAACGTTTTAGATGTAGTTTAATATAACTAGCTGCGTAATCTCTTAATTTATGAACTTTTATAAGATATTACTTATGTTATAATAATTGTAATCATTATATTTGCAAAACCACTTAATCTTGGTTTAAAAAATAGTAGCAAGATCAAACTCATCTTTATCAAGGTTTAATGCATCTGAGCAAACTTATTTTTGGAAACTAGAATAGGTGAATAAAGATAATTTTCATTTGGAGGAAAAATGAGAAACGTTATATTTTGCATCACATGGGGTGCCAACTGGTGTCTGTTATCGGGCCATGAAATCGCCATTCTCTCTACGCGTCACCACGTTCTCTAGCAATCTAACATTGTCTTCTAGGAATATCATTCCCCAGAACTGGTATCCCACGACCTCTTACATATCTCGCCTCAACTTTGATTGCTGAAATTCAATGTTGCAGTTAAAGCTCGTCCTCTTTACCCATCAAGTGATAGAGAGTTTACCAAAACTAACTTCAACACTACTTGGTACCTCTGTCAGTTTCCTACACTGAAAATCCAAAGCGAATATTAATAAATATAAATGTTTGTTCAATGTCTTCTTGTAGTTCGTCGGTGTGTAAGAATCCTCTGGTACGGTATATTTCCTCAGTTGTGCCGGTCAGTTACAATGATGCACGTGGCAGATTACAGTTGGAAGAAAAAAATTACAGAGCAGACAGGTGGCACAGGGCGGTTGGTTAGATGCACGACGAAATGAATAGTGTTTTAAAAACAATCTTCAGAAAAAACGCCTTACGGCGTAAAAATCTTATAATTTATATTTCATGGTGAGTTTCTCCGGTGAACGGAACAGTGTTCAGATTGAAATATTTCTTAGTTTTTGAGTAGAGGTGATGGTGCATGACGGGGCGGCGGAGGAGTGGAGGTCGCAGGAGGAGGGCTTCGGAGGGAGGGGAGGAGTGGAGTTCGCGGAGGAGAGAGATCGGTAGCAGAGAGACAGGGAGCTGCAGGGCTACCGAGGGAGGGGCGAATGGGAGGTCCCGGAGGAGGGGAGGGCTGCGCAGTGGGAGTGGAGCTGGATCTGAGGGGTGCGAAGAAGAGTGGAGGGAAGGCTCACTTGGAGGTTGGGTAGAGTGGAGGGAACATATCATTTTTTTATTATAGTTTGGTAATATTATTTTCCGTCGACATAATTTGGACAAAGGTTATAAGATTCACAAACGTTACAAAATCTCCCTCATACTAGGTTGTAGATGAAAAGTATCCAAAGGAGTAATCCTTCAAAATGAAAAAGGCACAATCTTCAATATGTAAGATTTTGTAGAGAAAATGAGAAAGAACAAAGTTGTTCATACAACTAGCCTAGATCCAAATCCTTAGCTCTATCAAGCCACCAGAGGGATCAAATCTCTCGAGGTGCAAACTTTTTCTTAGGTATTGCATTGAATGAGCTATCAACTTTGTTGTGTCCTATATATAGCCATTTGATTCAAACCAAAATACACATCTTTTTATTTAAAGTCCACATATAATATTTTTATTAATAATATTTAATATTATTTATGGAGACATAATATTTTTTATTATTTTCTATTTTGTTAGTAACGAACATTACAACATCTCTCCATACATGGTTTTAAAACCATATGCAAGGCCCTCCTAAAACCATGGGTTGTTTAGAAGGCCTTGCACATGGTGTTAAAACCATTTTCAAGGCTAAACCATGTACAATAAAACCATGGGTTGTTTAGGAGGCTTTGCACATGGTTTTAAAACCATGTGCAAGGCCCTTCTAAACCATGCACAATAAAACCATGGGTTGTTTAGAAGGCCTTGCACATGGTTTTAAAACCGTGTGAAAGGCCAACATTTTTTTTGCCCATAATTCATTTTTTTATTTTTTATTATTTTGATAGGTAAGAACATTACAACATCTTTCCCATATTGTGTTGTTTTCTGATCCACATTTTTTTTTAGGATAATTAATTTTTTACTTTTTTATTGTTTTGTTAGGTAGGAACATTACAACATCTCCCCTTTATTAGGTTGTTTTTATGGCGCACATTTATTTTGGCCGATAATTAAAACTTTTATTTTTTATTATTTTGTTAGTAACAAAGGTTACAAGATCTCCCTCATATTAGGTTTGTTTTTTGCCCACATTTATTTTGGTGGATAATTTAAAAAAAAATTATTTATTTTATTTTGTTAGGAAAGAACATTACAACATCTTTCCATACATGGTTTTAAAACCATATGCAAGGCCCTCCTAAAACCATGGGTTGTTTAGGAAGCCTTGCACATGGTATTAAAACCATTTTCAAGGCCCTCCTAAACCATGTACAATAAAACCATGGGTTTTTTAGGAGGCCTTGCACAACCATGTACAATAAAACCATGGGTTGTTTAGAAGGCCTTGCATATGGTTTTAAAGCCATGTGCAAGGCCAACATTTTATTTTGCAGATATATTTCAATTTTTTATTTTTATTTTTATTTTGATAGGTAGGAACATTACAACTTCTCCCCTATATTGTGTTTTTTTTTACCCACATTTTTTTTGTGGATAATTAAATTTTTATTTTTTTATTGTTTTGTTAGGTAGGAACATTACAACATATCCCCCATATTAGGCTGTTTTTTACCTATTTATTGTTTTGTTAGGTAGGAACATTACAACAACTCCCCCATATTAGGTTGTTTTTGTGGCGGACATTTATTTTGGCCGATAATTAAAACTTTTATTTTTTATTATTTTGTTAGCAACAAAGGTTACAAGATCTCCCTCATATTAAGTTTATTTTGGCCCACATTTATTTTGGCAGTTAATTAATTTTCTTTTTAAACTATTTTGTTAGTCTTGTTCTATAGCCCAGTATGGGGGAGATCTGGCAACGCGATGTAACTTGATGTAACGTTAGTAATGTTTGTAACATGTAGGCAAAAAATAATAGTGATAGTGAATATTATGGGAGAGATCTTGTAATGTGATGTAACGTTAGTAACCTTTGTAACATGTCGGCAAAAAATATTAGTGATAGTAAATATTATGGGAGAGATCTTGTAACTTGATGTAACTCCGAGAGAGATCAAATCTCCAACTTAGACATGAAAGTTCAAGTTGCCAACATTAAGTTGGCTATAAAAAGAAAAAAATTAAAAATTAAAAATAAAAACAATTATATCTCAAGCCTTGATGCAATACATAATATCTCCTCAACCCCACCTCCAGTGCAGCCATAACTTTGTAACTTCCTCGTACCAACGTGTGCTCCATCTGACGATCTCCTGCGCGTGCTCTATCAATCGACAGGCTCATGCTGCCATCTCCCATCCAACTATATATTAAATTATATATATTAAAAAATATATATTTGAATATATATATAGCATTCATATCAATATCCCTTTCAAAGGAAAATATTGCAATAGATGTTTTCAAAGAGCAGCGAATCCATCACAAAGAAAAAGAAATGGAGTTGGTTGGTTTTGTTGGAAGCATTTTCTTTTTTTTCATACACTAAGCAAAATTTATGGAAATGTTCAATATGCTAATCACACCCTTTTTACTTCGATAATACTGTAGTCAGGAAACACTTATTGAATAATTGACAAAAGAAAATATACTTTAGAAATATTTGGACAACATGTGTCAAGTGCAATCTCCTTCGCGTGCTCTATCCGTCGGTAGGCTCACGCCATCTCCCAGCCAGCCTATTATAGAGTTGAGAGCAGACAAATGTGAGTGGACAAGACAACAATAGAGTCAAGTCTAAACCCTCCTGGATGTATTCTAATTAACAAGCCATTAAAACAATGAATTGAAATGATTCATACTACATCTTTTAGATCAATCGGCAGGTTGCGTGTGCTCTATCCGTCAGCAGATATATATATATATATATATATATATATATATATATGTTGAAATATATATTTTAATATTAAATATATTGAAATATATTAAATAAATTTAATTTAATATAATTTTAATTTTACTTTAAAAAAATGAAATTTCTATTTAAATTAATATTTATATTAAATATAAATATAATATTTATATGGATTAGATATCAAATCTTTCAATATTTGAAATCATAGATCCTTTTTATTATTTGAAATATTTATATTAAATATAACATTAATATTTATATTAATATGATGATGCAACCCAGCATAAGAAGGAATTGGGAGATTTGATCTCTCTCGGTGCTTGATAGAGCCTAGGATTTGGATCTACGCTAGTAACGTTACAACATAATAATTTTTTTAATATTATTTATAGCTGACATATACAAGAGTAACGTTACGTAACGTTACATAACGTTATGTAACGTTACAAGATCTCCCCCATACTGAGATGTAGAGCGCCTCTCGACACAATAATGTATGTAAAGATCAACACATGCTATTGGATGAACAATATGAAAAATATAGTTCTTTACTTAGACATGGGAATCCTATTTGACAACTTCATTTGAATAAGAATTATGAAGAATTCAAGCAATGCATTAGTAGTGTGTATCTTTCATTTCATTTTATTTTAATGAAAATTAAAAACAAAAGAATAAAATACCAAGCGCTAGTTAATATTCCTTGAACGTTTCTGCAACCATGAGATTAAAAACATAAATTTCTTAATGAATTCCAATTAACTTGGAAAATAAGTTCTTACCTTTGGTGCCACATAAATTATGGTCCCATAATGTTATATGAAAGACTCCTTGAATGTAATACCCCATTTTTTAAGCCTACATTTTAAATATGTATGTAATGATGAAGTGGATAGAAGCCATATTAAAAATGGTCACCAAAGATATTGTAATGATATACATTTACTAGTAATATATATCCCTAATGGCTACAAATGAACAAAGTAAATAAGAGATGGGGTCTATGATTCCATAAGTGGGGTAAGTGAAAGGGGGCTAAGGGGAGAGTACATTAGTGAGTTATATAGACAAAGTCCCTATACTTCCTAGTAAACCATAGTTACAAATATTCCCTAAAGTACCTGATCCATGTATATGGGGATTGATTTATTTTACCATTACTTAATTACCCTGAACTAGGGATCAACATAAGTGGATGCCTCATGAGGAGCCACATGGCAAGTTGTGAACACATATATAGAATGTGGGAAATTAAGTTATGGCATCATTCTTCCAATCATTCCAATGACTTAAGCTTCCATGCTTCTTGATGGAAATTCTCATGGGAAATTGGTATTGATTATTATTGACCCATTGTGAGAGGAAACATGGTCTATATTTGAGAATCCATGTAATCCAAGTAGTGAGATTCCATGGCTCCTATGTTGGAGAGCTAGAAGGGAATTGGGATATCCTAAGTGATCACATGTATAGAAGGGGATCCCATTCTTAGTTTTTTTGGGATGAGGGGGGAGAATGTTAGTTGTTTGGGATAGTCGTAGAGGGTGCTTTTGTATCAAATAATTTCTAAGTTATGGGTTGAGTAGGAAACTTGTAACGTCCCTGACCCTCCGACCGACGAAGAGGACGCTACCATAACACTATCTACCTGGGCATTTAGCCCCATAAAACGTAAAATAAAATGCATTGAACCAAGATACACATATGCATATAGAATTATCATTTAGCAGAAGCAAATTAAATTTAATTCAAGAATTCAACACATTTTAACATGTTCATCATAATTCATATAAACAATACAGTTGCATGGGTAATTCACAAGAAAACTTATCTTCGAATGAAGCTTCCCGCAACCAGCTATGCCGCTGCAACGTTTCACCCAACCATAGGCTAGTGTGCTCCTTAATCTCTCAGCAACACCATCACCCCTGAGCTGGGCATGATTCCCCAAGGAAAAGGGAAACTACGCAGGCTCACACATAGCCAAGGATACCACAAAATTCAGCCAAACCAACGAGTTGGGTTTATCAAGTTATCAAGAGATGGAAGCACTGTCTGCTAAGCTAGTGGGCTCACTGAAGAGCTAAGGATGCCTACACCAGAACTAGCTTGACTCCTAAGACATCTACACACACCCAACACAAGGAATCATTCCCTTCTCTACTGCACAGTCCCTCAGGCCGTGACTTCCCTTCCAGTGCTATTTAGGGGGTGTAGAGAAGAGATTCATTCCTCTAGCTCTGTCTATGAGGCTCCTGCACAACACTAGGTTTGTCAAGTAGACTCCTTTCCACAATTACCTAGTCCAAAGACTAATTGTATACACAACAATATACACAACTTTTGGGTTTGGGAAAAGAGTTCGGCCACAAAATCAATTGCCATGGTGGGCGAAAACAACCCAATAACAACAACCCGAATCCCAGGGACATTTTAGCCCTAACGTGGCCAACAACAAAAATAGATACGCAATAATTACAGATAGGAAACCCAAACATGAATTTACAGACGGAAAAAAAAACAACAAGGAGAGAAATATGATCTCAACAATCATTTAATGACTTCCTACGCCAAAATTGACCTCTGCAAAAACCCAATTCACGTTTTTTATTCTTGAAGACGTCTATGGCAATACGGGAGCCCAAAACAACTGATATGAAACCCAAAAATGGATTTCTGGCTTCTTGGCCACTCAACAAGGTAAAAACAGTTCCCAGCCATGGAAGAATCCATGAAAATGCAATAAAAACGTAAATCTTCCTTTCCCACGTATTGAACAATGCCAAAACGAATTTCTGGGCATGCAAAAATGAGGGAAATGAGAAAAAACGTGAATGATAACACATAGGAAACTTCAGTTGCATGCAGGAAGCCAATGTGAAGGTGAATGGGTGAGGAAAATGGAAGTAATGGGCGAGTAATGACTTGGGCATGCATTTTCCAGCATTTACTTGCCCCATAAGTCAGAAAAATGTTTTCCAATATCTGATGACTTCTTCAATTCGAATTTCTAACTGCCATACTCTTCCCCATTCCCATGCATTAACTAACTCAACCATATTTTGGAAGAATTAAATGATTGGGCACAAAAGACAAAATGGGTAGTTGAGGGTTTGATGGGTTCTCCCTTTGACATTTGACTTTTCCCCATGGGCCCAAAGTTTAAATAATTCCCCCTCCCTATTCCTAAGGAAAATCATGCCCTTTTCATTATGGTTGCATTGACATTGCTGGTTGTGGGTATTTTTAATTAAAATGCATATTTACATGATGCGAAATTATAATGTGTTGGCTAGCACGAATATACCATCGGCAACGATTTTTAATCGCCGGAACATAAAACGTTAAATCAATGCTGGGGATTTTTCCTTTAGCTCCACACCATGATTAATTACAATATATACACCATATCCATTTAATGCAAACTGGGTCAAAACCGGGGTGTTACATTCCTCTCCCCCTTCGATAGCACTGTCCTCAGTGCTTTACAAAATTGAACAAAATGCTACACTGGTATCGCCTCAGTGTTTGATAGAATTGAACAAAAATGGATGTGCCAATCGCATGGCATCCTCCAGCTCACATGTAGCCTCTTCAAGACTGTAGTGCTCGCATTGTAGCTTTACCTGCCCTATGGCTCGGTTCCGGAGCATTGTGACCTTCCTATCGAGGATACGCATTGGATCGATTTGGAACTCTCCCTTGGGTTCCACCTGAATCACATCCCAATTTATCACATGGTTAGGATCATGTACATATTTCTTAAGCAAAGCAACATGAAAAAATTATGAGCTCTAGTGCTAGCAGGTAATGCAAGTCTATATGCAACTGGCCCTATTCTTTCAAGCACTTCAAACGGCCCACAATATCTAGGTGACAGCTTGGCACAACTTCCAAGCTTCAAGGAACTCTTCTTTGCCCTCACTCTGAGGTAAGCATGATCCCCTACACTGAACTCTCTGTTCACCCTATGCTTATCTACATAGATTTTCTGTCTGTCCTATGCTGCTTTAAGATTCTGTTTGATCTTTATAACCTCCTACTCCATCTCCTTGAGAAATTATGGACCAAGCACAACCATGTTCACTGGATTATCCCAAGTCACCTCGTGTCCTACACCTTTTTCCATACAAAGCTTCATACGGACTCATCCCTAAGGATGCTTGCTATCCTTTGTTATAAGCAAACTCTACCAAGTGTAAGTAATCTTCCCACTTGGTGGGTTTGTCCATCACATACATGCAGAGCATGTCTTCAATCACTTGATTAACTCTCTCCGTCTGCCCATCAGTCCGAGGATGGTAGCAAGTGATGAAGTTTAGCTTTGTACCCAAATCTGCAAACAATCCCTTCCAAAACTTGGAAGTGAACTTGACATCTCTGTCAGAGACTATTGCATTAGGCAATCCATGCAATTTGAAAATCTCTTTCATGAAGATTCACCAATCTTATGCGTAGACTTAACCAGTATAAAATGTGCTACCTTTGTCAACTTGTCTACCACAACCATGATGGAATCATGTTGTCTCTAAGTCATTGGCATTCCTATAATGAAATCCATGGAAATAACTTCCCATTTCCATTCTGGAACTGGCAAAGGCTGCAACAAACCTGCTGGGTGTTGATGCTCAACCTTTATCTGCTGACATTTCATGCACCTAGAAATATATTCAGCCACGTTCTTTTTCTTTCCTGGCCAAAAGTACTGATTTCTAGCTGTAGCAATTGTCTTCTGATATCCTGGGTGACTAGAATATGGAGCTTGATGGATTTCATCCATAACAACTCTCCTTATATCTGCTACATTTGGAATATAAATTTTGCCTTTATAAGTAAGAAGTCCATCTTCTTCCAACTTATATCCCTCATACCTCTTCTCAAGACTTTGCTGCTGTAATTGGTGTTTTACTTGCTCATACAATTCATCTCCAGCAGTATGATTAACAATCTGCTACCTCAAATCTGATTGGCAAATACTAAGAGATGCCACATGCATTTCCTGCACCTTCCTGCTGAGCGCATCGACTACTTTATTCTCTTTTCCCTTTATGTTCTTGATTTCAAAATCAAACTCACATAAAAACTCTAGCCATCTCGCTTTCCTAGCGTTCAAAGTAGGCTAATCAAACAAATACTTCAGACCGCAATGGTATGTCCTTAGCTCAAATATTCTACCCATCAAGTAAAGCCTCCACATATTGAGAGCATGTACTATGGCTACAAGCTCTAGCTCATGAGTGGCATATTTATTCGCATGCTCCTTCATATTTCTTGACTCGTAACATATCACATGGTTGTCTTGCATAAAGACTCCTCCAAGGCCTTTCCCGCATGCATCGGTACATACCACAAAATATTTCTTCGGGTCTGCAGCTTTCAATATTGGTGCATTGGTGAGAAGATTCTTTAACTGTTGGAAGCTTTCTTCACACCTCGATGTCCATTCAAACTTTATCCCCTTCTTTTGCAAAGAAGTGATGGCATGTGCAACTTTGGAGAATCCTTCAATGAATCTTCTGTAGTATCCTACAAGTCCCATAAAAGATATTACATCTGTCACATTTCCTGGAGTAGGCCAATTCATAATGGCTTCAATCTTTTCAGGGTCCACTGATATACCCTCTTCTGAGATAATGTGACCCAAATACTGAATTCTATCTCTATAGAAGTCACACTTCCTCAGCTTTGCATATAGTTGATGCTCCCTGAGCAATTGCAATGTCAATCTCAAATGCTCTTCAGACTCTTCCTCATTCTTAGAATAAATAAGAATGTCATCAAGGAAAACAAGAACAAACCTGTCCAAATACCTGCTAAAGACACTATTCATAAGGCACATAATTTTAGCTGGTGCATTTGTTAGAACAAATGGTACCACTACAAACTCATAATGTCCTTACCTTGTTCTGAAGGCTGTATTATGAATGTCTTCATCCTTGATTCTCACCTAGTGGTAACCAGACCTCAAGTCAATCTTGGAAAATACCTTTTTCTCCCCTCATTTGATCAAAGAGGCCATCAATCCTAGGAAAAGGATATTTATTCTTCACAGTAACTTTGTTCATCTGTCTGTAATCAATACACAACCTAAGTGTGCCATATTTCTTCTTTACAAACAGAATTGGTGCTCCCCAAGGAGACACACTCGGCCTGATATACTTATTCTCCAACAATTCTTGTAGTTGCATCTTCATCTCTAGCATTTCTAGTGTACTCATCCTGTAGGGTGTCTTGGACACTGGTGTTGCTCTTGGCACAAGTTCAATTGTGAAATCAATGTCTCTCTTTGGATGAAGCCCTGGAATCTCATCGGGAAACACATCCCTAAATTCCTGCAACACCTGATAGTCCTCCAACCTAGGAGTTTCATCCTCTGTTGCCTCCAAAATATGAGCTGCATACAATTGACAACCTTTCCTACAGAATTTCTTCAACTGCATTGCTGAAACCTGCTGCATAGAAATCACCTTTGGAATACCTCTTACAACTATGGGGTTCCCTTCTTCATCCATGCACTTGAAATTCTTATTATAGCAATCAAGTTTTACTCTGTGAGATTCTAACCAATCCATTCCGATGAGAACGTCATAGGAACCAAGTGGTAGAACATTCAAATCTACGCAAGTGACCAATCCATTCATGACCAATGGACATTTGTCTACCACTTCACTAACCTTTTTCTTAGTTCCAGTGGCTAGCTGAACTAACCAAGATTTTCTATGCTTTACTTTCTTAAAAGCACAAATCTCCACTACTCTAGGGGTAATGTAACTGTGAGTAGAACCAGGGTCAATCAAAATAGAAACAGATTGCTCAACAATCTTACCTGCAACTTCAACCATAGTTGATTGGTGATCTTCCCGGCGGTCCTCCAGTGCTGCATAAATCCTAGGGATGACCCTTGCTACTTGACCCACTGTTTCTGATTCTTGAATATTGTAAGATGGCCTTGCATTCTCATTCTCAAGTGGACAATTTCTGCGCATGTGGGGTCCTCCACATTTCCAACATTGGAGAGGTTCCCTGTTCTGCTGCGGATCTCTTGGCTTCTCTCCCACCACTTTAGTTGGCTTACTTGCAACTTGGGATGTTTGTTTCTGCTGATTCCTGAAGTTAGAAAGTTTGAAACCTTTCTTCCTTTGGTCAGACTTCTCATTCTTATTGTCCTTCCATGTCTTATGACAATCAGGTTTACCTTTGTTTTGCTCATAGTAGTACTTAGCTTTCCTTATTGCTTCTTCAAGAGTTCTAGGTTCATAAAACTCAATTCTGTTTTTGTAAGACTGAGGCAATCCACTCAGGAAATGCTGGATCTTCACTTTTTCATCTTTGATATACCTGACATACCTCAACAGCTCCAAGAACTTGTTTGCATACTCTTCCATAGTCTCCTGTCCCAATCTCAGCTCATGGAATTCTTTAATCTTATCATCATAGTACCTATCAAAGAGGTACTTCTGCTTGAAGTATTTCTTGAATTGTTTCCACATAATTCTTCTTTCATTGACCTTTTTTACTTTTCCGTGGTGTTCCCACCATATGGATGTTCTTCCAGTCAAATTGAATATAGCTACCCTTTCTTTCATATTTCTGGAGTAGTCTTGAACT
This sequence comes from Pseudotsuga menziesii, assembly GCA_001517045.1. Classification (NCBI taxonomy): domain Eukaryota; kingdom Viridiplantae; phylum Streptophyta; class Pinopsida; order Pinales; family Pinaceae; genus Pseudotsuga; species Pseudotsuga menziesii. The sequence continues at coordinate 524,056 of LPNX010782246.1, forward strand.
TGGAAATACTTCCTCATCCCAAGAAGCCAAGCCTCAACTTCTTGACCAGTCTTGACCTCACCATTAAAAGTAGGAGGCCTTGCCTTTCTGAATTCATCTCATGAATTGTTCTAGTAACATCTCCTTCTCTTATTCCTACGAGATGGAGAGCTTCAATCCCCACTGGGTTTTTCAGAATCAGATGACCCATTGGTAGGCCATTCTGGAGTATTCCTCCTGTCCCTGGAATCCCTCCTTGAGACATGGGACCTTTTACGGGAATCTCCCCTGGCGCTACTTTTGCTTCTTTTTGGAATAGCTGTCTGATGCCCAGAGTTTATCTGTCCCTGGATGTCTGTCAAACTATGCAGTATAGCTGCATTTGTCTTATTTTGATCTTCTTGAGCCTTAAGCATCCTTTCATTGTCTTCTCTGCAACTTTGCAAATCCACCCTTAGGCTCCTCATGGTGGCTGCAAAATATGGGGGAGTATCTTGAAATCTTCTCCCATTGGACTCTGTCTCGTCATTACCAACTCTAACATTTTATCCCATAGCATCTTCCTCGAACTCATAGGGATCCTGTGCATCATTCACGTCATCGATCCTCATCTTGGCCCAACCAAGAACGAATTTTTTCGAAACTGCTCTATGCGGAATGTTGCCTCTGAAGGTGACTACAATTTTGCACAATGTGTTAATAAACACAACTGTTAGCTGCATAACAATATCCTGAGTTCATAATTACTTACCTGCATTTGGAAAATACTATATTGACAACTTTGTCAAAACACATAATTTTCTTTTCACCAAGAAGGCGGTCTTAGGGGGACGACGGGGGTCAAGGGGGATTGCCCCCTTGTGGCTCTGTAGGGCAGGTCGAGGGCAGCGCCCTCATTTTTCTTTTTGTAAATATTTGATTTCCGTGCAATCTGGCACATAAGATCGCTGTAATTTTTCTCCTTTTCATCCCTGTAAATCCACTGAAAAACTGCTGAAAATATGCTTTTCCCATTGAAAAAACTCATTTTTTTAATCTAATCAAAGCCCTTCCCAACTAGTCATCCAATGTATCGGGTCAGTAGTTGAAAACTCTTTCGACACCTCAGCGGACCGATATTCATTTGTCTTCCGATGCACATTGGATCGATCTTGCTCTATCCTCTGATACACATTGGCTCGATCTTCCTCTATCTTCCGAAGCATCGGCTGATCAATCTTCTATTATTTTTCGAGATTTCCTATACTTAGAAAAAATTCAAATTTTTCTTCTCATCTTCCTCTTTCTGTCGTCGTGTCGGCTCCCTTCTAGGAAGCCTTGCCAACACCTCGGCTTCGCCTAGCCAAGGCCACCGGTAAACTTAGAAAAATTTTCAAAAAATTTCTTCTCTTCTTCCTCTTTCCACCGCGGCATCGGCTCCCTTCATACTTTCTCATCCGATGTCATCGGCAGTCCTTCAGCTAACTAAGACAACGTATCAGCTGGCTTCAGCAAACATCTTCCGACGATTTCGACACTTAGAAAATTTTTAAAATTTCTCTCTGGTGGGTTTGTTTATCAGATGGACTCAACTTAAGTCATCCGACGTATTGGATGGACTTTCTCCTAAGTCATCCGACGTATTGGATGGGCTTCAGCCTAAGTCATCCAATATTTTCCATACTTAGAATTATTTTTTTTGAAATTTCGTGTCTTTCACATTTTTCCTCTGCTGGGCAGAGGGAAACCTTGCCTCTGTCACTGCTTTTCATGGCCCATTGAGGCCCATGCTACAACGAAGCTCTGATACCACACTGTAACGTCTCCGACCCTCTGACCGACAAAGAGGACGCTACCATAACACTATCTACCCAGGCATTTAGCCCCATAACATGTAAAATAAAATGCATTGAACCAAGATACACAGATGCATAAAGAATTATCATTCAGCAGAAGCAAATTACATTTAATTCAAGCATTCAACACATTTTAACATGTTCATCATAATTCATATAAACAATACAATTGCATGGGTAATTCACAAGAATACTTGTATTCAAATGAAGCTTCCTGCAACCATCTATGCCACTACAATGTTCCACGCAATCATAGGCCAGTATGCTCCTTAATCTATCAGCAACACCACCACCCCCGAGCTGGGCATGATTCCCCAAGGAAAAGGGAAACTAAGCAGGCTCACACATAGCCAAGGATACCACAAAATTTAGCCAAACCAACGAGTTGGGTTTATCAAGTTATCAAGAGATGGAAGCATTGTCTGCTAAGCTAGTGGGATCACTGAAGAGCTAAGGATGCCTACACCAAAACTAGCTTGACTCCTAAGACATCCACACACACCCAACACAAGGAATCATTCCCTTCTCTATTGCACAGTCCCTCAGGCCATGACTTACCTTCGAGTGTTATTCAAGGGGTGTAGAGAAGAGAGTCATTCCTCTAGCTCTGTCTATGAGGCTCCTGCACAACACTAGGTTTGTCAAGTAGACTCCTTTCCACTCTTACCCAATCCAAATACCAATTGCATACACACAAATATACACAACTTCTAGGTTTGGGAAAACAGTTTGGCCACAAAATCAATTGCCACGGTGGGTGAAAACAACCCAATAACAACAACCCAAATCCCAGGGATGTTTTTTCCCTAACGTGGCCAAAAACGAAAATCGATACACAATAATTATAGATAGGAAACCCAAACACAAATTTACAGATGGACAAAAACAACAAGGAGAGAAATATGATCTCAACAATCGTTTAATGACTTCCTAGGGCCAAAATTGACCTCTGCAAAAACTCAATTCGTGTTTTTGATTCCTGAAGATGTATATGGCAATACGGGAGACCAAAACAACTGTTATATAACCAAAAAATGGATTTCTAGCTTCTTGGCCACTCAGCAAAGTAAAAACGGTTCCCAGCCATGGAAGAATCCATGAAAATGCATTAAAAATGTAAATCTTCCTTGCCCATGTACTGAACAATGCCAAAATGAATTTTCGAGCATGCAAAAATATGGGAAATGAGTAAAAACGTGAATGATAACACACATGAAACTTCAGCTGCATGCAGGAAGCCAATGTGAAGGTGAATGGGTGACGAAAATGGAAGTAATGGGTGAGTAGTGGCTTGGGCATGCATTCCCCAACATTTACTTGCCCCATAAGTTAGAAAAACATTTTCCAAAATCTGATGATTTCTTCAATTCGAATTTCTGACTTCCATACTCTTCCCCATTCCCATGCATTAACTAACTCAACCATATTTTGGAAGAATTAAATGATTGGGCACAAAAGACAAAATGGGTAGTTGAGGGTTTGATGGGCTCTCCCTTTGACATTTGTCTTTTCCCCATGGGAACCAAAAGTTAAATAATTCCCCCTCCCTATTCCTAAGGAAAATCATGCCCTTTTCATTATGGTTGCATTGACATTGTTGGTTGTTGGTATTTTTAATTAAAATGCATATTTACATGATGCGAAATTATAATGTGTCGGCTAGCACGAATATACCATCGGCAACGATTTTTAATCGCCGGAACATAAAATGTTAAATCGATGGTGGGGATTTTTCCTTTAGCTCCACACCACGATTAATTACAATATATACACCATATACATTTAATGCAAACGAGGTCAAAACCAGGGTGTTACAAAACTGAGGAACCCCACCCTTGTGGAATGATAGCCTTAGCTCCCATTCCTCTTCTTCCTCTTCTTCATTACTCTTCTTCCTCTTCTTACTTCCAACGAATGAAATACACCCACGTTTTTCTACTGAAATCATCAATGAATGGTAACCACCACTGAGTGACTGATTCTTCATTCGACCACACAAATCAGTGTGAACAAGTTCTAGAGGTGCATGTTCCCTTCGAGACATACCTTTAGGGAAGTTATCCCTATGCTGCTTTGATAGAATGGAACACTCACATGTTCTTACTGGCTCCTTCATAGGGGGTAATCCTTTAACCATATTTTTCTACTGCAACAACTTTATACCAAGAAAATGAAGGTGCTAAAATCTAAAATTCCATAACAAAAAAACATCCATGCATGTTTCTTTTTGGGAAAAAGAGCTTACTTGCTTGCTGCAACTCATGACTGGTGGATACATTTTGTTTCTAGTCACTTGTAGCTTGATGGTCAACTGTCTACTTGGGGGTTTTTCATATATGGAATAGTTTGATCCCTCAAATATAAGTCTGTATTTATTTTCAGTGAGTTTCCTAATGCTGAGCAAATTATTCTTCAATCTTGGAGCATAATATACATCTATAATGGTCTTTTGTTGGCCTTGTTTGGTTTGGTTAGTATTTTGACCACTCCTTTTCCAAGAATTGGAAATACCTCATCCTTGTCGAATTTAACCTCTATCTTCACTCACTCATCTAGGTTTGCAAGTTGACTTCTATCACCATTAATATGGTTGTTGCATGCACCATCTAAAAGCCAAGTCCCTTTGGGATTTCGTGTGCAACATGACATGTAAGAGATAACAAATCTTCTTTGTTCTCAGAGGTGTTAGTCAAATTGGCATTTTGTTTTGCTCAATCAAATTTCTTCTTTCTACATTCATTGACAAAATTTATTGCAATAATAACACTTAACATTATATTTATCAGACCTCTTTTTGTCATAGTTCCCACTTTCAAGATCTTGATCTTGATCTTGATCTTCCTTTCCATTTCTATGGCCTCCTTTGCCTCTTCCTCTTGATCCACTTCTACATCTGCCTCTTCCTATGCCTTATGAGGATGAGACCTAGGATTTGAAAGCATTCCCCATAGAGGACTCCTTATTCTTATTGATTCTGGATTCATATAATAGTGATGATCCCGTCAACTCATCTACGGAGAATTGGCTTAGATCTTTTGCTTCCTCTATATCTGCAACTTTCAAATCAAATTTGCTAAGTAGAGATCTCAAAACCCTTTCAACCACACTTTGATCAAATTAATTTTCACCACAGTTATTTAGTGTATTAACTATCCCCATGACTTGGGTAATAAACAAATCAACTGTATCTAATTCTTTCATCTTTAAATCTTCAAAATCTCTTCTTAAGTTTTGGAGTTTAGCAGTATGTATCTTACCAGCACCCTGGTAACTAGTTGCCAAGGTTTACCATGCATCTTTGGAGTGTACTGAAGCCAATACCTTTGAAAAAATGCTATCATCCAATGCATTCATGATATGATGCAATGCTTTGCATCCTTCTTCCCATGAATCCTCAGGATATCTTTTTCTTCATTTGATAAGGCTTGTTTAAATGCTTCATCTGTCGGTTCAGAATAGCCATGCACAACATATTCGCACACATATTATGATATTAAATAGACCACCATCCTTGTGGCCACATATCATAGTCCTTTTTTTCCAGTAAGAATAGAATTTTGAGATTGGTTGTAGCTACTAAAAACCATACTGCAGTGTTTGTCTCCTTAAAAAATTCTCATCTTTTGAATAAAATTTCCACTCTTTATGAGCCAAAAAGTGGATCCTCAAATTATCGCTCCTCTGAAAAGGGTAGCCTAGCGATAATTCTAAAATAATCACTCCTGAGACTAGTGTGTGGGCACAAAAATTCCAAAAAATTATTGCCCCTTTTGCTATTGCTAGGGAGGGGAAATTCCAAAAATTATTACTCATTTTACTATCGCTCCCTCTTATAGAAGCATTAGAGGAAATTTCAACTCAAAATGGGCCTTTCAACCCTAACTCAAATTCCATGTCATCATGTGTTAGTGAATGAAATTGCTTTAAATTTGAAAGTCTTAATCAAATTTTTAATATAAATTTAGGGATAGGTATCATAAAAAAACTACTTTTTTTGTTCGTATTTTCAACATATCTCCTTTTGTTTACCCAAATTTCGATTGGGAGAGCTTGTTGGATGCGGAATTAAATTCTGCATCCAACAAGTACCCACTCTACGTACTTTTGACAAACCATTCTACCGCAAAAACAAGAAATACCTGAAAAAATGTGATGATGACATCATCATTATGTTTGTTCAGGTATTTCTTGTTTTTTGCTATTTCAGGTATTTCTTGTTTTTGCGTTACTGTGGTTTGTCAAAAGTATGCAGAGTGGGTACTCATCAGATGCATAATTTAATTTCGCATCCAACGAGCTCTCCTGATCGAAATTTGAGTAAAAACACAGGGAGATATGTCAAAAATACAAACAAAAAAAGTAGTTTTTTTCTTTTCTTCCTCCAAAATTAATAAATATTATTTTATTATTTCAACTATTATTTTATTATTTTCCTTAGGAGGCCCATTTTGAGTTGAAATTTCCTCTAATGATAGGGGAAAAAATATTCTTTGAATCTTTCAACAATTCTCTTTCACACTCTGAGATATTCTTCTTTGCTTCGATCCATCTTCTTCCTTGCTTTTATACTAATATGAATGTTGGCGGTAGAGAAATTTAACACAACAATATGAAGAATGAGTTGCGGCTCTTCAAGATTCCTTGAAAATATCAAGGAAGATCAAATTGATTCTATTACATTGAAACTATGAAAGTGTATTTAAACACTTATTGGAAAAGCTAGAAATCTAACCTAGCTCATGCATGCATGCATGCTTTATACTTTTGTATGCTTTAATAAGTGAACTTAACTTAGATTCTAATATTATAACTAAAGAAAAAGCGGGAGTTGATTACTATTTCTAACATTACTCTACGACTTGTAGGGAAATCAAGGTAGCCTATAATTTCCATTCGTCCCCAATCTTAGAGTACAATGATTCATGAGCAGGTTTGACACCTCTCAGTGAATGAGGACCCTTTGTTTCCCACCTCAAGAGTCGCGGAGTGCTTCGCCTGTGTGTTATTACTAGAAGCTAAGTTATGTAGACAATAAATAATTAATAATCACATCTTGTATCTAAATCTTGGGCTGCCTTTTCGCAGTGTGCAAGGGGAATTCAAGTTAATAGAGGGCATGGTGAAGCGTTGAATGGAAGAATGGCGTTTGGGAAAGGGAGAATTGGACTTCCATGACTTAAATAGAATTTAAGTATTTTTTTTTGGCTAAAGTGTATTTATTTTATGGGGTTGTTTCACATTTGAAATAAATAATTATAATTTTTTTATTAAAAAAAGTGGAATATGAAATCAAATTTAGTAACATCCAATTGCGATATACATGTTGAATTAGTTCAGATTAATAAGAGGCCATGCTTGGTCTATTAGAAAACGTTTTGGTCCTAGAGTCAAACTAAGGATCCCCTAGTCTAGTACCAACCAGGCTAATCAAGTGGGAAGTTAGTCCTTTCTGTTCTAAAAAATCCAAAACTAGGTTTTATTTTTTGTTGTGTTGTGGTTTTTTGTCTGTTTCCTTGTCCATGGAGTCTTCGGTAGGTTCAGTTGACATCTTCCGGGGTAGGTCTGGTGGAGGAAGGATCGTTACTCAACCTGTCATGTCATATTTATATGAGGTTTGGGAGAAGGATAGATATGTTGGAGTGGATATATTTCATTCACATGTCGAGGGCTCTAGGGAGATGGGACGACTCGTAACTGATGACAACTGTATTTTTCATCCGTCTGGGGCTCAGAAGGGCTCAAATCCCAGGACGAAGGATGTTGGTTTTTCTATTGGCTTGGTAGGTGTTGTAAAGGATGGGAAGAAGGTTGGACATCTAACAATTGAAAAAGTTCAGATAGGTAAACCTGTCTGCATTTTGGGTAGGGATGTGACGATGGATCTGGTGCCGACGCTGTCACAGAGAACAATTGTTAGTAAATTTGAGTTTTTCAAGCTACCAAAGAGTGAAATTATGGAATTGATAAGAGATGAATGGAAACCTTTGGTAAAAAACATTCCTAGGATTTTGTCTCTAGATAATGGGTGGTATTCGTTCCATTTATTTTCTAAAGAAGATAGAATGGTTGTGGAGGAGCGTTTATGGGTTTTAGACAGGGGGTCGTTGGTTCTATCCCAATGGAATGCAGAGTTTGACCCGAAGAAGACGAATCTTGCAAAGAGAAATTTGTGGGTTATTTTACTAGGTTTCACCCTCTTCTATTGGAATCTTAAAGAGTTCAGAGCAGTGGTGAATTCAATAGGCAAGTTCATACACTTTGATGAGGATCAACTGGTGGTTTTCGAGCGCAAAGTGCCTCAAGTTCTAGTTGAATTAGATGTGGATGCTGGGTTTCTCGAGGAACTTGAAGTGATCTAGGAAGGAGGCTCTCTTCTGTAGAATCTTGATTACTAGAGGGTTCCTTTTCGATGCCACAAGTGTAGGAAAATGGGACATTCTAAGGATTAGTGTGGCTCTATTGAACAAAGAGCAGTGGAGAATATCAGACCTTTAATTGATGGTTCAGATCCCGCAAATGGGATTAGCTTCCCAGTTCCACTGGATTATGATTCGAATTCATCCTTCGTCGGTAAGTTTGTAAATTATGTTCCTACCCTTTTGAAGTTCATGTCTATAGATGAAATATTGGGGTTTCTCTTGGTCTCTAATTCTTTTAAGTTGGTCCCGAATGATATTGTTACCTTGGGGCTGTCGGGTGGTAATTTGAAGACATATGATGAACTGGTTTGCGGTCTTGAGTCTGGAGATTTGGATCCTGTGATCTTGCCTTCTGGTGTTGAGACTGTTTCTGAGGATCCTTTGGTGTTGAGACTGTTTCCAAGGAGACTGTGAAAATCCTTATTTCCTCATTTCCTGTTGTATTTTCTGGTTCCCCAGCCATTCCGGTTTCTAATCACCCTCTTTCTAAGGATGTTTCAAAACATTTGGTGGTTTACTCTTCTATTGTGGATAACCCTTATACAGTGCCGATTTATTATATTAGAAATGCTAATGTTTCCATTAGGAAACATAAGAAAAGGGGTAAAGATAAATCGATGGTTGGGGATTTGGAAGTTGGGGAAAATGTTGTTTGTTTAAAACCTAGGGTTGGTTCACTTTTTGAAAAGGGCCTACCTATAGATTCATTTGTTTCTTCATCTGTTTCTACAAGGGCTCTTAGAGATTTAATGACCCATTTGGAGGGTTTGAAATCAATCTAGTTTCTTTTAATGTTAGAGGGCTAGGCAGCAACCCCAAAAGAGCTTCCATGAAAGCATTCCTGGAAAAAGTAAAGCCGAGGGTGATTCTTATTCAAGAGACTATGACAGATGTGGGATCTTCATGTGAGTTTTTTTAAAACTTAAACCTGATTGGAAGGTGTTGTCTTGGGATTCTATTAGTTTGTTTGGAGGAACATTGGTTGCTTGGAATCTAAGGGTGGGGGATTGTAAGGCTTTTATCACGGTGGCGGGTATTATGATTGAAGGTTATTTGAAAGGGTATTCAAAGATGATAAGAATTTTAAATATCTATGCTCCGTATAAAAATAATAAGGCTTTTTGGGAAGACTTATTTTCTTCCGATATTTTGGCTGATAGATCTTTGATTGTGGCAGATGATTTCAACTTTACTATGTCTTTGGAAGAGGTATGGGGTGATGGAGGAGTCAAAGACGCTCTTGCTGATTTATTTAAGTCAAATTTTGATTCTCATAAACTAGTCGATGTTGTACCTAATATGTTTTCTCCCGCGTGGTCTAATTGTCGGTGTGGAACTACATGTATGGATAAAAGGCTAGATCATTTGTTTGTTTCTAAATATCTTTGTGAGGCATTTGCAAAATACAGATAGTGGAGCGAGTCTATAGGTATATCAGACCATAAGGCTGTTATTCTACAAATTGATTTTGAAAAAGATTTGGTTAAAGATCCCTTTAAGTTTAATCGAATTTGGTTGGATGATTTGACCTTTTGTGACTTTAGTAAAGAACATTGGGATAAGTTGTCTCACGTCTCGTATCCGTCGGTTATGTTTGGTATGATAACAAAGTTAAACAAACTCAGAGTGAAAGTATGGTATTTGGAAAAGATGAAGAAAGCATAGAATCTAAAGGACCTTGAAGAGATTGAAACGAGTATTCAATCACTTTCTAAGGTGATGGACAATTTTTATTTTTCAGTTGATAGAAGAGAAAGACTAAGGGTGCTGGAAAATAAATGTGGCCTTATTCTCAAGCAGAAGGAGGAAACTATTCATCAAAATAGTAGATATGTCTGGTTAAAATCTGGGGCAATAATTGAAAATTATTCCATAGGTATTCTAATCAAAGAATATTTTCAAATGTTGTTTGAGAAATCAATGATGTGACATGTGAGGTTTGTTATGATCAGAAGTCCATTCGTGATGAGGCTGTTGTTTTTTTTTAAAAGCTTTTTTCACAAGATCAAGTTCTCAACCTGGAAATCCAGATAAATACTGTTAAAAATTATCCATTGATGTTTGAAGAAGTTGATTTTCAGTATATTGGAAAAGTTGTATTTGTGGAGGAGGTTAAGTCCACTTTAAAGTTGTTTTCCAAGGACAAAAGTCCTGGTCTAGATGGCTGAATGCGGGAATTTTATTGGCATTTATTTGATTTGTTTGGCCAAGAGATCACTGATGCAATTGATGAATGTCGTAGTCAAGGAAAGGTTAAATATGAGTTTCTAAACTCTACTTATTTGAATCTTATTCCGAAAAAAGAGCAACCTATCACTTTTGGAGATTATTGTCCTATCTCTCTCTGCAACCTACTCTATAAATTTATGTCTAAAAATATTGCTGAAAGGTTGAAGTGTTGTTTGAGTAAGTACATTCTCAAATATATGACAGATATATGAGGTTACCTTCTTGAATATTTTTATTACTTTCTCTAAATGGAATAGTAATATTCATACTGGGTGTTCAAAGGAAAAGTTGTTCCCTTCTCTATTAGTTGAGCACCCTGTGGGTTTATTTGATGGCGTTGCTTCAAAACGGGTATGTAGCACGGGGTTGTTTTTAAAGATTGATAGGGATACTGTTATTAAGGGTTGGATGAAAGCTGGTAAAGGATCTAATACCAGAGCAGAGATGATGGCATGGTGGGGATTACTGTTTTTTTTCCAAGTGGCGGGGGCTATCTCATTTACAAGTTTTGGGGACTCGCAAGTTATTGTCCATTGGGATTTGGGGCATGAACATGTGCAATATCTGGTGTTGTTTCATTGGATGGAAAGCATAAAACACTTAATGAATGATTTATCATTCTTAACTATTACGCATATCTCTAGGGTTTACAACAACGAAGCTGCTATTTGTCTAAAAAGGAGCTCGAGATCATGGATGGGAAGTTATTTTTTAGGGCCTTTATTAAGGGGAAGTTGTGTAGGGTTGGGAGTCCGATTTTATTTTAACTCCTTTTGGTATTGACTGGATCTAGATCTCCTCTATCTGTTTGGGAGGACTTTGTTCTTTTTCCCTAGTCTTTTTTGGTGTTGCTGGTTTGTTGATGTCTAGTGCTGGTCCCAAATTTTGTTGTAATCTGAATTAATGGCGTGTCATTAGAGAGGAGCTCTGTAGTTTTTTGTTTTCTTTGGGAAGAAGGCATCAACGATGATGTTATATGAACTATTTGTAAATATTGACACAACATTTATAATAAAAAGTTGTTTTTTGTGCTGAAAAAAGATATAGCCGTGAAAACCAATGTATTTTTATAAATGATATAGTCATGAAAACCAATGCATTTTTACAAAGCAAATGACCTCAAGACCTATCATAGAATTGTGATGAGGACGTGTTGTCTTTTCGATATAAAACCCAAGGTATTGTCCAGAAGAAGAGACCCATCACAACCCTACAAGAGGATACAGACACTTAACTTGGGTCTAACAACACCAAATAGTTGTGAAAACCGATGAATTTTTACAGAGGATTCTTGATCACATCTTACCGTCTTATCACCAGAGCAATGTTTGTATGCATGAAAGGGTTTATGGTTGAAGCAATTATATGGTGGAAAGTGACAATTGTGCTCCATGGGCGAAATGTTTGCAATTACCCTAACATAATTTTTGCACAACCAATGTTATTTCATTTAATCGGTAGACGACGCTGATCAACTCCATCAGGTTTGTAGATTTGTTTTATCCGGTCTTAAATATAGGAAGATGGGACCTTTCTCTTTCACTTCCAAATTATAAGAGGCCAAACACATAGTACCTGTCACGTCCCCATGCCTCCGACCGGTGAAGAGGACGTGACTACAAGCTTCAAACACACGGGATAAGGGCCCCATGAACATGTACATGCATAAAAATGCTAAAACAGAATGCTGAAGCAAACGTAATGAAGTGGAAACATGCACACATGAACATTTATCATGCACAGATGCAATTATCTATCAGACATAGCGGAAACATCATACATTCAAACAAGCATTCAACATGTTCATCATTTTCATTGACATAAATTATGGTTTCTGAAGTAAAATGGACAAGATTACTTATCTTATGAAGAATTCATTCCGCAACCAGCTACGTCGCTGCAATGTTCCACCCAACCATAGGCCAGCGTGCTCCTTAATCTCTCAGCAACGCTGCCACCCCCGAGCTGGGCATGATTCTCTAAGGAATAAGGGAACAAGCAGGTTTACACATAGCCAGGGGTACACAAAACACAGCCAAGCCAACACAGTTGGGTTTATCAGGCCCTCCAGGAGTTGGGGAAAGGCTAAATGCTAAGCTGGTGAGCTCATTACAGAGCTAGGAACACCTACACCAAAACTAGCCTGACTTCTAAGACACCCACACACACCCAACACAAGGAATCAGTCTTTTCTCTGCTACACAGTCCCTTAGGCCCTGCATTCCCTTCCAGTGCTATTCAGGGGTTGTGGAGAAGAAAGCCATCCCTCTAGCTCTGTCTGTGTGGTTTCCAACACCAGGTTTATCAATCAAACCAAGCCAACATCCCTGCTCCTTACACAGTCCGAAGACTAACCATTGCACGCATGCAATCAATTAGCTATCACAACTTACACAGGGAAAACAATTCCTAAGTGAATCCCAACCGTTCCAACGTAACAGCAACATAATCACAACAGGGGAAAAACCACAGCCCGCCCTGGGCAACAAAATCACCGGGAAAACATACACAGACCATGATGGGAAATAAATTACAGTCTCCCGACCTGTGCATGAGCAACAAACAACGCAGAACCCACGAACCAGCCCGTGAGGAAAGGATACAGCCACACTATGCACAAATCCGCAGAAGAAAACCACGTGGGTAAAAACAGGAAATTCCTGTGCGTGAGGATGAACACGAATTCCACTCCTTCATGAGTGGGAGCAGCTTACAGAGAGGACGCGGATAGGAAGTGCGTGAGACCAAAACAAGAAAGAATCCTGTGCGTGGAAAAACCATCAGACCCCGTGAGGAATGAAAAGACCTCTGCTCCTGCGTGAGGATGAACAAAACGACAGGCAATGGAGAATGCAAATCGGAAGTGCATGAGAGCTTCAGCACTACCGTGGAGAGAGTGGAAGACCTGCGTGAGTGTGGATGGTGGTTTCTTCCATTGTGAAGTCAACCACTGTGGTGGAGTGTGCGTGTGGGCGAGGACTGACAGTCCTGTCACCCCACTCCCAAAATAATTAACTGCCTCAACCACCACCAGCAATTCTTCAATGAAAGTGGTTGGGTAAAGTAAAGAAAGAAGACACATGGGTATTTTACCCCATTGGCCAAGGTTTGACAAATTCCCCCACATCCTTATCCTTGTGAAAATCATGCCCCTTTCTCATTTTAGTTTCCGCGATCGTAGCTGGTCGGGTTCATTTAATTAATTATAGATGCATATTTACATGATGACAAGCATAATATATGCTGCATGCCCCGATATACCATCGGTGACAATTTGAATCCAAAACATAGCATAACTGATCAATGGTGGGGCCTTGGCCTTTAGCTCCACACCGTGATCATTTACAATATATACATCATGTACATTTAATGCAATGGGGTCAAAACCGGGGGTGTGACATTCCCCTCCCCCTTCAATAGCACTTTCCTCAGTGCTTACAAAATTGAACAAAATGCTACACTGGTATCGCCTCAGTGTTCCTCAAAATTGAACAAAAATGGATGTGCCAATCGCATGGCATCCTCCAGCTCCCATGTAGCCTCTTCAGGTCCGAAGTGCTCCCATTGCATCTTTACCTTCCCTATGGCTCAGTTCCGGAGCATTGTGACCTTCATGTCGAGGATGCGCATTGGCTCAATTCGGAACTCTCACTCGGGTTCCACCTGAATCACATCCCAATTTATCACATGGTTAGGATCATGTACATATCTCTTAAGCAAAGAAACATGAAAAACATTATGAGCTCTAGTGCTAGTAGGCAATGCAAGTCTATATGCAATTGGCCCTATTCTTTCAAGCACTTCAAACGGCCCACAGTATCTTGGTGACAACTTGGCACAACTTCCAAGCTTCAAGGAACTCTTCCTTGCCCTCACTCTGAGGTAAACATGATCCCAAACACTGAACTCCCTGTTCACCCTATGCTTATCTACATAGCTTTTCTGTCTGTCCTGTGCTACTTTCAGCTTCTGCCTGATCTTTACAACCTCTTGCTCCATCTCCCTGAGCAATTCTTGTCCAAGCACAATCCTGTTCACTGGATTATCCCAAGTCACTGGTGTCCTACACCTTCTTCCATACAAAGCTTCATACAGACTCATCCCCAAGGATGCCTGCTGTCCATTGTTATAAGCAAACTCTACCAAGTGCAAGTAATCTTCCCACTTGGTTGGTTTGTCCATCACGTACATGCGAAGCATGTCTTCAAGCACTTGATTAATTCTTTCTGTCTGCCCATCTGTCTGAGGATGGTATGCAGTGCTGAAGTTGAGCTTTGTACCCAAATCTACAAACAACCCCTTCCAAAAGTTGGAAGTGAACTTGACATCTCTGTCAGAGACTATTGCCTTAGGCAATCCATACAATTTGAATATCTCCTTCATGAAAATCTTTGCAATGTCACCAGTCTCATACATAGACTTAACCGGTATAAAATGTGTTGCCTTTGTCAACTTGTCTACCACAACCATGATGGAATCATGTTGTCTCCAAGTCATCGGCAATCCGGTAATAAAATCCATGGAAATAACTTCCCATTTCCATTCTGGAACTAGCAAAGGCTGCAACAAACCTGTAGGATGTTGATGCTCAACCTTTACCTGTTGACATTTCATACATCTTGAAATATATTCAGCCATGTCCTTTTTCATTTTTGGCCAAAAGTACTGCTTTCTAGCTGTAGCGATTGTTTTCTGATATCCTAGGTGTCCAGAATACGGAGCTTGATGGATTTCATCCATAACAACTCTCCTCAAATCTGCTACATCTGGAATATAAATCCTACCTTTATAAGTGAAAATCCCATCTTCTCCCAATCTATATCTCTCATACCTCTTCTCAAGACTTTGCTGCTGCAATTTGTCTTTTACCTGCTCATACAATTCATCTCCAGCAACATGATCAACAATCTGTTGCCTTAAATCTGATTGGCAAATACTAAGAGATGCCACATGCATTTCTTGCATCTTCCTGCTGAGTGCATCAGCTACCTTATTTTCCTTCCCTTTTATGTGCTTGATTTCAAAATTAAACTCACATAAAAACTCCAGCCATCTTGCTTGCCTAGCATTCAGAGTAGGCTGATCAAATAGATACTTCAGTCCACAATGATCCGTTCTGAGCTCAAATCTTCTACCCATCAAGTAATGCCTCCACATCTTGAGAGCATGTACTATGGCTGCAAGCTCTAGATCATGAGTGGCATAGTTCTTCTCATGCTCCTTCAGCTTTCTTGACTCGTAACATATCACGTGGTTTTCCTGCATAAGGACTCCTCCAAGCCCTTGTCCGCATGCATCAGTACACACCACAAAATCTTTCTCTGGATCTGCAACCTTCAATACTGGTGCACTAGTGAGAAGATTCTTCAACTGCTGGAAGCTTTCTTCACACCTCGATGTCCATTCGAACTTAATCCCCTTCTTCTGCAAAGAAGTGATGGCATGTGCAACTTTGGAGAATCCCTCATTGAATCTCCTGTAGTATCCTGAAAGTCCCATGAAAGATCTTACATCTGTCACATTTCTTGGAGTAGGCCAATTCATAATGGCTTCAATCTTTTCAGGGTCCACGGATATACCCTCCTTTGAAATAATGTGACCCAAATACTGAATTCTATCTCTATAGAAGTCACACTTGCTTAGTTTTGCATACAACTGATGCTCCCTGAGGAATTGCAATGTCAATCTCAAATGATCTTCATGTTCTTTCTCATTCTTGGAATAAACAAGAATGTCATCAAGGAAAACAAGAACAAACTTGTCCAAATAGCTGCTAAAGACACTATTCATAAGGCACATAAATGTAGCTGGCACATTTGTGAGACCAAATGGTACCACTACAAACTCATAATTCCCATACCTTGTCCTGAAAGCTGTCTTATGAATGTCTTCGTCCTTGATCCTTACCTGATGGTAACCAGACCTCAAGTCAATCTTGGAAAATACCTTTGCTCCTCTCATTTGATCAAAGAGGTCATCAATCCTAGGCAAAGGATATTTATTCTTCACAGTAACCTTGTTCAACTGTCTATAATCAATACATAACCTGAGTGTACCATATTCCTTCTTTACAAATAGAACTGGTGCTCCCCAAGGAGACACACTCGGTCGGATATACTTCTTTTCCAACAACTCTTGCAGTTGCATCTTCAACTCTAGAATCTCCGGTATACTCATCCTGTAGGGTGCCTTGGAAACTAGTGCTGCTCCTAGCACAAGTTCAATAGTGAAATCAATGTCTCACTTTGGAGGAAGCCATTGAACCTCATCAGGAAACACATCCCTGAATTCCTGTAACACCTGATAGTCCTCCAACCTAGGAGTTTCATCTCTTGATGTGTCCACAATATGAGCTGCATACAATTGGCAACCCTTCTTACAGAACTTTTTTAACTGCATTGTTGAAACCTGTCGTACTGAAATCACCTTTGGAATACCTTTCACAACTACTAGGTTCCCTTCTTCATTCATGCATTCAAAGGTCTTATTGTAATAGTCAAGCTTTACCCTGTGAGCTTCTAACCAATCCATTCCAATGAGAACATCATAGGAACCAAGCGGTAGAACATTCATATCTACACAAGTGACCAATCCATTCATGACCAATGGACATCTCTCTACCACTTCACTGACCTTCCTCTTAGTTCCAGTGGCTAACTGAACTAACCAAGACTTCCTATGCTTTACTTCCTTAAAAGCACAATTCTACACCACTCTAGGAGTAATGTAACTGAGTAGAACCAGGGTCAATCAAAATAGAAACAGATTTCTCAACAATATTACCTGCTACTTCGACTACAGCTGACTGGTGATCTGCCTGGCGGTCCTCCAGTGTTGCATAGATCCTAGGAACTGCCCTTGCTACTTGACCCACTGTTTCTATTCCTTGAAGGTTATAAGCTGGTCTTGCACTCTCATTCTCGAGTGGTCAATTCCTGCGCATGTGGGGTCCTCCACATTTCCAACATTGGAGTGGTCCTCTATTCTGTTGTCGATCTTTAGGCTTTTCTCCGGTCACTCCAACTGGCTTATTCGCAACTTGGGATGGCTTCTTCTGTTGATTCCTGAAGCTAGAAGGTTTAAAACCTTTCTTCCTTTGGTCAAACTTCTCGTTCTTCTTGTCCTTCCATGCCTTATGGTAATCTGGTTTACCTTTGCTTTTCTCATAGCAATACTTAGCCTTCCTTATTGCTTCTTCAAGAGTCTTAGGTTCATAAAACTCGATTCTATCTTTGTAAGACTGAGGTAACCCACTTAGAAAACGCTGGACCTTCACTTTTTCATCCCTGATGTACCGGACATACCTCAACAGCTCCAAAAAATTATTTGCATACTCTTCCATGGTTTGTTGTCCCAATCTCAACTCATGGAACTCCTTAATCTTGTCATCATAATACCTGTCAGAGAGGTATTTCTGCTTGAAATACTTCTTGAACTGTTTCCACTTAAGTCTCCTTTCACTGATCCTCTTCACTTGCTTGAAGTGTTCCCACCAAATGGATGCTCTTCCATTTAGATTGAATATGGAAACTCTTGCCTTCATGTTTCCTGAATAATCATGCACTTGAAAGTACTTCTTAATACCAAGAAGCCAAGCTTCAGCCTCTTGTCCAGTCTTTACCTCACCATCAAACGTAGGAGGTTTAGCTTTCTTAAATTCATCCCGAGAGCGATCCCTATGGTGTCTTTCTCTTTTTCCTTTATGAGAAGAGGAACTTGAATCCCCGCTGGATTCTTCAGAATCAGATGATCCACTAGAAGTTCTTCTCCTTCTCCTAGTACTGTTCTTACTGCCTTCTGGCCTTGTTGTACCTCGTCCAGAGTCTATCTTTCTTTGCAAGTCTGTCAAACTCTACAACATAGCAGCATTCAACTGATGCTGCTCCTCCTGGGCTTTGATTAAACTTCTCATTGTGGCTGCAACATCTGATGGTGTCTCTTGGAATCTCCTTCCATTAGACTCTATGTCATCATTTCTATTACGGACATTTTCTCCCATGGCATCTTCTGCTCGCTCATAGGAATCCCGAGCATCATACCCATCATGGGTTCTCATGACTGAACCGCAACTTACTTACCAAACTGCACTACCTGGAATACTTCTCTGGAAGCTGACTATGATTCTGCAAACGTGTTAATAACACAATTGTTAGATGCATAACATTGATATAAATCATAATCACTTACCTTTTCCGGGAATAACCATAAAATAACAATTTGCCCAAACACACAAAATTTTCTTCATTAAGAACGTCTATCTGAGGGGGATGACGGGGGTCAAGGGGGCTTGCCCCCTTGTGCAGTGGCAGGTCAAGGGCAGTGCCCTCGTTTTTTTTTTTTTGTAAATTATTGATTTTCGCGCAATCCGACGCATAAGATCGCTGCCTCCGTTCTCATTTTCAGCCCTGAAAATTCACTATAAAACCACTGAAAATTCCTTTGAAAAACAACTGAATTTTTCTTTGTTCAATCAGGTCTCTTCCCCAATTATTCTTCCACAGAATCGGCTCTCGGAACCACTATTTCTTTCGCAACGGCGGCTCTCGAAACACTTTCTCTTCCACAACGGCGGCTCTCGGAACACTATCTCTTCCGCAACAGCGGCTCTCGGAACACTTTCTCTTCCGCAATGGCGGCTCTCGGAACACTATCTCTTCTGCAACGGCTACTCTCAAAACACTTTCTCTTCCGCAACGGCGGCTCTCGGAACACTATCTCTTCCGCAACGACGGCTCTTGGAACACTTTCTCTTCCGCAACGGTGGCTCTCGAAACACTATCTCTTCCGCAAAAGCGGCTCTCAGAACACTTTCTCTTCCGCAACGACGGCTCTCGGAACACTATCTCTTCTGCAACGGCAGCTCTCGAAACACTTTCTCTTCCGCAACGGAGGCTCTCGGAACACTATCTCTTCTGCAACGACGGAACACAGACCACTTTCTTCTTCCGATTTTCTTTCCAACGGCTCTCCGTCGGTATGACGTGATCGGCGTCGGTAGTCCTTTCTCGTCGGAAGACTTAGCGGTTTGGACTTCTGCAACAACGGACGGGAAACTGCTAACTCTTCCGCAACGGCGGAAGTCCACTTCGCTAATTGTTACGATGGGGAACACTTAGACGAATTTATCGCGGCTTTCTCCAAACTTTTCAGGCGTCGGCGGTCTTCATCATCGGAAGCCTTAGGGCTTTTGGCTTCCGCAATGGTGAACATCCCTTCCGCTAAATCTTCCGCAACAGTGGAACACTTGGGCAAATTTTTTTTTTCCGCAGTTCTCTTCGACTGCTCCGTCGGCATGCTTCTGCCTAGCTCTTCCGCTACGGCGGAAGTCAATTCCACTAATCCTTCCGCCACAGTGGAAGTCTTTTCCACTTAATGCTTCGATGAACCACTGTTCAAATACTTAGAAATTTTTTGGAATTTCTCCATCCATCCACTGTCATCAAATTTCCTGATTGCTGCTGTTCTATTGAACATAGGAGGTAATTCTACCCTCTGTCACTGCATCCTTCATGGCCCATAGAGGTCCATTGTTGCAACCTGAAGCTCTGATACCATACTGTCACGTCCCCATGCCTCCGACCGACAAAGAGGACGTGACTACAAGCTTCAAACACACGGGCTAAGGGCCCCATGAACATGTACATGCATAAAAATGCTAAAACAGAATGCTGAAGCAAACGTAATGAAGTAGAAATATGCACACATGAACATTTATCATGCACAAATGCAATTATCTATCAGATACAGTGGAAACATCATACATTCAAACAAGCATTCAACATGTTCATCATTTTCATTGACAGAAATTATGGTTGCTGAAGTAAAATGGACAAGATTACTTATCTTATGATGAAATCGTTCCGCAACCAGCTACGTCGCTGCAACGTTCCACCCAACCATAGGCCAGCATGCTCCTTAATCTCTCAGCAACGATGCCACCCCCGAGCTGGGCATGATTCTCCAAGGAATAAGGGAACAAGCAGGCTTACACATAGCCAGGGGTACACAAAACACAGCCAATCCAACACAGTTGGGTTTATCAGGCCCTCCAGGAGTTAGGGAAAGGCTAAATGCTAAGCTGGTGAGCTCATTACAGAGCTAGGAACACCTACACCAAAACTAGCCTGACTTCTAAGACACCCACACACACCCAACACAAGGAATCAGTCCCTTCTCTGCTACACAGTCCCTCAGGCCCTGCATTCCCTTCCAATGCTATTCAGGGGTTGTGGAGAAGAAAGCCAGCCCTCTAGCTCTGTCTGTGTGGTTTCCAACACCAGGTTTATCAAGCAAACCAAGCCAACATCCCTGCTCCTTACACAGTCCGAAGACCAACCATTGCACGCATGCAATCAATTAGCTATCACAGCTTACGCAGGGAAAACAATTCCTAAGTGAATCCCAACCATTCCAACGTAACAGCAACACAATCACAACAGGGGAAAAACCACAGCCCGTCCTGGGCAACAAAATCACCGGGAAAACATACACAGACCATGCTAGGAAATAAATTACATTCTCCCAACCTGTGCGTGAGCAACAAACAACGCAGACCCCACGAACCAGCCCGTGAGGAAAGGATACGGCCACACTATGCACAAACCCGCAGAAGAAAACCACGTGGGTAAAACCAGGAAATTCCTGTGCGTGAGGATGAACACGAATTCCACACCTTCGTGAGTGGGAGCAGCTTACAGAGAGGACGCGGATAGGAAGTGCATGAGACCAAAACAAGAAAGAATCCTGTGCGTGGAAAAACCATCAGACCCCGTGAGGAATGAACAGACCTCTGCTCCTGCGTGAGGATGAACAAAATGACAGGCAATGGAGAATGCAGATCGAAAGTGCGTGAAAGCTTCAGCACTACCGTGGAGAGAGTGGAAGACCTGCGTGAGTGTGGACGGTGGTTTCTTCCATTGTGAAGTCAACCACTGTGGTGGAGTGTGCGTGTGGGTGAGGACTGGCAGTCCTGTCACCCCACTCCCAAAATAATTAACTGCCTCAACCACCACCACCAGATATATCTTTAATATAATGCAATAGGATTACTTAAAGATAGATAAGCACAACATAAAAGAGACAAATATTTTATCATGGGAAAACCCTCTCTCGGGAAAAACCCAACAACATCTTTTGTATAGATTCGTCGCTAAGTATAATATCAGACAAAGATAGAAAAAGAAGATAAGATATCCTTCACAACTATTTCTTCTCTTCTACTCTAGTGAAGTTGTCTTTCTTCTCTATGGAACAAACTTGCTTGAGCTTGTTGTGTGTCCAAATAAGAGAGGGTGCCTCTCTATTTATACCTTTCAAGTGGGTGACCTAAGACCCCAACATGGATGAATTCTCCTAGGGAGACTCAAAACTACATTTTATAATAATTCTTTTGGGGACTATTACCTCGACTTACAACAAAGGTTTTACCTCAATATTATTACTTGACCAAGTACATTAATGGCATCTCCGATCGGAGGAAAAACATCTCTAAAAGGAGGAATAAAAAAGGTATAATAAATATATAAATAAGGATATCTTCCGAAGTTACATTTTCAATAACACTCCCTCTTAACAAGGAAGGTATTTTTCTAACATGGTCATCACCATGACTGTACACAATATCTGGAAATCATCATCATCATTGGAAATCATCACTATTGAGACAACTCTCATCTTAGTGACATCTCTTGAATATATACGTCATAAGAAGTTCTACGGAGCCAACCTTTTTTCATGTTGGATGTAGGCCTAGATCCCATATAGGACTTCATCATCTCTATGAGCAAGCCATCAAGTAGGTACATACTAGGACCACATATTACATTTCCAAAGCAATCTCCTACGTCGCCTATTTTCATATCATCGTATCCAGATCATCTCATCATCCTGTGTGGAGAGAAACCCGTATGGATACATTACTTCCCTGTAACAACTTGCGTCTTCCACCCCATGGAGATTAGCTTAGGTGAATACATGTCTTCTTCCATGTGGATAGAAACTTAGGTTCCTACAATATGTTCCTCTCACAACTTTTGTCTTCTTTACATGTGGAGAGCATCGCAAGAGCATCTTCATTTTCCACCTAGTGGAGAGCAGCCTAGACCTCCTGCGTCTTTTTGACATGTAGAGAGAAGCTCAAGAATATCTGCGTCTCCCACCAAGTGGAGATCAGCCCAGAGGTACTATGCACTTCAATAAGCCTGCGTCTTCTTGACATGTGGAGAGAATCACAAGAGCATCTACGTATTCCACTTAGTGGAGAGTAGCCCAATCCTCATGTGTCTTCCTGACATGTAGAGAGAATCCCAGGAACATCTGCGTTTTCCACCTAATGGAGAGCAACCCATATGTATTATGACCCTTAGACCACATGTGGAGAGCAGCTTGGAAGCATTTGTGTCTTCCACCCAGTGGAGAGAAGTCCAGATATCCTATGTCTTCCTAACATGTAGAGAGAAACCCAGGTGCACCTGCATCTTCTAGACATGTCACATCACTCCCTCTTTCAAGGAACATTGATCTAGATAACTCCAAGATTCTCCCATAAAGTTCTCAAACTTTTGCTAGTGGCTTAGTTAACACATAGACCGTCTACTCATCTGTCACCACATATTGGAGCTTCACTTATTCTCTCTGCACCATATACTCGATATAGTGATACTTGATGTTAATATGCTTCGACTTTTCATGGAACAATGGATTCTAGGAAAACTTCACACAAATCTAGTTGTCACTGAAGATACGAGGCACCTCTAACTCAAGATCAAACAAATCTAATAGTAGCTTATGAATCCATATTGCCTCACAAGTAGTTGAATATGCTGTATTAATGTAATCTGCCTCAACTATACTCAGTGCCACGCTCGACTACTTCCTGCTAAACGATGAGATCATACCGGATCACAAACTGAAGCAACATCCTGAAGTGCTCTTCCTATTTATGGAAATGGCTGCTTAATCCGAATCAACATAACCATGCATGCCAATCTTCTGATCCATTGCATACTCAAGCCCATACTCAATTGTACCCTTTAGGTATCTCAATACATGCTTTGTAGCAACCAGGTGAAGATGTCTCGAATCTGTCAGAAACTGGCTCAATTTCTTCAGAACAAAGCATATGTATCTTCTCGTGTTGGTCAAGTAAATCAACGAACCAATCATCATCTTGTACATTGTGGCATCAACTGTCTCTGAAGTAGGATCACACAATATCTTCAAGTTCAATTCTGTTAGTGTGGCAATGGCCTTGCAATCCATCATCCCAAATCTCTTCAAGATTGTCACAGCATACTTTCCTTAACTAAGAAATATCCCATTTTATTTTTTCCACACCTCTAGACATAAGAAGCAGTGCATCATCCCCAAGTCCTTCATATTAAACTCTGAGGCAAGCCTCCTCTTTGTTTCTATCTTCATCTATTAGGAACACTTCATCTACATATAGTAGTAGTATCAATATTATTCCATCCTCAACCTTGAAGTAGATGCTAAAATATGCTTTACTGTTGGAAAATCCCAAGCTCATCAAAAAACTGTACCCCACTGTACCACATCCTGGGTGCCTACTTCAAACCATACAAGGCCTTCTTTAACTTGCACACATGAGTATGTTTTTCATGTGTCTCAAATCCCAGTGGTTGCTCCACATACACTACCTCTTCAACTACATCATTCAAGAAAGTTGTCTTGACATCCATCTAGTGTATCTTCCATTTCATTATTGTGGCTAAGGAAAGTATAGATCTAATTGAAGTGTATCTTTCTACATGAGAAAATGTCTCCTTGTAATCTATCCCTTCTTTCTAGGAGAAGCCATGTGCAACAAATATTTCCTTGTATTTTTCTATGCTTTTGTCTACTGCATGCTTGATCTTGTCGATCCATTTGGAAGACACTACATATTTCCCTTCTGGTCTCGAGACCACCTCCCAGACATCATTCTTCAAGATCGACTGGTATTCTTCGATCATAACATCCTTCCATTCCTTATTTTCTGCTGCTTCCTCATAATTGGAAGGCTCCTCATCAATGATGTCACTCAGTAGTGCTACATAGATGGAGTAAGGTATCAGTCTCTTACTTTATCTGAAAGTCCCATCTGGGGCACCATACCTCTCTGCATCTTGGATTACTTCTCATGCCCATGCTATCCTTCTCTTGTAAGAGTTCTTCTCATGAGGTGGAGCTATAGGTTCGTGTGGTTCTGTCATGTCATGGTATTCATGGACTTCTTGAATCATCTCTTCCATGATAGTATCTTTGCCTTTGGTAACTTCGGGTTCTTTGTGTTCTTCGGTGTCGGTTTGTATTGATTTGTTGTAAGCTGATTCGTCATCAAAATTAATGTCTCTACTAGTTTTGATATTCTTGAATCCTGGAAAGTATATTATGTATGCTTTTCATGTGTCACTGTATCCAACGAATATTCCCTTCTTTCCTAAGGATCTAATTTTGTTTGCTTTTCTTTTGGAACATGTATGTATATTGGACAACCAAATTGTTGGTTGTGGAGCCTGATCTTCTATATTCAGAGATGTTATTGTTCAGCTATGTTTGTACCCGAATTTTACTATACACTCATCCTAGTTGCGAGTGCAGGGGCGAAGCCCTAGAAAGAAATTTTTGGGATGTTTGTTGTAAAACAGTTTGTGGACCCATGGTATTGGGTGACCCATAGTATTTTCCCATGGTAATTCCCCTATAAAAGGAAAGAATTGTAATACGGTTGTGTATTATATTGTAGTATTATAAGAAATCTCTGTGATTGTGTGAGAGAGACTATGAGAGAGTGAAGAGGAAGTGCAACGAGGTTGTTGTAGGTTGTATCCCTTCATTTTGCTGGATGGAATAATAATAAATGATTGGAAATTTCTGTGTGGACGTGGTCCATCTTGGGTGAACCATGTTATATATGTGTCTCTCTTGAAATGTGTTTAATATTTTCATCTTGTTTAATTATTTAATTGTTTAATTGTTATTTCTCTACAATCTTGTTTTTTCTAACACAAATATTCTGAGATGGTTGACTTCTGGATTCTCACCTAGGAATGCTTCTTTTGGGGTTTTGTTTCCCAAGACACGACTAGGTGTTATGTTTTGTACATACACCAATTATTGTTGCTTCTACCCACAAGTGCATAAAAAGTTCTTGGTCGTGAACCATTGTGTTTGTTGCTTCCATTATTGTTCTGTTCTTTCTTTATGCAATTCCCTTTATTGAGGATTATAGGGAGTTATCATCTCCCTCTTAATCACAGTTTCTCTACATAGGTCTTTGAAGCTATCTAAAGTGAACTCTCCATCGTTATATGATCTTAAAGTCTTTATCTTCTTTTGATTATGATTTTCTACCAAGGATTTGAATTCCTTGAACTTACTAAATACTTCATCTTTTCTTTTCAAAAAGTAAATCCATGTCTTACGAGAATAATCATCTATAAAAGAAGCGTAGTATGCATACATGTTTAGTGAGTTGGATGACATGGGGCCACATACATCTGAGTGTATTATCTCCAAGATTTATTTTTCTTTTGTTTCACTACTTGGAAATGATTTCTTCACGTTCTTCCCTTACACACATCCTTTGCAAATGCCTTCATTCTTTGCTTGAATATAGGGTAGACATGGTGCTATTTTGCTTGCAATTGGAAGTGCTTTGTAGTGTACATGAGAAATCCTTATGTGCCAAAGTTCACTTATTTCCATGGAGTCATGAACCAATGCTTGTTCTAGTTGTCCCTTCAACTTGTACAAGCCTCCCACTTGCTCCCTAATTATTGTTGCATCATCTATTGTCTTGCCTTTTGGTCAAATGAGCACTTGGCTATTAAAAAATGCAGCTCAAAATCATTTAACATCTAAAGCTAAGATTAAGAGGAGATTTTTCTTCAAACCTGGTATGTAGAGAACATCCTTCATTTTGATTGATTTTCCTAGATCCAACTTGCAGGAAGCTTCTCCAATCCATTTTATGGGATACTAGTAGTCATCTCCAAGTTTCACCCTGTGGGGTGACTCATGTTTTGACAAGTTGATAAGAGTCTTTGTACCCCGTCATGTGCTTGGAAGCTCCACTAATCATTGCTTCCATGAGTGGAAGTACCTATGAGAGCTGAGATCAAAACATATTCTTCATCACTTGAAAAACATTCTCTTGTTCTTTTGCTTGTTCGTTCATCATCTTCATAATTATGTGCATGATGCCTCTTCATTAGAGGAAATTTCAACTCAAAATGGACCTTTTAACACTAATTCAAATTCCATGTCATCATGTGTTATCCAATGAAATTGATTTAAATTTGAAATACCGTATAGGTCTTAAACAATTTTTAATATAAATTTGGGGATAGGTATCATAAAAAAAACTACTTTTTTGTTCGTATTTTCGACATATCTCCATGTGTTTTTACTCAAATTTTGATCGGGAGAGCTCCCTAGATGCGAAATTAAATCTTGCATCCAACGAGTACCCACTTGATATACTATTGATGGACCCGGCTACCCAAAAACCAAGAAATACCTGAAAAAATGTGATGATGTCACATTTCTTGTTTTTGGGGTAGAAGGGTCCATCAAAAGTATGCCGAGTGGGTACTCGTTGGATGCAAAATTTAATTTCACATCCAACGAGCTCTCCCGATTGAAATTTGAGTAAAATCACAAGGAGATATGTCGAAAATACGAACAAAAAGTAGTTTTTTTCTTTTCTTCCTCCAAAATTAATAAATATTATTTTATTATTTTTATTAGGAGGCCCATTTTGAGTTGAAATTTCCTCTAATTCTTCTTCTTTGTCCTACATGATTCTTTGTTTCTGGGGAAGTCTTTATCAAAGTGGTATTTTTCATCACATGTGAAACAACCAAGACTAGAATAGTCCCTTTGAGATCTATGATTCTTTTGGAATATTTTGGGCCTTTTGTGAGGATGATTCTCCCTCTTGCTTCTATCCTTATTTGCATGAACTGTTAGGGCTTGATCATCATCTGCTCCCATCTTCTCTTCTCTTGCCACCAATTGAGCTTCTTCTTGGGTGTACACTTCCCACAATCTGTTGAACTTGATAAGCTTTTTTATGGCGCATATCCCTTGGATGAATGAGTCCCATAATTTTGGAATACCATTGAAGGTGGTAACCTTTATCTCTCATTCTTGAACATTTTCTTCAATGGATTCAATTTTATCCTTCATTTGAGAGACCCTTGAGAAAAAAGACTGGATGGTTTTAGAGTATTGGATCTTCACGTTCTTGAGTTGATTCCTCAAAGTCATCTTCCGGTTGATGTTATTCCATTTATATAGTTTGGTCAACGCATTGAACATATTCTTAGGAGTCTTTAAGGATGAGATGATATTTGATGGATTCCGCAATAACTCTCATGGTTTTAATTATATTCTTCTTGTGGGTTGCCTTGGATTCTTCTCCCTCTAGTTTTGGAACCTCCTTAGTGGCATACTTGTCCAATTCATCCTCTTCTAGGATAAGAGAAATTCTATACTTCCATGCTTGGAAGTTGTCAACTCCTTCAAGTTTGTCCTCAAGCTTGGTGTGATTTATTATTTTGACTATTGATAAGAGAACCTCAAATGGAAATAAAAAATAAATAGATACAAATTTGAGATGCCTAGACAACTTCCTGAACTAGTTGACCTAGGGTTTGATAAAGAAGCCCTAATTTTTGAAACTAGGAATATTGAACTTCCTTTTGGATAACATGGGGTATTCACTTAGTGATGCCATCTCATAGCGCCTTCGTTCATGGGATATTAAAGAATACCCCTAATTTCACTAGATATTGATAATTGATTACAAAAATCCTTTTGTTGAGCCCCCCTACCAACACATGTTTCCAATTAAAAAACCCAATTTTTACAATATATTCCTTATTTTTACTAGAAACCTGTTTTTATAACCCTGATACCTATAAACCCCCCGTACTCTATTCCCCTCCCTCCAATACCTACAATATATTGACATTATTTTTCATAATTAACCCCCCCCCCCCCCCCCCTCCCCCCCGGCCTTATGAATGACATGATAAGATATTACTCAACAAGGTGAATCCCCTTTGTTGGATATAAATGTGCGCCACCTCAAGGAGAGTTGTCCAATGGCGTCCTTTCCCAAAATTTGTAGATAGAAGCTTAAAAAAAATGATGCCCTAGTTTCTCCCCGAAGTAGTGATTAGATAAAAAATGAAACTTTTTCAAATTGGAATATGCTTCCACCAAAATATGCACTCCTTAGGGCGAATTTACTTATCCCTATTTTATGGATGAACTATGGACAAAAGTGCCGAAACTTGTAAGCCCTAGATTTTGTAGCTGCATAGTGCCTTCTTTCAGGGTGGCTCTGATACCATGTTAAAGTTTGCACTTTAATTCAAATAGGTTAGATATTTAATCTAAGGCGATAGATCACTAAAATATAGACGCACACATCATAAAAGAGACACGCAGATTTTTATCCTGGGAATACCCTCTCTCGGGAAAAACCTAGCAACTTCATTTGTATAGATTGGTCACTAAGTACAATATCAAACAAAGATAGAAAAACAATATAAGATATCCTTCGTAGCTTCTTCTTCTCTTCTCCCCTAACGAACTTGCTTGAGCTTGCTATGCGTTCAAATGAGAGAGGGCACCTCTCTATTTCTACCTTTCAAGTGGGTGGCCTAAAACCCCAACATGGTCGACTTCTTAGCCTTATTGGGCCGACTTCTCCAAGGTAGAATAAAAACTACATTTTATAATAATTCTTTTGTGGACTATTGCCCTGTATTACAACATAGGTTTTACCTCGATATTATTACATGGCCAAGTACATTAATGATCTCTGATCGAAGGAAAAACATCTCTGAAAGGAGGAATAACAAAAATTATAATACATATATAAATAAGAATATATTTTGAAGTTACATTTTTAACAACAAAACAATGATTTTGCAAAGGAAAACAAATTAAAATATGGATACACAAAAAACTCACTTTGTGAACTATTATTCCAAATTGCTAGTTTTTGTATGACAATAATAACTTGAGGAAGTGCCTTCATACAAATATATTGGTATTGATATCCATCACAAGTTCAAGATTGATCTTTAAATTAATCATATTTTAAAATGCTTTAATCAAAATCACTTATGGCTAGCATAAATATGCCATGTGTCTTGGCTAAATCATTGGGGGATTGATGAAAATGTCTCTTTGCAAAATATAGATAATATTAAAAATATTATTACATAGAATTTTGAAGATAAGATGCCTCATAAAATTTTAGAGATTAAAAGGAAATTAGATATTATATGGAGGTCATTAACCCTAATCTATAAGACCAAAATTATCTGTTTGTTTTAAATAGTGTAAAGAAGAAAATCAACTAGATAAAATAAGAATGAAGTCTAGGTTGGACAAATAGGTGGACTAGTTGTCATCTCTAGAGACAATGAATGTTGAGGATGAGGCCATGAAACTATACTTACCTATTAAATTTTGTTATTAAAATGTTATCTTTCAAATTTAAAATACATTGCAAATTGCTTATAATATAAGGCAAAAAATATATATTTGTTTTAATTAGTGTAAAGAAGAAAATCAACCTAGATAAAATAAGAATGAACTCTAGGTTGGACAATTAGGTGGGATATGTTGGAGAATTAGGCCATGAACCTATACTTACCAGTTAAAAATTTGTCAATTAAAATGTTATTTTTCAAATTTAAAATATATTGCAAATTGCTTATAATATAAAACCAAAAATATCTCTTTGCTTGAATTAGTGTAAAGAAAAAAAATCAACACAGATAAGATAAAATAAGAATGAACTCTCACATTTACCTATTAAACTTTGTCATTTAAATTGTTTGTTTTAAATTTAAAATATATTGAAAATTGCTTATAATGTAAGACTAAAACTATCTCTTTGTTTTAATTAGTGTAAAGAAAAAAATCAACATAAATAAAATAACAATAAACTCTCAAATCTGAAATTTCAAATATATTGCAAATTACTTAAAATAAAATGCTTATTTTCATATTTATAAAATGTATACTATTTTGCCTTGCCATATTGATACTTCACTATTATTATTATTACTATATTTTAATATATATATTATGTCTTTTGAAATAAATATTGTGCAAATATTTTAACTTATTTTTACTATATTTTAATAGATATATTATGTTTTTTTAAATACATATCGTGCAAATATTTTAACTTATTATTAATTGTTTTTAAAATAAATATTATGTTATTGATAGGTGTTTAGATATTATTTCATATTTTGGACTTCTTTTAAGTGGATCAACAAGATTAACTCAAATCTATAAGTGTTTAGATATTATCTCATATTTTAGATTTGTTTGAATGGTTCAACAAGATTAACTCAATTCTGCAATAGATTAGCTTTTTAGTTACAGTATCTAATTATGCAATCCAAACAACCCAAAACTGCCATCCCTTGGAATCCTCACACTAAGCAAGTCACAAGGCCCTATTATCAGCACATTTTTATATTATCAAAAACGATTATGTCATGAGGTTGTACCGATACCCAATAATCACCACGACAAATGGTGTAACTTTTCCAGGCTCATATTTCTTTCATGGACCACTAGACGCTACAAATTCCTGGGCGATCTTCTTTTTCTCCTCTCTGCTGGAAAAACTCCGAATTCATACAAAAATAGTAGAATTCACTTACTTCAAGCCGGCTGCTCCATCACTCCTTTTAAGGGAGGCCAAGAATGAGTCGATGCACAGTGGAGGAAGTAGTTCATGTTGTCCAGATTGCGTAATGGATACTACATCGTTGCCTTTTCTTTTCCGATAATATCTCTATGGGCAAAAGATTGACTGGCTGCATACTTAAGATCAAGGAAAAAGAGTGTACATGGTGTTACTTATGGTCCCCTTAACGGGCAAAAGATTGACTGGCTGCATACTTAAGATCAAGGTAAAATAGTGTACATGGTGTTACTTATGAATGCCCATATATCTACAGTTTATTTATGAATTCATGATTAGGACAGCAATTGCCATCAACGCCTATACAGAGGAGAGAATATAAATAATTACACTGTTAGAGATAGATCATTGTGCGGTAATATGGTTTGGAAACAAAAATGTCACACTCATACTTCCAAAAAAAAGTTGGAGAACCTGAATGATCGAAGTCGGCGGGTTTTTGTCGCAATATCAGAGTTCTGATTGGCGAGTTTGCGAGTACGATCGACTTTTCAAATTTTCAAACATATAAGATGTCTTTGCACGTCTTTGAACAAATTATGATATCTTTGCACGAGTTTTTATCTGCGCAATGGCATAAAGAGTAATAGATTTTCATTGTTGTCAAAACGTGCTGAACTCGAATCACATGATGGATCATTGAAGATAGAAAGCAATGTACACAACTCGAAAAACATTATGGCACATAGAAACGAACGTACGTATAATAACCATCGTTGGGTTTATGTTTAAACACAACAAATTACATCTTGACTTTGGACTTCGAGTATTTTCATGTGGTAAAGTATGTGTTGAACAAATGTGGCAAGTTTGGATGGTCACTCTATATTTTGTTGTTTTGGTGATGTACTAGTGTGTGGGGTAGCCACAACTTAGTTAAGATGGCGTGTCAACTCATGGCTTCTTAAGAGGATTAAGGATGTCTTGTATGCTACGCTTTGGTGGAGGATGACGTCATTGACAATATGTTGGATGGTGTGTCGGCCATGCTAAGATAATACAGATAGTGGAGCTATTCTATAGGTATATCAGACCATAAGGCTGTAATTCTGCAAATTGATTTTGAAAAAGATTTGGTTAAATATCCCTTTAAGTTTAATTGAATTTGGTTGGATGATCCGACCTTTTGTGACTTTATTAAAGAACATTGGGATAAGTTGTCTCACGTCTCGTATCTGTCGGTTATGCTTGGTATGATAACAAAGTTAAACAAACTCAGAGTGAAAGTATAGTATTTGGAAAAGATGAAGAAAGCATAGAATCTAAGGGACCTTGAAGAGATTGAAACCAGTATTCAATCACTTTCTGAGGTGATGGACAAAATTTATTTTTCAGTTGATAGAAGAGAAAGACTAAGGGTGCTGGAAAATAAACGTGACCTTATTCTCAAGCAGAAGGAGGAAACTATTTATCAAAAGAGTAGAGATGTCTGTTAAAATCTGGGACAATAATTCAAAATTCTTCCACAGGTATTCTTATCAAAGAATATTTTCAAATGTTGTTTGAGAAATCAATGATGTGACATGTGAGGTTTGTTATAATCAGAAGTCCATTCGTGATGAGGGTGCTGTTTTTTTTCAAAAGCTTTTTTCACAAGATCAAGTTCTCTACCTGGAAATCCAGATAAATACTGTTAAAAATTATCCATTGATGTTTGAAGAAGTTGATTTTCAGTATATTGGAAAAGTTGTATTTGCGGAGGAGGTTAAGTCCACTTTAAAGTTGTTTTCCAAGGACAAAAGGCCTGGTCTAGATGGCTGAATGCGGGAATTTTATTGGCATTTGTTTGATTTGTTTGGCCAAGAGATCACTGATGCAATTGATGAATGTCGCAGTCAAGGGAAGGTTAAATATGAGTTTCTAAACTCTACTTATTTGAATCTTATTCCGAAAAAAGAGCAACCTATCACTTTTGGAGACTGTCGTCCTATCTCTCTCTTCAACCTGCTCTATAAATTTATGTCTAAAAATATTGCTGAAAGGTTGAAGGGTTGTCTGAGTAAGTACATTCTCAAATCTATGGCAGATATATGAGGTTACCTTCTTGAATATTTTTATTACTTTCTCTAAATGGAATAGTAATATTCATACTGGGTGTTCAAAAGAAAAGTTGTTCCCTTCTCTATTAGCTGAGCACCCTGTGGGTTTATTTGAGGCGCTGCTTCGAAAGGGGTATGTAGCACAGGGTTGTTTTTAAAGATTGATAGGGATACTATTATTAAGGGTTGGATGAAAGCTGGTAAAGGATATAATACCAAGGCAGAGATGATGGCACTGTGGGGATTACTGTTTTTTTCCAAGTGGTGAGGGCTATCTCATTTACAAGTTCTGGGGACTTGCAAGTTATTCCAAGTTATTCTCCATTAGGATTTGGGGCATGGACATGTGCAATATCTGGTGTTGTTTCATTGGATGGAAAACATAAAACGCTTGATGAATGATTTCTCATTCTTAACTATTAAGCATATCTCTAGGGTTTACAACAACGAAGCTGATATTTTGTCTAAAAAGGAGCTCGAGATCATGGATGGGAAGTTATTTTTCAGGGCCTTTGTTAAGGGGAAGTTGTGTAGGGCTGGGAGTCTGATTTTATTTTAACTCCTTTTGGTATTGACTAGATCTAGATCTCCTCTATCTGTTTGGGAGGAATTTGTTCTTTTTCCCTAGTCTTTTTTGGTGTTGCTGGATTGTTGATCTCTAGTGATGGTCCCAAATTTTGTTGTAATCTGAATTAATGGCGTGTCATTAGAAAGGAGCTCTGTAGTTTTTTGTTTCTCTTTGCCAGGAAGAAGGCATCAACGATGATGTTATATGAACTATTTGTAAATATTGACACAACCTTTATAATAAAAAGTTGTTTTTTTGTGCTGAAAAAAGATATAGTCGTGAAAACCAATGTATTTTTATAAATGATATAGTCGTGAAAACCAATGCATTTTTACAAAGCAAATGACCTCAAGACCTATCATAGAATTGTGATGAGGACGTGTTGTCTTTTCTATATAAAATCCAAGGTATTGTCCAGAAGAAGAGACCCATCACAACCCTACAAGAGGAGACAGGGACTTCAACTTGGGTCTAACAACACCAAATAGTTGTGAAAACCGATGACTTTTTACAGAGGATTCTTGATCACATCTTACCGTCTTATCACCAGAGCAATGTTTGTATGCATGAAATGGTTTATGGTTGAAGCAATTATATGGTGGAAAGTGACAATTTTGCTCCATGGGCGAGATGTTTGCAATTACCCTAACATAATTTTTGCACAGCCAATGTTATTTCATTTAATCGGTAGACGACGCTGATCAACTCCATCACGTTTGTAGATTTGTTTTATCTGGTCTTAAAGATAGGAAGATGGGACCTTTCTCTTTCACTTCCAAATCATAAGAGGCCAAACACATACTACCAAGATTAATTTGGTCGGAATTCCAAATTTGGATAAAATATAGTAAAATTAGATATGGTAAATTTGAATAAATGTTTTAATATATTTACTTTTATTTCTTAACTTAGAAGTGGAATTTTATATATCTTGAATTCATAATTTGTTTTCTTATAAATAAATATAAAGTCAAATTACATTTAAAAAATGTTAGAGTTTGCATTTTAATTCAAATATGTTATATCTTTAATATAATGCAATAGGATTACTTAAAGATAGATAAGCACAACATAAAAGAGACAAATATTTTATCGTGGGAAAACCCTCTCTCGGGAAAAACCCAACAACATCTTTTGTATAGATTCGTCGCTAAGTATAATATCAGACAAAGATAGAAAAATAAGATAAGATATCCATCACAACTATTTCTTCTCTTCTACTCTAGCGAAGTTGTCTTTCTTCTCCATGGAACAAACTTGCTTGAGCTTGTTGTATGTCCAAATAAGAGAGGGTGCCTCTCTATTTATACCTTTCAAGTGGGTGACCTAAGACCCCAACATGGCCGAATTCTCTTAGGGAGACTCAAAACTACATTTTATAATAATTCTTTTTGGGACTATTACCTCGACTTACAACGAAGGTTTTACCTCAATATTATTACTTGACCAAGTACATTAATGGCATCTCCGATCGGAGGAAAAACATCTCTAAAAGGAGGAATAAAAAAAGTATAATAAATATATAAATAAGAATATCTTCCGAAGTTACATTTTCAATAACACTCCCTCTTAACAAGGAAGGTATTTTTCTAACACGGTCATCACCATGACTGTACACAATATCTGGAAATCACCATCATCATTGGAAATCATCACTATTGAGACAACTCTCATCTTAGTGACATCTCTCAAATATATACGTCATAAGAAGTTCTACAGAGCCAACCCTTTTTCATGTTGGATGTAGGCCTAGATCCCATATAGGACTTCATCATCTCTATGAGCAAGCCATCAAGTAGGTACATCCTAGGACCACATATTACATTTCCAAAGCAATCTCCTACGTCGCCTACTTTCATATCATCGTATCCAGATCATCTCATCATCTTGTGTGGAGAGAAACCCGTATGCATACATTACTTCCCTGTAACAACTTGTGTCTTCCACCCCATGGAGATTAGCCCAGGTGAATACATGTCTTCTGCCATGTGGGGAGAAACTTAGGTTCCTACAATATGTTCCTCAGACAACTTGTGTCTTCTTTACATGTGGAGAGCATCGCAGGAGCATCTGCATATTCCACCCAGTGGAGAGCAGCCCAGAACTCCTGCGTCTTTTTGACACATAGAGAGAAGCTCAAGAACATCTGCGTCTCCCACCAAGTGGAGATCAGCCCAGAGGTACTATGCACTTCAATAAGCCTACGTCTTCTTGACATGTGGAGAGAATCACAAGAGCATCTATGTTTCCACTTAGTGGAGAGTAGCCCAATCCTCATGTGTCTTCCTGACATGTAGAGAGAAGCCCAGGAACATTTGCGTTTTCCACCTAATGGAGAGAAACCCATATGTATTATGACCCTTAGACCACCTGTGTCTTCTTGACATGTCGAGAGCAGCTTGGAAGCATTTGTGTCTTCCACCCAGTGGAGAGAAGTCCAGATATCCTATGTCTTCCTAACATGTAGAGAGAAACCCAGGTGCACCTGCATCTTCCAGACATGTCACATCACTCCCTCTTTCAAGTAACATTGATCTAGATAACTCCAAGATTCTCCCATAAATTTCTCAAACTTCACTCTTGCTAGTGGCTTAGTTAACACATAGACCGTCTACTCATCCGTCACCACATATTGGAGCTTCACTTATTCTCTCTGCACCATATAATCGATATAGTGATACTTGATGTTAATATGCTTCAACTTTTCATGGAACAATGGATTCTCGGACAAATTCACACAAATCTAGTTGTCACTGAAGATACAAGTCACCTCTAACTCAAGATCAAACAAATCTAATAGTAGCTTATGAATCCATATTGCCTCACAAGTAGCCGAATATGTCGTAATGTAATCTTCCTCGACTATGCTCAATGCCACGCTTGACTACTTCCTGCTAAACCACAAGATCATACCGGATCACAAACTGAAGCAAAATCCTGAAGTGCTCTTCCTATCTATGGAAATGGCTGCCCAATCCGAATCAACATAACCATGCATGTTAATCTTCTGATCCATTGCATACTCGAGCCCATACTCAATTGTACCCTTTAGGTATCTCAATACATACTTTGTAGCAACCAGGTGAAGATGTCTCGAATCTGTCAGAAACTGGCTCAATGTGTTTAGAACAAAGAATATGTATCTCCTTGTGTTGGTCAAGTACATAAACGAACCAATCATCATCTTGTACATTGTGGCATAAACTATCTCTGAAGTAGGATCACACAATATCTTCAAGTTCAATTCCTTTAGTGTGGCAATGGCCTTGCAATCCATCATCCCAAATCTCTTCAAGATCATCATAGCATACTTTCCTTGACTAAGAAATATCCCATTTTAATTTTTCCACACCTCTAGACATAAGAAGCAGTGGATCATCCTCAAGTCCTTCATATTAAACTCCGAGGCAAGCCTCCTCTTTGTTTCTATCTTCATCTATTAGGAACAAGTCATCTACATATAGTAGTAGTATCAATATTATTCCATCCTCAACCTTGAAGTAGAGGCTAAAATATGCTTTACTGTTGGAAAATTCCAAGTTCATCAGAAAACTGTACCCCACTGTACCACATCCTGGGTGCCTACGTCAAAC
This sequence comes from Pseudotsuga menziesii, assembly GCA_001517045.1. NCBI lineage: Eukaryota > Viridiplantae > Streptophyta > Pinopsida > Pinales > Pinaceae > Pseudotsuga > Pseudotsuga menziesii. The sequence goes on from LPNX010782246.1 coordinate 561,470, forward strand.
CATACAAGGCCTTCTTTAACTTGCACACATGAGTCTGTTTTTCATGTGTCTCAAATCCCAGTGGTTGCTCCACATACACTACCTCTTCAACTACATCATTCAAGAAAGTTGTCTTGACGTCCATCTAGTGTATCTTCCATTTCATTATTGCGGCTAAGGAAAGTATAGATCTAATTGAAGTGTATCTTTCTACATGAGAAAATGTCTCCTTCTAATCTTGTCGATCCATTTGGAAGACACTATGGATTTCCCTTCTAGTCTCGGGACCACCTCCCAGACATCATTCTTCAAGATCGACTGGTATTTTTCAATCATAACATCCTTCCATTCCTTATTTTCTGCTGCTTCCTCATAATTGGAAGGTTCTTCATCAATGATGTCACTCAGTAGTGCTACATACATGGAGTAAGGTATCGGTCTCTTACTTTCTCTTAAAGTCCCATCTGGGGCACCATACCTCTCTGCATCTTGGATTGCTTTTCATGCCCATGCTATCCTTCTCTTGTAAGAGTTCTTCTCATGAGGTGGAGCTATAGGTTCGTGTGGTTCTGTCATGTCATGGTATTCATGGACTTCTTGAATCATCTCTTCCATGATAGTATCTTTGGCTTTGGTAACTTTGGGTTCTTTGTGTTCTTCGGTGTCGGTTTGTATTGATTTGTTGTGAGTTGATTCTTCATCAAAATTAATGTCTCTACTAGTTTTGATATTCTTGAATCCTGGAAAGTATATTATGTATGCTTTTCATGTGTCAATGTATCCAACGAATATTCCCTTCTTTCCTAAGGATCTAATTTTGTTTGCTTTTCTTTTGGAACATGTATGTATACTGGAAAATCAAATTGTTGGTTCTGGAGCCTGATCTTCTATATTCAAAGATGTTATTGTTCAGCTATGTTTGTACCCAAATTTTACTGTACACTCATCCCAGCTGCGAGTGCGGGGGCAAAGCCCTCGAAAGAAATTTTTGGGATGTTTGTTGGAAAACAGTTTGCGGACCCATGGTATTAGGTGACCCATAGTATTTTCCCATGGTAATTCCCCTATAAAAGGAAAGAATTGTAATATGGTTGTGTATTATATTGTAGTATTATAAAGAAATCTCTGTGATTGTGTGAGAGAGACTATGTGAGAGTGAAGAGGAAGTGCAACGAGGTTGTTGTAGGTTGTATCCCTTCATTTTGCTGGATGGAATAATAATAAATGATTGGAAATTTCTGTGTGGACGTAGCCCATCTTGGGTGAACCATGTTATATATGTTTCTCTCTTGAAATGTGTTTAATATTTTCATCTTGTTTAATTATTTAATTGTTTAATTGTTATTGCTCTACGATCTTGTTTTTTCTAACACAAATATTCTGAAATGGTTGACTTTTGGTTTCTCACCTAGGAATGCTTCTTTTGGGGTTTCGTTTCCCAAGACACAACTAGGTGTTATGTTTTGTACATACACCAATTCTTGTTGCTTCTACCCACAAGTGCATAAAAATTTCTTGGTCATGAACCATTGTGTTTGTTGCTTCCATTATTGTTTTGATCTTTCTTTATGCAATTCCCTTTATTGAGGATTATAGGGAGTTATCATCTCCCTCTTAATCACAATTTCTTTACATAGGTCTTTGAAGCTATCTAAAGTGAACTCTCCATCATTATCTAATCTTAAAGTCTTTATCTTCTTTTTAGTATGATTTTCTACCAAGGATTTGAATTCCTTGAACTTACTAAATACTTCATCTTTGCTTTTCAAAAAGTAAATCCATGTCTTACGAGAATAATCATCTATAAAAGAAGCATAGTATGCATACATGTTTAGTGAGTTGGATGGCATGGGGCCACATACATCTGAGTGTATTATCTCCAAGATTTATTTTTCTTTGCTTTCACTAATTGGAAATGATTTCTTCACATTCTTCCCTTACACACATCCTTTGCAAATGCCTTCGTTGTTCACTTGAATATCAGGTAGACATGGTACTGTTTTGCTTGCGATTGGAAGTGCTTTGTAGTGTACATGAGCAAGCCTTATGTGCCAAAGTTCACTAATTTCCATAGAGTAATGAACCAATGCTTGTTCTAGTTGTCCCTTCAACTTGTACAAGCCTCCCACTTGCTCCCCAATTATTGTTGCATCATCTATTGTCTTGCCTCTTGGTCAAATGAGCACTTGGCTATTAACAAATGCAGCTCAAAATCATTTAACATCTAAAGCTAAGATTGAGAGGATATTTTTCTTCAAACCTGGTATGTAGAGAACATCCTTCATTTTGATTGATTTTCCTGGATCCAACTTGCAAGAAGCTTCTCCAATCCATTTTATGGGATACTAGTAGTCATCTCCAAGTTTCACCCTGTGGGGTGACTCATGTTTTGACAAGTTGATAAGAGTCTTTGTACCCCGTCATGTGCTTGGAAGCTCCACTAATCATTGCTTCCATGAGTGGAAGTACCTATGAGAGCTGAGATCAAAACATATTCTTCATCACTTGAAAAACATTCTCTTGTTCTTTTGCTTGTTCGTTCATCATCTTCATAATTATGTGCATGATGCCTCTTCATTAGAGGAAATTTCAACTCAAAATGGACCTTTTAACACTAATTCAAATTCCATGTCATCATGTGTTATCCAATGAAATTGATTTAAATTTGAAATACCGTATAGGTCTTAAACAATTTTTAATATAAATTTGGGGATAGGTATCATAAAAAAAACTACTTTTTTTTGTTCGTATTTTCGACATATCATCCATGTGTTTTTACTCAAATTTTGATCGAAAGAGCTCCTTAGATGTGAAATTAAATTCCGCATCCAACGAGTACCCACTCGATATACTTTTGATGGACCCCGCTACCCAAAAACCAAGAAATACCTGAAAAAATGTGATGATGTCGCATTTCTTGTTTTTGGGGTAGAGGGGTCCATCAAAAGTATGCCGAGTGGGTACTCGTTGGATGGAAAATTTAATTTTGCATCCAACGAGCTCTTCCGATTGAAATTTGAATAAAATCACATGGAGATATGTCGAAAATATGAACAAAAAAGTAGTTTTTTTCTTTTCTTCCTCCAAAATTAATAAATATTATTTTATTATTTTTATTAGGAGGCCCATTTTGAGTTGAAATTTCCTCTAATTCTTCTTCTTTTTCCTAGAGGATTCTTTGTTTCTGGGGCAGTCTTTATCAAAGTGGTCTTTTTCATCACATGTGAAACAACCAAGACTAGAATAGTCCCTTTGAGATCTATGATTCTTTTGGAATATTTTGGGCATTTTGTGAGGATGATTCTCCCTTTTGCTTCTATCCTTATTTACATGAACTGTTAGGGCTTGATCATCATCTGCTCCCATCTTCTCTTCTCTTGCCACCAATTGAGATTCTTCTTGGGTGCACACTTCCCAGAATCTATTGAACTTGATAAGCTTCTTTATGGCGCATATCCCTTGGATGAATGAGTCCCATGATTTTGGAATACCATTGAAGGTGGTAATCTTTATCTCTCATTCTTGAACATTTTCTATGGATTCAATTTGATCCTTGATTTGAGAGACCCTTGAGAAATAAGACTGGATGGTTTTAGAGTATTGGATCTTCACGTTCTTGAGTTGATTCCTTAAAGTCATCTTCCGGTTGATGTTCTTCCATTTATATAGTTTGGTCAATGCATTGAACATATTCTTAGGAGTCTTCAAGGATGAGATGATATTTGATGGATTCCACAATAACTCTCTTGGTTTTAATTATATTCTTCTTGTGGGTTGCCTTGGATTCTTCTCCCTCTAGTTTTGGAACCTCCTTAGTGACATACTTGTCCAAGTCATCCTCTTCTAGGATAAGAGAAATTCTATACTTCCATGCTTGGAAGTTGTCAACTCCTTCAAGTTTGTCCTCAAGCTTAGTGTGATTTATTATTTTGACTATTGATAAGAGAACCTCAGATGGAAATAACAAAGAAATAGATCTTACAAATTTGAGATGCCCAGACAACTTTCTGAACTAGTTGACCTAGGGTTTGATAAAGAAGCCCTAATTTTTGAAACTGGGAATATTGAACTTCTTCTTGGATAACATGGGGTCTTCACTTAGTGATACCATGTCATACCGCCTTCGTTCATGGGATATTAAAGAATACCCTTAATTTCACTAGATATTGATAATTAATTACAAAAATCCTTTTGTTGACCCCCCTACCAACACATGTTTCCAATTAAAAAACCCTATTTTTACAATATATTCCTTATTTTTACTAGAAACCTATTTTTATACCCTCAATACCTATAAACCCCCCATACTCTATTCCCCGCCCTCCAATACCTACAATATATTGACCTTATTTTTCATAATTAACTCCGCCCCCCTATGAATGACATGATAAGATATTACTCAACAAGGTGAATCCCTTCTGTTGGATATAAATGTGCGCCACCTCAAGGAGAGTTGTCCGGTGGCGTCCTTTCCCAAAATTTGTGGATAGAAGCTTAAAAAAATGATGCCCTAGTTTCTCCCCAAAGTAGTGATTAGATAAAAAATGAAACTTTTTCAAATTGGAATTTGCTTCCACCAAAATATGCACTCCTTAGGGAAAATTTACTTATCCCTATTTTATGGATGAACTATGGATAAAAGTGTCGAAACTTGTAAGCCCTAGATTTTGTAGCTGCATAGTGCCTTCTTTCAGGGTGGCTCTGATACCATGTTAAAGTTTGCACTTTAATTCAAATAGGTTAGATCTTTAATCTAAGGCAATAGATCACTAAAATATAGACACACACATCATAAAAGAGACACACCGATTTTTATCCTGGGAATACCCTCTCTCGGGAAAAACCTAGCAACTTCATCTGTATACATTGGTCACTAAGTACAATATCAGACAAAGATAGAAAAACAATATAAGATATCCTTCATAGCTTCTTCTTCTCTTCTCCCCTAACGAACTTGCTTGAGCTTGCTATGCGTTCAAATGAGAGAGGGCGCCTCTCTATTTCTACCTTTCGAGTGGGTGGCCTAAAACCCCAACATGGTCGACTTCTTAGCCTTACTGGGCCGACTTCTCCAAGGTAGAATAAAAACTACATTTTATAATAATTCTTTCGTGGACTATTTCCCTGTATTACAACATAGGTTTTACGTCGATATTATTACATGGCCAAGTACATTAATGATCTCCAATCGAAGGAAAAACATCTCTGAAAGGAGGAATAACAAAAAGTATAATACATATATAAATAAGAATATATTTTGAAGTTACATTTTTAACAACAAAACAATGATTTTGCAAAGGAAAACAAATTAAAATATGGATACACAAAAAACTCACGTTGTCAACTATTATTCCAAATTGCTAGTTTTTGTATGACAATAATAACTTGAGGAAGTGACTTCATACAAATATCTTGGTATTGATATCCATCACAAGTTCAAGATTGATCTTTAAATTAATCATATTTTAAAATGATTTAATCAAAATCACTTATGGCTAGCATAAATATGCCATGTGTCTTGGCTAAATCATTGGGGGATTGATGAAAATGTCACTTTGCAATATATAGATAATATTAAAAATATTATTACATAGAATTTTGAAGATAAGATGCCTCATAAAATTTTAGAGATTAAAAGGAAATTAGATATTATATGGAGGTCATTAACCCTAATCTATAAGACCAAAATTATCTCTTTGTTTTAAATAGTGTAAAGAAGAAAATCAACTAGATAAAATAAGAATGAAGTCTAGGTTGGACAAATAGGTGGACTATTTGTCATCTCTAGAAACAATGAATGTTGAGGATGAGGCCATGAAACTATACTTACCTATTAAATTTTGTTATTAAAATGTTATCTTTCAAAGTTAAAATATATTGCAAATTGCTTATAATATGAGGCAAAAAATATATATTTGTTTTAATTAGTGTAAAAAAGAAAATCAACCTAGATAAAATAAGAATGAACTCTAGGTTGGACAATTAGGTGGGATATGTTGGAGAATTAAGCCATGAACCTATACTTACTAGTTAAAGATTTGTCAATTAAAATGTTATTTTTCAAATTTAAAATATATTGCAAATTGCTTATAATATAAAAGCAAAAATATCTCTTTGCTTTAATTAGTGTTAAGAAAAAAAATCAACACATATAAAATAAGAATGAACTCTCACATTTACCTATTAAACTTTGTCATTTAAATTGTTTGTTTTAAATTTAAAATATATTGAAAATTGCTTATAATGTAAGACTAAAACTATCTCTTTATTTTAATTAGTGTAAAGAAAAAAATCAACATAAATAAAATAACAATAAACTCTCAAATCTGAAATTTCAAATATATTGCAAATTACTTAAAATAAAATGCTTATTTTCATATTTATAAAATGTATACTATTTTGCCTTGCCATATTGGTACTTCACTATTATTATTATTACTATATTTTAATATATATATTATGTCTTTTAAAATAAATATTGTGCAAATATTTTAACTTATTTTTACTATATTTTAATAGATATATTATGTTTTTTAAAATAAATATTGTGTAAATATTTTAACTTATTATTACTTGTTTTTAAAATAAATATTGTGTCAATATTTATAAGGATAGGTGTTTAGATATTATCTTATATTTTGGACTTTTTAAAAGTGGATTAAAAAGATTAACTCAAATCTATAGGTATTTAAATATTATCTTATATTTTGGATTTCTTTGAATGGATTAACAAAATTAACTCAAACCTGCAATAGATTAGCTTTAGTTATAGTATCTAATTACGCAATCCAAACAACCCAAAACTACCATCCCTTGGAATCCTCACACTTAGCAAGTCACAAGGCCCTAAGCACATTTTTATATTCCCAAAAGACAATTATGTCATGCGGTTGAACCGATACTCCAATAATCACCACCACAAATGCTGTAACTTTTCGAGGCTCGTATTTCTTTCATGGACCACTAGAGGCTACAAATTCCCCGGCGATGGTTGTTGCTTCTTCTTCTTTTTCTCCTCTCTGCTAGAAAAACTCCGAATTCATACAAAATGAGTAGAATTCGCTCCTCATCACTCCTCTTAAGGGAGGCCAAGAATGAGTCGATGCAGAGTGGAGGAAGTAGTGCATGTTGTCCAGATTGCGTAATGGATACTACATCTTTGCCTTTTCTTTTTCGATAATATCTCTATGGGCAAAAGTGATAGCCAAAACCGAGCCGACTAAACTTGGGTTTAAGGCTCAGTCAATATTTAAAAATAATTTCACTTTTCACTCCGACGGGATTTTTACTGCGACCACCTTTTTACTTCGACCAAAATTGGGAGCTTCGACCTTCGACCAAGTTTGGTGATCTTCGACACAAATCAATAGCTGCGACCAATTTGGTAGCTTCGACCAAGTTGGTAGCTCCGACACAAACTTAGTAGCTTCGACCTTCGACCAGGTTGGGAGCTTCGACCAAGTTTGTGCAGAATATGTTTCTTAGTCTAAAGACTCAAGAAATTTCAAATGATTTTACCTGTGAGTAAGTTGAAGTAAACTACCCACTTTTACAAATCCAAATAACTTATCAAATACATATGCCCGAATATGTAGGAGGATTTGAGTAGACCAAATTGCCGTAAAACTTGAGCTTTCACGCGGTGAGATTTTTATGGGTTCTTGTTCTTTTACTTATCAGTAATAGTAAAAGACATTTACAGAAGTAAATCTGGAAACATGTGCGGCCAAATAATCATGAATCTAACCACAAACTATTTCATATATTAACTATGCGGAATTTCAAAGTAATACAAACTTGTCTGTTACAAACTCGTCGATCTACAGAGCTTCAGCTCTTCGACTAAATCTCATGTACAGAAGCTTGAGCTTCGACTTCACTTTCACACCTTGAGTTCCTCTGCTGTCTAATGTCTGTGCATCTGTATCTAACTGATTTACAATGTGCATCTTCTATTTATAGGCAATCTGAAAATTGCTTCAGCATAGGCCGACTTACTTGCCGACTTACTTTCCATTAAACACTGCAATAACTATCTAACTAACAACTTAGCTTCTGAAATAACTTCGATTGACTTACGTAGCCTACTTGTGGACTTTTCTTTCTTGTCAGACTGACAGACAAGTTCTTGGTTTATCCAGACTCTGATAGAGTCGGTTGGAAGCCAAGTAGAGATCTGCGCGTAATTACATTTTCCAAAACTCCCCCTTAATTATAAGCAGATGGAGTTTTTAAAACAAAATTTACAAAATATGACAGAGCTTAGACATGCTCTGTTTATGACAGAGTTCACTGTGGAGAACTTGTCATTCCAAGATAACTGTGCAGATACTGGAATGTGTCCTTTGCCAATGGCTTTGTGAAGATGTCGGCAAGTTGGTCTTCAGATCTGCAAAATTCCAAACAAATTTCCTTGTCGTTCACCAACTCTCTTATAAAATGAAACCTTGTGTCAATGTGCTTGGTTCTCTTGTGAAACACATGATTCTTTGATAATGCTATGGCTGAATTGTTGTCGTAGAAGATTGTTGTCGGTTCTTGATGGTTCTGTGACAAGTCTTTTAAGACTCTTCTCATCCAGACAGCTTGACATGCAACACTTGTTGCTGCGACATACTCTGCTTCAGCTGAAGATAGAGTTACTATGGACTGTTTCTTTGAAGCCCATGAAACAACACCTGTTCCAAAATGAAATGTGTATCCAGATGTGCTTTTCCTGTCATCTATGCTGCCTCCATTGTCACTGTCAGTGTAACCAATGAGTTTAAAATTTTCTGAGGTTGAGTACATAATACCAAGGTCTTTTGTGCCACTTACATACCTCAGAATTCTTTTACCAGCTTGCCAATGTGAGTCTTTTGGTGACTCCATGAACCTTGAGATCAGACTTACACCATACATAATGTCTGGTCTTGTTGCTGTCAGATACATAAGGCTGCCAATAAGCCTCTTGAACAGCGTAGGATCTACAGTGGATCCTTCATCATCCTTGCTCAGTTTTAAACCTGTTATCACTGGTGTTGGGGCTGTCTTGCAGTTAGACATGTTAAACCTTTTTAAAACTTCACTTGCATACTTGGACTGTGATATAAAGATACCACTTTCAGACTGCTGAACTTCAATGCCCAGAAAAAATTTCATAAGCCCCAGATCAGTCATTTCAAATTCACTTTCCATGACTGTTTTAAAACCTGCTATGCCATAATCACCAGTAAATATTAAATCATCCACATACAAGCAGACAATTAACATCTTACCTTGCTCATCGACTTTGGTGTACAAAGTCGGTTCACTTTCACTTCTGTGAAATCCATTTTCAATGAGATAAGAATCAATCCGATTGTACCAAGCTCTAGGAGCTTGCTTCAAACCATATAATGCATTTTTCAGCCTGTACACTTTGTGCTCATGACCTGGAACTTCATACCCTTGTGGCTGTTCCACATATACTTCCTCTTCTAGATAGCCATTTAAGAATTCCGACTTGACATCCATTTGATGAACATGCCATTTGTTTTGTGCAGCAATGGCCAAAACTGTTCTGACTGTATCCATGCGTGCAACAGGTGCAAACGTTTCATTAAAGTCGATGCCGGGTTGCTGTGTGAACCCTCTTGCTACCATTCTTGCCTTGTGCTTTTGCACATTCCCATTAGCATCTTGCTTTGTATTATAGACCCATTTGACACTGATTACATCCTTATCTTTTGGTACATCGACCAGTTCCCATGTCTGGTTTTTCTCAATGCATTCTATTTCTTCATCCATGGCTTGTGCCCATACTTCTTCTTCAACAACTTCTTCAAATGTTAGTGGATCATATATAGGAGAAAATAATGCAAACAGAGAGAATGAATTAGGTGTACCAGCTTCATATATCTCTCGCAGACTTCTTGTCTTCATTGGTTCTGTCGATGTTGACCTCGACGAAGTGCTTGATGGAGTCTACTGTTCTCTTGGTGTACTTGTCGGTGTAGCTTGAGCTGCTACTTGTGTCGATGGTCCTTGTGCTGAACCATGTCTTGGTGTCATGGGAGTCGAAGGTGCTCCGACCGGTTGACTTACATGTGGTGTTTGAACCACTTCCTCTTCCATATCATCATGGTCGATGTTCGACACAATCTTGACATTTGTGTCGATGGTTCCATCCCATGATTCATTCTCGACAAATTGAACATCCCGACNGGTCAATGTTCGACCCAATCTTGACATTTGTGTCGATGGTTCCATCCCATGATTCATTCTCGACAAATTGAACATCCCGACTGATTATCACTTTCCTTGTGACAGGGTCATACAACTTGTATGCTTTTGTGTCTTCTGAATAACCAACAAAAATACATTTCTGTCCCTTCTTGTCTAGCTTTCTTCTCAACTCATCTGGGATATGAGCATATGCGACACAACCAAAAACTTTTAAATGTGAGACACTATGATTCATACCTGTCCATGCTTCTTGGGGAACTTTGTTCTTCACACTCTTTGTCGGACATAGGTTCATAATGTATACAGCAGTTGCTTGACCCCAATACTCATTTGGCAAATGCTTGGCTGCCAACATGCTGCGTGCCATCTCCATGATGGTTCTGTTCTTTCTTTCAGCAATACCATTCTGCTGA
>LPNX010782248.1:0-20697 GCA_001517045.1 Pseudotsuga menziesii
AGCAATGTATGAAAAACTTTGGAAAAACTTTGAAAACTTTGCAAACCCTTTTTTTTTTTTTTTGAAATCAAAAATGCTAAAAATTTTCTAAACAATGCTGTAAATAAAGGATAGAAATGGCTGTACGGCTGCAACTGGGACAGGTGGCTGTGCAAGCGCAGGAAAAAGGGAGGAAAAGTAGTTGGGTTTCGGCGCAGAAACAAAGTCGAAAACAGTTCGCGGTCCGCGGTATAGGGAGGACGCGCACGGTCGAACCGCGGGTTGGAAGGCAACAGTCGCGCGCAGATCGCGGGTTTGACAGAAACAGACGTGGTATAGGTCGCGGGTTTTGGGCTGACAGCGGCGGTCGGAGCGCGCCTGTGTAATGAACAGGCACGGTCGGATCGCGACTGCGGGCGGAAAGAACGCGGTCTGGGCGCAGGGCAAAAAACTGACAGCGGCGATCTGGTCGCGGGTTAGGGCCTGAGATGAGCGGTCGGGCCGCGGCTGCGGAAGGAAAAAAACGCGGTTTTCGGCGGCCGAAAACGACGACTGAAAATACAGTGCGAAAAGAAAAACTAACAATAAAAGAGACAGCGGAGTCGCCAAAACTGTAGCTAGGGTTTTCACCCTAGCTTGTGCTGATGAGCACCTACTAAGGAATCTGGATTCCTTAGTAGCAGTTCAATAATGTAAATAAAAAGAGACAGAAATGAAAACTAAGCTAAAGCAGTAAAAGTAAAGAACGTAAAGCAAAACAGTAAAGAAATGTGTAATGGTAATTTTTTGATTAATATTACCTCCAATGAGGAGGTTGGTGGAGTCCGTTGCGCTGATCCGATGTCGGTGGCTCCGAGCTCCAAGCTGCTCCTTCTCCTTCTTCAATGGTGGAAAATAGGCCAAAAGGGTTCTCAATGGTGAAAATAGCTTGATGGTAAGCTAGGGTTTCACGAGACGTTTCGGCAGAGTAAGGGTGCTTATGACTGTGGATGTGAAATGAGGGGTCTCCATCACTTATTTATAGTTTTTTAGTGGTGGAGTGCTTGCCCATGGTTTTTGGAAACCATGTGGTTTAGGGCAACTTGTTTAGGGTTTTTGCTGTTTTAGGGTTTTCCTCCTTTTTCCTCATTATTTTTATTCCTTTTCTTCCCTTTTGGGGATTTTTGCTATTTTTAGAGGAATTTTGGTTATTTTTGGAGGAAAAAGGGGTTTTTTGGCCTTTTGGAGGCATTTTAGGCCTTTTGGAGGCTTTTTAGTGGGATTTTCAGGGAAATATGGTAGGCAAATGGAAAAATGAGCCATGTAGTGAGGTAGATGAGGTAGTTAACCATTTTTGGGTGTTAACACTTTATACTCAGACTATACAGGAACATAAACAAGTGCATAAAATTTATGCCCATTTACAATCATCTTGAGTCCATTTCTTGCAGGATGACTCAACTATTTGTCCTGCAAGCACATCATTACTCCTATACACCCACAATAGCCGCAGTTAACAAAGTCACGACAGGTATGATGCCTTACTCACATAATGATATAGCGACATAATGACATACCAACATACAGGCTTTAAATTATGCATGAATAAAAGCCATAACAAGAAACTTATAGTATTTACCGAGCGATCCAAGTGCAAGCAGCAGGCGAAGGGACAAAAATCCCTGAGGCGACTGTCAAGACCAACAGGGTTAGACAGTTACATAATAGGATAAAAATAATCGAATGCATGTATACTGTACAGTGCCCTACCATACCTTCATCGTCTGCATATTCCTGCACTTCACAACTTAGCATTAAATATTCAACTATTCAAAGAGAAAATATAAACTTATTTTATAAATGCAGCTAGCCACCTTAACTAGAAAGTAAAACCAAATTAAAACTTCATTTTCTAAGTTAAAAGAATGATCCGACTGAAAACTTCGCTTCGAATTTCCACCAAACCAACTGACTCTATCTGGCGTACGTTCTTCCACCTAGAGTCACCCCCGAGCTTGGGCGACGAATCCACTAGGTTCGAGAGACAATTGGCTCTTTTGCAAAGCTTTTCTGGACAATGTATAATCCTCAAATCGACATTATGACATATCTTAGTATTTTAATCATAATTTCCACTCCAACTAAAACTCTATTTTTATCAAGAAAATGAAGGCTACTTCCTCAAAATACCAACTCTTAGATTCCTTAACATAGAACATAGTTTTTCGAATAATCACAAAGCATTCCATCCATGTTATAGTAAGGGAAAAGGGATTAACTCCTTTGGTGAACAATCTATTTAATCCCTTGAAAGGATGTGTAGAGGCTTCCTTGTAGTGAGCCACTAATTCTTCTTACCTTTACATAAATATTAATTTATTATTGATAAAAATATTCTCATATAATATTAACCTTAGATAAACTTGCGCTTAGTCATATCCTAAAATATATCAATCTATCCTTATCATCATTTATTTAGATTTTGGTAATGACTTGCACATCTCTTAAAGGCCTAGAAAGAAGACTAACACATCCCATTATGTGGTATCAACCCCCATAGTGCATTGGATCGAAGGTTAATATGAAATGTGTCTAGAATTATGGCTTATTGGTCAAAGGTTAAGGTAGGTACATCAATACAAATGAAGAAAAAGGCACATGCAATTTTTTTCCTCCAGATCCACAATAATAAACCAAAATGCAACAAGGATTGACAAAAAAACTCAGACATTGGGTCTATATACTCAGACCCTACCCAAAACATGACGATTCCAATACTTACGATGCATATCTTGGAAGTACAACCTTGTATAACTCATTTATCATATCTATACATTATAAAATACATATACTAGAGCTTATCCTAACCAACACATATAGCGTTGACACATAGCACATATTTGGTTTAAACCAATACTTAGATCTGATTCCAACCCAACACAAAGAGGGTTGCCTACATAAGGATCTGGTTCAATCTCATCGTAGATCCTATTTCAAACACAGAGGGTTACATAGAGTGTCATATAATAGGACTCTGGCTTTAAAGGTAAACTATAGTGATTTCCAACGTTAAGCAAAGGATAAAACAAATAGGTCCAACTCTTCAATCCAAAATGTACATTGGTTTCAAGCAGAAAAAAACTGAATCTGGCCTCTCAAATCAAGAGTATAGCGAAATCAAGAACGAAATGCAGAGGATAGAAAATGAAACTGGATCTGGCCTCTTTAAACTTCGAATGAACAGTAATTTGAACAATACAAAGAAGATCATAATGAACAATAGAGATCTAGATCTTTAAACTTCAACGGATAGTAATTTCAACAATACACAGAAGATCAGAATGAACAATAGCGATCTGGCTCTTTAAACTTCAAACAGACAGTAATTTCAACAATACACAGGAGATAAGAATGAACAATAGCAATGTGGCTCTTTAAACTTGAAACGGACAGTAATTTCAACAATACATAGTCAGAAGTTTACCTTTGGTTAAATCACATAGATCTGCCTTGATACACCAGTGAGAGACCATGATGGCCACGTGGTTTGCTTCAGGATCCATGACGAACTGCGTAGTTTGGCAATCCAGATTGCTCAGAAGCAAGAAAAATTATGCTACTCTGTGGGTGGGAATCTGACAGTGTTAAAGGGAAGTGATTGTTCTGGCAAGTCTCGGATTTTCTTGACCCACAACGAATCACTTGACCCGTCACTAAAAGGTGGATTTGGGGCTTAGTCATTGTAAAGATCTACAATATCTGCCTCATAGCATCTCGGCGCTTACATCCTTGCAATACCTGCATACAATTGAATGCCCGAGCCTCTGGAAAAACGCTGAAGGCCGTGAGTGCAACAAAGGGGCTTCCAATAGCCTATGGACAAATGCTAGATGGTGTAAGCACAAGAAAGTGGCTCGTATTTCCGAACTAGGGTAATTAAGTAAAGTCAAGTGGCTAGAGCTACAGAACAACGGGGAAACTTTTAATGAAAGGCACTAAAGAAGATGCTTGAAGTGGAGACTCTCTGTTTGACACTCACAAACATGAAAAATCTCCCCCGCAGCATCGATGGGATGTCAAAGATAAAAGGACTTGCTTTGAAATGCCCTGACTTGAATAAGATGGAGTATTCTCACGATCGCAACAAAAATTTCAGGCTTATTTACAGAACTTGAACTGTCTTATTGTTCAAGTGCGATAAGTTGGTAACGTTTCCATATTTGCATAAGCTCAGGAGTTTGCAGAGACTCGAGATGATTACATTCCGTAAGGTAAGGGAGTTTTCAGAGCCATTTCTTTTTCCTCTTTAGCGAACTCTTCCCATTCATGGTGCCCTTTCCTCTCATAAATCCTGGCTTTAGAAAGGAAAACTCTTTTCTCCTCCCAGTAATCATGTGCTCCCCTAAAGGTCCGAAATTCCCAAAATAAAATAATGAGAGGAGGAAAGATTCTCTTTCCCTCCGCACAACGTTCCCTTAAAATAGGGCGTTGCATAAGCCACTCATTTTCCTGTTTGCACGTTTCCCAAAATACTAAAGGTGTAGAAAATATCTTGTCAGGATTCCTCCAAACAGGCAGTAAATTAGCTTCCACGATTTTAAGGAAAAATCACCGTATTTTTATGCCTTGCATGCATTTATGCACTTTCCTTTTAACTATTCTACCTTTTCCATTTTTAATTAAATTAACCCTTTTTAAATGTGGATAGCACTTAGGAAAACAAGTGGAACATTCCTATTTTTTTTTCGAATATAAAGTTCCCAAAAACTACGTCTTACCACATTATCCACATATTTAAAAATAATGCCAATTAATGTCCCATTCTCTATAAACACATATAGCATATTATGATGCTCCACAACAACCATTATATTTTATCAATTCCCATTGTGCTATCTTTTAATACATATATCTATAGCTGTCAAAGAGTAGTTGTCATATTAGCCTCGAATTATTTTCAGCATATAAAATGTAGTGTAAAAGAGATTTTTAACCACACATAAGGCATTATATACAAATTAATGAAAAAGGTTTTTCTTTTAATCATATTAACCTTTTCTTCCATAATTATGAGAAGGTGTCCTTTTGCTTTTATCCTTTGATATCATTTGTCATCATGCTTAGTATAAGGAAACTGTCTTTGTATTAATTAATATAAGATTTAACTCCCATACTCCTATCGTTGCATGGTGCCCTTGTCCCCTTAAAGTTAGAGCATTGTTTTTCTTAATCGACTCCACTATAGATACGAAAGACTGTCATGCTAGTAATTAGACACTACTCTCTATTCACTTAGTATTTACAGGCACACAACAATTTATTCATTGAGTTTCTTAGTTCCTCTTTTTCCGGGAAGCCCTTTCCCCCTAGTGGCTTCGTCACCAAATGTCATTTTAGTCGTTCGAGGCTTTCAGTCGTTAACCCTATCAATTATAACCATAACTTGATAGAGGTTTATAGTGGATACTTACAGTGATGTTTACATACACTGTGAGCTCTAGGTCAAGGTGGCGAGGGATGTTACATCCTCTCCTCCTTGAATTAACATCGTCCTCGGTGTTACCAGTTTTCCCAGCCTTGTCTCCTTTTCTTCTTCAGGTTCTTAATGCTGGGTTTTATATTCTTTAGTCCCTCTTGAAAAGTGAGAGTAGGTCACCAAACCTGCATTTTAAGCATATATATGCATGTCTACTACATCGACATTGTTAACAATGTAAAACTCAGGAATCTAACACTATACAATTTTCATAACATATCAGTTCTATTGCCAATAAACATCATATCATTTCTTCAAAGAACATCAAACTCTTTAACATAAGTTACATCTTACTTTATTTCTCATTCACCAGATAAGAGTCCTTATACTAGTGCACTCTTTTCACGACTAAGGCATTCTATTGATTTCTTCAGCACAACATATTTCATCACTTACCTTGGCTGCGCTATGGCCCAAGCTCATAAGTAAATCTACTTACATGTCTTTGAAATATTTGTTTCATACCTTACGAGTATGTATGGAAGATCAATAGTCTCCATGTTTGTACAACCTAATTTCCTAGGATTCTCTTGCATGCCCAATATTACATTGCATCTAAACACAACTTTTCATTCAGTTTCTCCATTAACTACGAAATGAGTGATATGTAATGTCATATTCATTTATGCAATCTGTTAATTTAGGATTTCTTTACTTAACCATTTATATGATTCCTAGATTTTTGCTTTTGATTTGCTAATTTTGTGTGTGCAATGTGTTAATATTTAGAATCTTCTTTTATTTTGTTTATCATGAATTTTTTTTATTTTCTTTATTATAAGGTTGCACTTTCCATTACTTTATTTTCAAGTCATAAGTTTATTGTTTTAGTTATTAATTATTTACAATCTTATAGTTTAATAATTTCTTTTTGTTTCTCTAGGTGATATCAAGGGTGCCATGACCATCTTCATGCCCTTCAAATATCTCACTTTCCATGGTGCCATGATATCAAGGGTGCCATGATCATCTTCATGACCTTCAAATATCCCACTTTCTATGGTGGGGAGTTAGTGACAGGGTTAGACAGTTACATAATAGGATAAAAATAATCGAATGCATGTATACTGTACAGTGCCCTACCATACCTTCATCATCTGCATATTCCTGCACTTCACAACTTAGCATTAAATATTCAACTATTCAAAGAGAAAATATAAACTTATTTTATAAATGCAGCTAGCCACCTTAACTAGAAAGTAAAACCAAATTAAAACTTCATTTTCTAACTTAAAAGAATGATCCGACTGAAAACTTTGCTTCGACTTTCCACCCAACCAACTGACTCTATCTGGCATGCGTTCTTCTGCCTAGAGTCACCCCCGAGCTTGGGCGACGAATCCACTAGGTTCGAGAGACAATTGACTCTTTTGCAAAGCTTTTCTGGACAATGTATAATCCTTAAATCGACATTATGACATATCTTAGTATTTTAATCATAATTTCCACTCGAACTAAAACTCTATTTTTATCAAGAATATGAAGGCTACTTCCTCAAAATACCAACTCTTAGATTCCTTAACATGGAACATAGTTTTTTGAATAATCACAAAGCATTCCATCCATGTTATAGTAAGGGAAAAGGGATTAACTCCTTTGGTGAACAATCTATTTAATCCCTTTAAAGGATGTGCAGAGGCTTCCTTGTAGTGAGCCACTAATTCTTCTTACCTTTACATAAATATTAATTTATTATTGATAAAAATATTCTCATATAATATTAACCTTAGATAAACTTGCACTTAGTCATATTCTAAAATATATCAATCTAGCCTTATCACCATTTATTTAGATTTTGGTAATGACTTGCACATCTCTTAAAGGCCTGGAAAGAAGACTAACACATCCCATTATGTGGTATCAACCCCCATAGTGCATCGGATCGAAGGTTAATATGAAATGTGTCTAGACTTATGGCTTAGTGGTCAAAGGTTAAGGTAGGTACATCAATACAAATGAAGAAAAAGGCACATGCAATTTTTTTCCTCCAGATCCACAATAATAAACAAAAATGCAACAAGGATTGAAAAAAAAACTCAGATATTGGGTCTATATACTCAGACCCTACCCAAAACATGACGATTCCGATACTTACGATGCATATCTTGGAAGTACAACTTTGTATAACTCATTTATCATATCTATACATTATAAAATACATATACTGGAGCTTATCCTAACCAACACATATAGCGTTGACACATACCACAGATTTGGTTTAAACCAATACTTAGATCTGATTCCAACCCAACACAAAGAGGGTTGCCTACATAAGGATCTAGTTCAATCTCATCGTAGATCCTATTTCAAACACAGAGGGTTACATAGAGTGTCATATAATAGGACTCTGGCTCTAAAGGTAAAGTATAGTGATTTCCAATGTTAAGCAGAGGATAAAAGAAATAGGTCCGACTCTTCAATCCAAAATGTAGATCGGTTTCAAGCAGAAAAACTGGATCTGGCCTCTAAAATCAAGAGTATAGCGAAATCAAGAACGAAATGCAGAGGATAGAAAATGAAACTGGATATGTCCTCTTTAAACTTTGAATGAACAGTAATTTCAACAATACAAAGAAGATCAGAATGAACAATAGAGATCTAGATCTTTAAACTTCAACGGACAGTAATTTCAACAATACACAGAAGATCAGAATGAACAATAGCGATCCGGTTCTTTAAACTTCAAACGGACAATAATTTCAACAATACACAGGAGATAAGAATGAACAATAGCGATCTGGATCTTTAAACTTCAAACAGACAATAATTTCAACAATACACAGGAGATAAGAATGAACAATAGCGATCTGGCTCTTTAAACCTCAAACGGACAGTAATTTCAACAATACACAGTCAGAAGTTTACCTTTGGTGAAATCGCATAGATCTGCCTTGATACACCGATGAGAGACCATGATGGCCGCATGGTTTGCTTCAGGATCCATGATGAACTGCATAGTTTGGCAATCCAGATTGCTCAAAAGCAAGAAAATTTCTGCTACTCTGTGGGTGGGAATCCGACAATGTTAAAGGGAAGTGATTGTTCCGGCAAGACTCGGATTTTCTTGACCCACAACGAATCACTTGACCCGTCACTAAAAGTTGGATTTGGGCCTTAGTCATTATAAATATCTACAATATCTGCCTCGTAGCATCTCGGCGCTTACATCCTTGCAATACCTGCATACAATTGAATGCCCGAGCCTCTGGAAAAACGCTGAAGGCCGTGAGTGCAAGAAAGGGGCTTCTAACAGCCTATGGACAAATTCTGGACAGTGTAAGCGCAAGAAAGTGGCTCGTATTTCCGACCTAGGGTAATTAAGTAAAGTCAAGTGGCTAAAGCTGCAGAACAACGGGGAAACTTTTAATGAGAAGGCAGTAGAGAAGATGGCCGAAGTGGAGAATCTCCGTTTGACACTCACAAACATGAAAAATCTCCCCCGCAGCATTGGTGGGATGTCAAAGCTAAAAAGACTTGCTTTGAAATGCCCTGACTTGAATAAGATGGAGTATTCTCACGATCGCAACAAAAATTTCAGGCTTATTTTCAGAACTTGAACTGTCTTATTGTTCAAGTGCAATAAGTTGGTAACGTTTCCAGATTTGCATAAGATCAGGAGTTTGCAGAGACTCGAGGTCATTACATGCCGTAAGTTAAGGGAGTTTCCAGAGCCATTTCTTTTTCCTTTTTAGCGAACTCTTCCCATTCATGGTGCCCTTTCCTCTCATAAATCCTCGCTTTAAAAAGGAAAACTCTTTTCTCCTCCCAATAAGCATGTGCTCCCCTAAAGCTCCGAAATTCCCAAAATAAAATAATGATAGGAGGAAAGATTCTCTTTCCCTCCGCACAACGTTCCCTTAAAATAAGGCGTTGCATAAGCCACTCATTTTGCTGTTTGCAGGTTTCCCAAAATACTGAAGGTGCAGAAAATATCTTGTCAGGATTCCTCCAAACAGGCAGTAAATTAGCTTCCACGATTTTAAGGAAAAATCACCGTATTTTTATGCCTTGCATGCATTTATGCACTTTCCTTTTAACTATTCTACCTTTTCCGTTTTTAATTAAATTAACCCTTTTTAAATGTGGATAGCACTTGGGAAAACAAGTGGAACATTCCTATTTTTTTTTTTCAAATATAAAGTTCTCAAAAACTACGTATTACCACATTATCCACATATTTAAAAATAATGCCAATTAATGTCCCATTCTCTATAAATACATATAGCATATTATGATGCTCCACAACAGCCATTATCTTTTATCAATTCCCATTGTGCTATCTTTTAATACATATATGTATAGCTGTCAAAGAGTAGTTGTCATATTAGCCTCGAATTATTTTCAGCATATAAAATGTAGTGTAAAAGAGCTTTTTAAGCATACATAAGGCATTATATACAAATTAATGAAAAAGGTTTTTCTTTTAATCATATTAACCTTTTCTTCCATAATTATGAGTAGGTGTCCTTTTTCTTTTATCCTTTGATATCATTTGTCATCATGCTTAGTATAAGGAAACTGTCTTTGTATTAATTAATATAAGATTTAACTCCCATACTCCTATCGTTGCATGGTCCCCTTGTCCCCTTAAAGTTAGAGCATTGTTTTTCTTAATCGACTCCACTATAGATACCAAAGACTGTCATGCTAGTAATTAAACACTACTCTCTATTCACATAGTATTTACAGGCACAAAGCAATTTATTCATTGAGTTTCTTAGTTCCCCTTTTTCCGGGAAGCCCTTTCCCCGTAGTGGGTTCGTCGCCAAATGTCGTTTTAGTCGTTCGAGGATTTTAGTCGTTAACCCTATCAATTATAACCATAACTTGACAAAGGTTTATAGTGGATACTTACAATGATGTTTACTTACACTGTGAGCTCTAGGTCGAGGTGGCGGGGGATGTTACATCCTCTCCCCCTTGAATTAACACCGTCCTCGGTGTTACCAGTTTTCCCAACCTTGTCTCCTTTTCTTCTTCAGGTTCTTAATGCTGGCTTTTATATTCTTTAGTCCCTCTTGACAAGTGGGAGTAGGTCACCAAACCTGCATTTTAAGCATATATATGCATGTCTACTACATCGACATTGTTAACAATGTAAAACTCAGGAATCTAACACTATACAATTTTCATAACATATCAGTTCTATTGCCAATAAACATCATATCATTGCTTCAAAGAACATCAAACTCTTTAACATAAGTTATGTCTTACTTTATTTCTCATTCACCAGATAAGAGTCCTTATACTAGTGCACTCTTTTCACCACTAAGGCATTCTATTGATTTCTTCAGCACAACATATTTCATCACTTACCTTGGCTGTGCTATGGCCCAAGCTCATAAGTAAATCTACTTACATGTCTTTGAAAGATTTGTTTCATACCTTACGAGTATGTATGGAAGATCAATAGTCTCCATGTTTGCACAACCTAATTTCCTAGGCTTGTCTTGCATGCCTAATATTACATTGCATCTAAACACAACTTTTCATTCAGTTTCTTCATTAACTAAGAAATGAGTGATATGTAATGTCATATTCATTTATGCAATCTATTAATTTAGGATTTCTTTAGTTAACCATTTATATGATTCCTAGATTTTTTCTTTTGATTTGCTAATTTTGTGTGTGCAATGTGTTAATATTTAGAATCTTCTTTTATTTTGTTTATCATGATTTTTTTTTTCTTTATTATAAGGTTGCACTTTCCATTACTTTATTATCAAGTCATAAGTTTATTGTTTTAGTTATTAATTAGTTACAATCTTATAGTTTAATAATTTCTTTTTGTTTCTCCAGGTGATATCAAGGGTGCCATGACCGTCTTCATGCCCTTCAAATATCTCACTTTCCGTGGTGCCATGATATCAAGGGTGCCATGATCATCTTCATGACCTTCAAATATCCCACTTTCTGTGGTGGGGAGTTAGTGAGATGGCTGAGACCATGTTAACTCAGTCCAATCCACGCTGTATAGAGACTCATGGTTACTGAGGAATGAGGCCAAAACCTCATTGCGCACCCCTCAGTTAATCCTCGTGAGTGACCGAGTCCACGGCCTACCCTCACGGCAGCATGCCTTTTGCAGGTAAAAGCCTCTCTCGCTTTTCAACCTGCCACATGGAAAATATGTGCTAACCCAAGCACGATCAGAGTGTGTAGAATCACTAAGGGCATCCCAACCCTGTCCACACCTAATGAATCAAACTCTCTACAGCCACCATACGCCTCTGCATTCTCTCATTCGTCCATCATTAGCGTAAAAAGCATTTCCCTACCCTTTCATTTATATCGTTCTTTTTCGAGATTTAAAAATTATTATTATTATTTTGAATTCATTTTTGTTTTATTTTAACGGATCATTTGTCATAAGCATTTATGTAGTTGTGCCTTACTACTAACATTCATTTGGTATATTTTCGTATACCTACATAATCCTAACAATATGCACTTTTAATATCGTCATCCTTTCAGCATCACTTATGTTCTCATTTAGATTTGCACATAATGAATTTAGCTACACTTGCTAGGATTTTGGAAAATATATGTACTCTTTTAAATGATTTATTCATCAAAATTTATTGATAGCTACCTTGTCCCCTAAAAATGGTGTAAAGTCAATTTTTTTTTTTTGGCTTACTTTACATGACATGATGGGACTTCTAGCAATAGTGGAAACATTTCCTTATAAGTCACCTTTTTTTATTCCTTGCTAATTAGCAAACAGAAGATACAGAATGTTAAATTCCTATTCAGCAGTTTCTTACCAATACGTATCAGTTCATTAGCAGCTAGTCCAACTATTAATTGAAGCCCTAAAGGTTGCTTCTCAAATAAATTTATTTGTCTGGTGCACATTTATACAGACTTCCATATCTTTGTAAAAAGAAATTTTTGTGCAACTCAAAAGGAGAGTTTACGTTTGTCTTAATCGTGGATAAAAGGAAAAATATCTTCAAATAAACAAAATATCAACATACCTCTTTACTTACCTTGTTGGACCTCACCTTGATGTGGACAGCCTATTCGTGCACAACTTACAAGGTCAACCAATACATAATTGGTTGAAGTTGATGCATTTTAGAGTACTTGTGTTGTAGATCAACGTGAGTCCATTGATTCCTGTTATCTCAAGCCAACTTGATGATCAGTTTACAAAAACAAAATAGGTAGAATCATTTTTTTGAGCCCAATAGGCCCGAGTGTTTTGACCTTTGCTCTGATACCATATGTAGTTCCCCTCTTATGCCTAGGTGCCAATGTGTGCAGAGATTTTGTTTTTATGTTTACACTATTACTACAGAGGAGTCAAATCTGTTAGCAGCAACCTTGTTAAGAAAGATTCACGCACATTGTAAACAATCATTTGAGAATTATCTTTTGCAATATTACCTTCCTATACAAAATTAAGCATTAAGAAGCAATCTTTCCTAAACGGTCGTTCTTAGATTTAGTTCATACATAATAATACTTTCTACGTCTTCCTCATCGTGAGGACAAAAAGATAATATACCAAAAGCACCTAAGATAACAATGTCAAGGACACTCAAATTGTGACATCCCAAATGAGCTGGAATTGACACTTAGAAGGAATGCAAAACTGTTTCATTGAACATTAGGATGATTTAGTTATGCCAAATTAAACTCATTTTTCATTGCTTAATCCTAAAACATCCTTAAGGGATACCAAAAGATAACATACATATTCTTTACTTTTCCCCATGAGATCCATATGCCATATAACCATCTTCCTAAACCTACTTAGTCGTAAAGGACAATTCATCATACAAACCACAAGAAAGAACAGGAGGGTATTATCATTACATCCACATGCCACTTACTTTATACTCAGACTATACAGGAACATAAACAAGTGCATAAAAGTTATGCCCATTTACAATCATCTTGAGTCCATTTCTTGCAGGATGACTCAACTATTTGTCCTGCAAGCACATCATTACTCCTATACACCCACAATAGCCGCAGTTAATAAAGGCATGACAGGTATGATGTCTTACTCACATAATGATATACCGACATAATGATATACCAACATACAGGCTTTAAATTATGCATGAATAAAAACCATAACATGAAACTTATAGTATTTACCGAGCCATCCAAGTGCAAGCAGCAGGCGAAGGGACAAAAATCCCTGAGGCGGCTATCAAGACCAATAGGATAAGATAGTTATAGAATAGGATAAAAATAATCAAATGCATGTATACTGTACAGTGCCCTACCATACCTTCATCTTCTACATCTTCCTGCACTTCACAACTTAGCATTAAATATTCAACTATTCAAACAGAAAAAATAAACTTATTTTATAAATGCAGCTAGCCACCTAAACTGGAAAGTAAAACCAAATTAAAACTTCATTTTCTAAGTTAAAAGAATGATCCGACTGAAAAATTTGCTTTGACTTTCCACCCAACCAACTGACTCTATCTGGAATGCGTTCTTCCGCCTAGAGTCACCCCCGAGCTTGGGCGACGAATCCACTAGGTTCCAGAGACAATTGGCTCTTTTGCAAAGCTTTTCTGGACAATGTATAATCCTCAAATCGACATTATGACATATCTTAGTATTTTAATCATAATTTCCACTCCAACTAAAACTCTATTTTTATCAAGAATATGAAGGCTACTTCCTCAAAATACCAACTCTTAGATTCCTTAACATGGAACATAGTTTTTTGAATAATCACAAAGCATTCCATCCCTGTTATAGTAAGGGAAAAGGGATTAACTCCTTTGGTGAACAATCTATTTAATCCCTTGAAAGGATGTGTAGAGGCTTCCTTGTAGTGAGCCACTAATTCTTCTTACCTTTACATAAATATTAATTTATTATTGATAAAAATATTCTCATATAATATTAACCTTAGATAAACTTGCACTTAGTCACATTCTAAAATATATCAATCTAGCCTTATCATCATTTATTTAGATTTTGGTAATGACTTGCACATCTCTTAAAGGCCTGGAAAGAAGACTAACACATCCCATTATGTGGTATCAACCCCCATAGTGCATCGGATCGAAGGTTAATACGAAATGTGTCTAGACTTATGGCGTATTGGTCAAAGGTTAAGGTAGTTACATCAATACAAATGAAGAAAAAGGCACATGCAACTTTTTTCCTCCAGATCCGCAATAATAAACCAAAATGCAACAAGGATTGAAAAAAAAACTCAGATATTGGGTTTATATACTCAGAACCTACCCAAAACATGACGATTCCGATACTTACGATGCATATCTTGGAAGTACAACTTTGTATAACTCATTTATCATATCTATACGTTATAAAATACAGATACTAGAGCTTATCCTAACCAACACATATAGCGTTGACACATACCACATATTTGGTTTAAACCAATACTTAGATCCGATTCCAACCCAACACAAAGAGGGTTGCCTACATAAGGATCTGGTTCAATCTCATCGTAGATCCTATTTCAAACACAGAGGCTTACATAGAGTGTCATATAATAGGACTCTGGCTTTAAGTGTATAGTGATTTCCAACGTTAAGCAGAGGATAAAAGAAATAGGTCTGACTCTTCAATCCAAAATGTACATCGGTTTCAAGCAGAAAAACTGGATCTGGCCTCTCAAATCAAGAGTATAGTGAAATCAAGAACGAAATGCAGAGGATAGAAAATGAAACTGGATCTGGCCTCTTTAAACTTCGAATGAACAGTAATTTCAACAATACAAAGAAGAGTAGAATGAACAATAGAGATCTGGATCTTTAAACTTCAACGGACAATAATTTCAACAATACACAGAAGATCAGAATGAACAATAGCGATCTGGCTCTTTAAACTTCAAACGCACAGTAATTTCAACAATACACAGGAGATAAGAATGAACAATAGCGATATGGCTCTTTAAACTTCAAACAGACAGTAATTTCAACAATACAGAGGAGTTAAGAATGAAAAATAGTGATCTGGCTCTTTAAACTTCAAACGGACAGTAATTTCAACAATACACAGTAAAAGGTTTACCTTTGGTGAAATCGCATAGATCTACCTTGATACACCGGTGAGAGACCATGATGGCCGGGTGGTTTGCTTCAGGATCCATGACGAACTGCGTAGTTTGGCAATCCAGATTGTTTAGAAGCAAGAAAATTTCTGCTACTCTGTGGGTGGGAATCCGACGGTGTTAAAGGGAAGTGATTGTTCCGGCAAGACTCGGATTTTCTTGACCCACAACGAATCACTTGACATGTCACTAAAAGGTGGATTTGGGGCTTAGTCATTGTAAAGATCTACAATATCTTCCTCGTAGCATTTCGGCGCTTACATCCTTGCAATACCTGCATACGATTGAATGCCCGAGCCTCTGGAAAAATGCTGAAGGCCGTGAGTGCAAGAAAGGGGCTTCTAACAGCCTATGGAAAAATGCTGGACGGTGTAAGCGCAAGAAAGTGGCTCGTATTTCCGACCTAGGGTAATTAAGTAAAGTCAAGTGGCTAGAGCTATAGAACAACGGGGAAAATTTTAATGAGAAGGCACTAGAGAAGATGGCCGAAGTGGAGACTCTCCGTTTGACACTCACAAACATGAAAAATCTCCCCCGCAGCATCGGTGGGATGTCAAAGCTAAAAAGACTTGCTTTGAAATGCCCTGACTTGAATAAGATGGAGTATTCTCACGATCGCAACAAAAATTTCAGGCTTATTTTTAGAACTTGAACTGTCTTATTGTTCAAGTGTGATAAGTTGGTAACGTTTCTAGATTTGCATAAGCTCAAGAGTTTGCAGAGACTTGAGATCATTACATGCTGTAAGGTAAGGGAGTTTCCAGAGCCATTTCTTTTTCCTCTTTATCAAACTCTTCCCATTCATGGCGCCCTTTCCTCTCATAAATCCTGGCTTTAAAAAGGAAAACTCTTTTCTCCTCCTAGTAAGCATGTGCTCCCCTAAAGCTCCAAAATTCCCAAAATAAAATAATGAGAGGAGGAAAGATTCTCTTTCCCTCCGCACAACGTTCCCTTAAAATAAGGCGTTGCATAAGCCACTCATTTTGCTATTTGCAGGTTTCCCAAAATACTGAAGGTGCAGAAAATATCTTGTCAGGATTCCTCCAAACAGGCAGTAAATTAGCTTCCATGATTTTAAGGAAAAATCACCGTATTTTTATGCCTTGCATGCATTTATGCACTTTCCTTTTAACTATTCTACCTTTTCCATTTTTAATTAAATTAACCCTTTTTAAATGTGGATAGCACTTGGGAAAACAAGTGGAACATTCCTATTTTTTTTTTTTAAATATAAAGTTCTCAAAAACTACGTATTACCACATTATCCACATATTTAAAAATAATGCCAATTAATGTCCCATTCGCTATAAATACATATATCATATAATGATGCTCCACAACAGCCATTATCTTTTATCAATTCCCATTGTGCTATCTTTTAATACATATATGTATAGCTGTCAAAGAATAGTTGTCATATTAGCCTCGAATTATTTTCAGCATATAAAATGTAGTTTAAAAGAGCTTTTTAACCATACACAAGGCATTATATACAAATTAATGAAAAAGGTTTTTCTTTTAATCATATTAACCTTTTCTTCCATAATTATGAGTAGGTGTCCTTTTTCTTTTATCCTTTGATATCATTTCTCATCATGCTTAGTATAAGGAAATTGTCTTTGTATTAATTAATATAATATTTAACTCCCATACTCCTATCGTTGCATGGTCCCCTTGTCCCCTTAAAGTTAGAGCATTGTTTTTCTTAATCGACTCCACTATAGATACCAAAGAGTGTCATGCTAATAATTAAACACTACTCTCTATTCACTTAGTATTTACAGGCACACAACAATTTATTCATTGAGTTTGTTAGTTCCCCTTTTTTCGGGAATCCCTTCCCCCCTAGTGGGTTCGTCGCCAAATGTCGTTTTAGTCATTCGAGGCTTTAAGTCATTAACCCTATCAATTATTACCATAACTTGACAAAGGTTTATAGTGGATACTTATAGTGATGTTTACTTACACTGTGAGCTCTAGGTCGAGGTGGCGAGGGATGTTACACATTAATAATGTGATAGTGGGCATTTAATAAGCTTATGTTACATTTGTGACATTCATCAAGGGTTATGTCACATTGTGATATTTTTCAAGGGTTATGTCACATTGTGATAATGCCCAAGATGTGACACATTAATAATGTGTCTTTCGATGTTTAAAAAAATTCTTTAAGAATTTTATTTATATATATATAGTCGTTTGACAAAAGAAATGGTTTAAGCCATCTACATTCTACATAGTAATGTAGAATGTTATGTCGCATTATGATGTTTATCAATGTTTACGTTTCATTGCGATGCTATCAAGGGTTGTATCACATTACAACGTTAAGCCATGGTGTGTTATAGTGTTTGGTTGGTATATATATGTCAACACAACCAAAGATGTGACATAGTAATAAACCAATAGTGGGATTTTAATAAGCGTTATGTCACATTGTGACATTTATCACAGGTTATGTTATATTAGCGACATTCATCAAGGGTTTTGACACATTGTGATATTTGTCAAGGGTTATTTCACATTGCAATAATGCCCCAAATGTGACACATTAATAATGTGTCTTTCGATGTTTAAAAAATTTCTTGAAGAATTTTATTGATATATGTTGTTTGACAAAAGAAATGGTTTAAACCACCTACATTCTACATAGTAATGTAGAATGTTATGTCGCATTACGATGTTTATCAAGGTTTACATTTCACTGTGATGTTATCAAGGTTTATATCACATTACGACATTAAACCATGGTTTGTTACAGTGTTTGGTTGGTATATGTCAACACAACAAAAATTGTGACACATTAATAATGTAATTGTGGGTGTTTAATAAACGTTATGTCGCATTGTGACGCTTATCACAGGTTATGTTACATTAGTGACATTCATCAAGGGTTATGTCACATTGTGATATTTGTCAAGAGTTATGTCACATTGCAATAATGCCCAAGATGTGACACATTAATAATGTGTCTTTGGATGTTTAAAAAATTTCTTGAAGAATTTTATTGATATATGTTGTTTGACAAAAGAAATGGTTTAAACCATCCACATTCTACATAGTATTGTAGAATGTTATGTCACATTGTGATGTTTATCAAGGTTTATGTTTCACTGCAACGTTATCAAGTGTTATATCACATTATGATACTAAGCCATGGTTTATTATAGTTTTTGGTTGGTATATGTTAAAACAATCAAAGTTGTGACACATTAATAATGCGATAGTGGGTGTTGAAAAAGAGTTATGTCACATTGTGATTTTTATCAAGGTTTACATTTCACGATGACGTTATCAAGTGCTATATCATATTACGACATTAAGTCATGGTTTGTTATAGTGTTTGGTTGGTATATGTTAAAACAACCAAATATGTGACATATTAATAATGTGATAGTATAAACTATTATAATAAATAAGAAAAACATTATTATTACATGAATTGTTTCCTAATATTAATAAACATCTCCAAAATATATGATATTTATATCCAATAGTAATAAATTAATATTTCTTATTAATTGTAATATTGGTACAAATTATTTAAATGATATCATGTAATTAATTACAAATAAAAACCATTGGATACAGAGCTAGACCCAACTATGAAAAAAACTTACAATCCAACATTACAATGAATTACATAATCTCACAAAACCCATTATGAACAATATGATAATGCAAGACGACAATTACATAGCTTTTGTACTATTAGAATCTAATAAAACATTTCACCAACATATTATATTTTGATTAAAAATCCTAACGTTGCGATGTGACATTTTCAAGGAATATTATCATAACCATTTGTCAACCTTGCACGTGGTATTTGAATTCTTGCACTCCCCAATGTCTTTGTCACATTATCAAATTAAACAAAGGGTGTGTCACATTGTCACAATTTGCCTCAGAATTTGATGTCACGTCTTCGTATGTTCGGTGACACAATACATACTATAGATAAAAACATTGGTTGTGTCGCATTGTGATGTTGATCATCTACATTCTAATAATAAGAACATATCTTGACTTGGTACATCAATAATATGTTATGGAACGTTATGACTAGGTTACATTATGAATTTGTGATGATATACTTTATTACAATTGTTTATAACATGTGAATTAAATACCTTTTTGTTAATTAGCATATTTAATAAAATATAATAATAAAATATTTCTATTTTCATAAAAATATCCTCGTTATTTTATGTTTAATTTAATACAATTGTTTCAATTAAATACAATATTCTATTAGTTTCACATCAATATTTTGACCAATAACCATATTTTGACATACTATACTATAATATAGTGGTATTAAAATTATTATCATTATACTTAAATAATATTATTATAAAGTTATTATTTAATTACACTTACTTAACTATTATTATCATTATTTTATTAACATCTAAAATAAAATATTATAAAATATTATAATCAATGTTAAAAACATAATTATTACATGAATTGTTTCCTAATATTAATTAAACTTAACTAATCATCATTATCATTATTTTATTATAATGTAAAATATTATAATGATTTATAATAATTATGTTTCACTGTGACGTTATCAAGGGTTATATCATATTATGATGTTAAGCCATGGTTTGTTACAGTGTTTGATTGGTATATGTCAACACAACCAAAGATGTGGCACATTAATAATGTGATAGTGGGCGTTTAATAAGAGTTATGACGCATTGTGACGTTTATCACAAGTTCTATTACATTCGTAACATTCATCAAGGGTTATGTTACATTGTGATATTTGTCAAGGGTTATGTCACATTGTGATAATGCCCAATATGTGACATATTAATCATGTGTCTTTGGATGTTTAGAAAATTTCTTTAAGAATTTTCGTGATATATATATATATATATATATAGTCGTTTGACAAAGGAAATGGTTTAAACCATCCACATTCTACTTAGTAGTGTAGAATGTTATGTCACATTATGATGTTTATCAGGTTTTATGTTTCACTACGACGTTATCGAGGGTTACATCACATTACAACAATAAGCGATGGTTTGTTACAGTGTTTGGTTGGCATATGTCAACAGAACGAGAGATATGAGATGTGACACATTAATAATGTCTCTTTGGATGTTTAGAAAATCTCTTTAAGAAT
>LPNX010782264.1:1895-26566 GCA_001517045.1 Pseudotsuga menziesii
ATAGGACATATCAGAAACACCAGCCCCCTCCATTCTTTCATCAACTGAAAGCTGTGGCTGTAGCATTCGTAAAAGAGCACTGACATGTTCTTCATTAAGTTGGTGACAAGCTTCTTTGTAAATAGAAGAATGCCAATCTGGATAAAATATGCACTCTTTAATAAAACTAAGCACTTCAACAGCTCCTTGTAAAGGAATATTACTGGAGTCAGAAACACTGTCATTTGCAGAGCAGGGCTGTTCATGTCCATCAGAGATGACTACTTTCCTGCTAGCCTCTGAAAACAGATCCCTGACATGTTTGTTTCCAATGAATATTTTTACAGTTGTGTGATCTAGTATCTCGAGAAAATCCCAAAATCTTAATAATAACCTCAGGCTTGTAAACCAAAGAAATCTTCTGAACTGTGTTCTGTCTCTCATACCTCCACATTCTTCCATCCATGATGTCCAATAGAGAAGCAAGAACACATGTGCGTATGTTATAAAAAATGGTATCATCCAAAACCACGTTCTTTTGGAGTTTATATTGATGCAATATGTCATTTGTATTCAGTTAGGGAGTGATCCATTTGTGATCCATTTTTCTTCAGCATACAGGTAGGAGGTGTTGGAATAAATCTGCAGGCTGCTGATACATTCATCATATTTGACACTGACTGGAATCCTCAGGTTGGGAAAGATGAAGGATGAGGAAATAATTTCTTCCATTTATGATTGTAGTAAAACTATTTTTCTGTATAATGGGTTTCAAATAGTACTCAAAGTAAGTCCAATACACTACCTTTGCACAGTTTTGATCAGATTATATTGTTTATGTATTAGGTTGATTTACAGGCACAAGCAAGGGCTCATAGGATTGGCCAAGAGCGTGATGTACTTGTTCTGCATTTAGAAACGGTAACATTGATGTGTTTCTTGCTGTCATTTAGAATTTAAAAGTATTTCCAAAGATCTCAAGTCACAAAATCTGAATGATATTGACATGTTGTGGAGTGATACATATGATGTATCATGTATAGGCAGATAAGCTGGTGGGAAGTCACATGTGCCACCACATCAAGATTACCATTTCAACCTCAACATCTGGAGCCCTAATCTAGGTGCACACCGCATAATTTCCAAACTGTATGTGGCATGATACACTTGATTTTTTTTACAGAGATGATGGGTACCGAAAACTAGGAATCAAATGGTTTGGGGTGTGTAATCACACTTAGTCACGGATCTTGCTGGTATAAACCTCTCAAGCCCCTTTTAGGACCAAGTAAGGCTAGTGCAGGACAAAATAATACTGGCACAAGGCCTTACCTTAGAAGGCTTGAGATTTCAAAATCGATGCTTCATTAAAAGGGTTGATCAGGACCATTCGAATTTGAACTCTGAGGACCAACAACCCTCAGTTTCACCAGCTAAAATTGAAAATCAATATTTCATTGAATATTTCAATTCAAAAACATAATTCACCTTAAGGTGCTTGACATCTTTTTTAAGCTGCCGAAATATGGGAGTGGCGAGGGGGGAAACTGTGCAAAGATGGGTTTGTCAGGGTGTCATCATTTTTTTCTGTGATGCATATTACTTTTTTATTTCCCCCTATTTTCTGTGTGATTCAAATGGGCAACTAATGCCAGAATTCAAGGGGTTCTACCACTCAGTAAATCCTCATGAATTGAGAGTCAAATTGCATTTGCACCACTAGTATGGTACATGAATAATTTGGCCTACTATTTCAATCCTTACCTCTCAAAAGCTGTCTCTGTATATCTCCCAACTAATGCTAACCACAAAGCCATTGTCTTCTCATAAAAATGAACTTCTTTGGATTTCTTTCTACTATGTATTGTTGCTTGTCTGTCTATGCTGATCCATCATTTTAATTGCTTAAATTTTTTACTTTGTCTAGTGGTTCCATACCTCGGCCATACTAATCTAACATGTACTCAGGTGAATTCTTTGCAACAATCAAGTGCAAAGCAGTCAGGAATTTGCAGAATTCACCTTAATTTATTGTCTAGTAGGAGTCGGTCCTAATCAGCTCTAGTGTATAAATAGAATAGAAAAAATGGGAAAAAAGTTCCCAAACAGCTTCATAAAGAGCTGATTATGAACTGGAACAAGAAAGTGGCTGTAATCCAATTGAGTGCAATGGAAAAATCAAAATATGTTGAAATGCAAACTAGAAGAGATTTTATGATCAAGATTCAAGAGTGAGAGAAAAGTAGAATTCTAAACAGTTCTTTCACGTCTAAAAATATAAAAAAGAAATGGTGTCTAGTGAACTATAGGTGAACAAACAAAGGGATACAAGGATGGATTGACTAAAAGGACAGCAAGAATGGGCTTGCTATTAAACAATTCATCATGCCATTTGAGTGCCGGTTTCCTAAAATTGGACACAACCTGTTCATATTATCAGGGGGTTTATTAGTTTATTCTGGAAATAATGAATTTCAATGTTATGAAACCTGTGGTAATCAGGTCCATGTACTACAGTGTAAAATTTACAAACCACAAGAGAAATTGACATTATTGTTGCTATGAGAAAAATAAGAAGCCATGTATGTTTGGGCTCCCTGCTCCAATCCAAGGATGTAATTTCGAAGAATATGCATCTAGGTCATTTGGGCCCATTCAGTTTAGTTAAAATATTAAAAGTTAAAAAAGTTAAAACTAGTGACCAGATGTTGACAATTGCCACCTTTTAATCACTAGACAAAAGTGGTGTTGCCATTTATTATATAAAATATAGATCTGTGTCTTCCTGCTTGTCTAGGAATCTATTGAAGCACGAGTATAAAAAATGTCTGATTGCAAAGCGAGCGACAAATATTTCTTGCCCTCGTAAGTCCTTGAATGAAACTTCTCACGTAGTCTGCTGTATTGTCTTCAATGGGGTGAGTTGAATATGGTGCTACCTGACTCAGATGGAATCTTAATGGACATTGCAAGGAGATTATATACTGTTGGTTTTAATGATAATGGTTGCATTTATGAGCATTGATTATTACTTGGAAAATAGAGCAGATCCCTCCAATTAGATATTATTCAAGTTCTTACTAATTTTTTTCGGTGTAGTTGATTTTCCATGAAAAATGAATGTGCATTGCTTTTACCTTTTATTGTACCATGGAGAATGAGGTCTGTTGAAACCAACTGGGTGAATGGGATTTAACCTCATTGAAATAAGTATTGATTAGTGGTATTTGTTTCAAAAAAAAAAATTAATTTTTTAAAAAAAAAATTTCCACAACCGTCGCTTAAGCGACGGTTCTAGATGTCGCTTTTCCGATGCTTCTCTTAATATCCGTCACTTATACGACAGTTATAGATGTCGCTTTTCCAACTCTTATTCTTAATATCCATCGCTTATCCGACGACCCTTCTGTCGCTTAACCGATGGCATAAAAGCTATTTTCTTAAAAAACTTTCACTACCATCGAAGAAAGGCTGTCGCTTAATCGACGCTTTACATTTAACCGACGGTTACTTAGGTGTCGCTTAACTGACGGTTAATTAAGTGGAAGAGCACTGCAAGGAGGCAAATGTACATTTTGAATGCACAAGCCACTAGGATAAAGATGAATCCATTTTTCGTAGTGCAGAAAATATAACGGCCTTAAGAAGAAGATTAAAAAATAAAATCACCACCAAAGGCGGGAAAGGACAGGATGAGCAAGAAAAGGCAGAGGAGGAAGGAGCTAGAAAAAGGGATGAAGATGCTAGGAGACTAGCACAGGAAGCCGAAAGCTGGCTAAAAGGTGAGGAGGAAGAAAAGAGGAGAGTTGAATAGGAAGCAGCTAGAAAGGCAGAAGAGGCTGCCCAAAGTGAAGAGGAGGAAAATAAAATAAAGATGGATGAGGAACTGAGAAAGCAGGAAGCAGAAAGAATAAAATTTATAGGGGCAGTGACAGAGCAATCAGCTTCCGATCCTATAGATATTCAGGATCATGACTTGGGTAATCCTGATATTCAAGATCCTGAGGCAGCTGCTGGCAGCACAATAGGACAGGCTATGGTCCCTATCCTAAGGCTAATACCTTTCAAGCAGAAGAAAGGGGAGGAGGTACCGGATTTCAACACTAATTTTTATGATAAGGAAAGGAAAAGAATAGTGAAGACGGCCGAGAGAAAGGTAGAGACTGGGGGGCAGTCAGGTAAAATGATAAATGATACAACTGTAGTATATGGGACAAACAGGGACCCCAGATTCACCATCAGATCTGGGGATACATTGATCCATGCTTCTGACGACAATGTAGATCGGATATTGACTGATATTGAACAGTTAAAGAAGTTTGCTGACCAGCTAAAGGACACCCTGAGAAGAGAGAGAGAGGAAAGTGGGAGATCAAAAAGAAAGTTTGAGGATATGCAACATGAAATAAAGTCTTCAAAAGCTGAGTTCCTCCAAGTAGAGAAGAGATCTTTGGAGGCCGCCCAAGGAAGTCTGGAGAAATTGCAGCAGGAATGTCAAGGGTTAAGGACAGAAAAGGATGAGTTGAAAACAATATGTGAAATTCTTCACACAGAAAAGGAGCAGCTGCTAGGAAAGATAGGAGAGTTGGAGCTACATAAATCTACTTTGGAGGAATTTGAGAGGCAATCTCAGGGGAAGACTGTGGAGCTTAAAGAACATGTTACCTCATTAATAGTAGCTCTAGAAGAGGCCAAAGAATAGCAAGTCAATCTTCATCCTTTCAAGGAGCACATTCTAGCACAAAGGAATAAGATGCACCAGCTGCAAGTAGTCATAGAGGAAGAAAGGTGTAAGATATTGCAGGTAGACAATCGGCTGGAAGAGATTTTGGAAACCTCTTCATATTTTGTAGACAGGTCGTAGGACATCTTAGAAGTCCTGATAGGAAGAATGGCCAAATTAGAAGCAAATGAGGAAACTCTTGTAGATCTACCAGCAAAAGATCAACAAAGCCTAAGGCAAGACTATGATCTATTTGAGTTTTCCATAAACACAGCCGAAGAATTCAAAAAGGCTGTCAAGAAGACAAAGGAGGCTTGTGCAGAATTCTTCAGGAGGATTTTGATTACTTATAATCATTTTCGGGTTGAGGCTGAATAGAGAATGGACACCTTTCCAGAGCACAGCCTGTTTTTGGAAATGTTGCAAAGAAAATATCAGGAAGATGAACAAATGGTTCAGCACATCAAAGCCCTAGATGAGGAGACCTTGAGAAAGGAAGTATATTATTTCATGGTTGGTGTGCAGTTGCTAGAGGACCAACTCTGCTTGAGTGCAGCCATAATAGAAGTAATAAGAAACCAAGCTGCTAAATTTGAAATAAATATTCGTTTCTTAGAGCCTTCCGAGTTCAAAAGTATTTCCTCAGAGGCTTCAGCGTGGAAGAAGTTCTTGAATAGTCAAGCGGGACCCTCCTCATAAGCACTTTATTTGTTTTATTGTAATATATTGTAAATTCTATAAGCACTTAATGAAAGAAAAGGGTGGGAGGTGAAGATTTGGGGAAGCCCAAGAGTCATTCGTGGGCATCCCAATAGTTTTTTTCTTTTTGTATAAATATAGAAGCCTTAGATAAGAGAGGGACTTTTTACTAGTGAGATTTGTGAAGACATATTATAAGAAGAACTATTTCCTTTTGCAATAGATAATTACAGTTTTCCTGTTGGAGAAAGCTTGGTGGAATGTTCAAATGTTGTGCTATGGATTTGTTGAAGAGGAACTATTTCATTTTCAGCTTTGTGTCCATTAACTGTGAGATCATTCTAACTCTTTGAACCTATGTTCTTGTGCGAATGTTCTCTGGTTTATTTTATGAAAATTTCCACTATGAGTAATGAATGTTGTTCATAAACAATTGGCTATCTGGTTGTTCAAATACCTTTAAATGTTCATGTGTTTTGAAAGAAGTATCAGCTATCTGTGATTTTTCATAATGCATGTACAAAATACATTACTCATTAATAAAATGATAATATTGCTCCCTAGGGATAGGTTAGGTAGTTAGTTTTAATTTATTACTGTGTGTGATTTAGATGCAAGAGAGTCTAAGATGAGAGGTAAGAACCTGCGCATCACATTGTGACCACTCCTTGCATTCTTAATCAATCTGCATTTTAGATAGGCACTTGCATGTCATACTTAAAACTAAAAATACAAAAATATACACGGTGGACCGGGACGCAACTGATAAAACCTTTTATTTTTGTTACTTGACCTATGGTAGCCGGACCACAAACTGGACAAATTCCCTACACCAAACAGTCATGGGCTAGTTGGGAACGTTGACTGGGGAGAATCCCTTACTGTTGTTTCCTGCGAATTTCTAGGCATCAACAAGAAGGAAATGAGGTCATATATGAGATGGGGCGAAAAATAATTCCCAAATCAGGAGAAAATGATTAACATCAAGACAAGGAGAATGATAACTACGAGCTAAACAAATAATTAAAACAAAGTGATTAAATCAAGAAGGTGAGTAAATAATAAATTCCATCCATCAATAAAATACCATGGGTTAGAAGACAATACCATGGGATAAAAGTATCATAACCCCAAACTATGAACCAAACCTCCATGTCTAAGGATAATATGCCCTAAAATGATAATATAATTCTCCCCCCCTCTCTCTTTCTCTCTCTCTCTCACACACACACAACCCAAGATAGGTTGAGAGATATTTTTCCATTATATATATATATATTGGAAAAACAATGTAGGAAAGTAGAATAAAATGTTGGAAGGAAAAACCATATGCAAATACCACTAATATTTTGAAAACCATAAAATATCCTCATACATGTAATGAAATTTCCAAATGGAAAGTACACCCTAGGTTTTTTTCCATGATAATAAAACTTTAGCTAATTTATCCATCGAAACATTAAGGATATTGTTAGTACCTCTATTGATATCTAACAACATTGATGTTGGAGTTGAATAGATGGAGGCCATTAATAGAGGAACATATACATCATAGATATCTTTTGTGCAAACTATCACTTACAAATTTATTTTGGGTATTCTTTCAAACATAATTGTCTTGGAAGTTTGGTCAACAGTTTCCTTCATTGGTACATTCGACAAAGAAGGATAAGGTTGTTTACTTCCATAATATTAGAACCTACGACATTCTCATTCAAAGGGGTTTCAATAGTTGTTATTAGTAGTGTCTTACATTCTTCTAATCCTCTATATTCAATTTTTCCATCATCTTTTTTGGCCCTTACATGAAAGAAAAATGTGGGTACTAAGAAGATTATAATTAGAGGCTCTTGTGGTTGTGTCACTTCTCCTATAAAAGGTTAAATATATTTAGGTCATGGTTTGAACCTTGATTGTATTTCTTTTGGTAATGCTTTAGAACCAGTAGAAAAGGGTCCAAAACTTATAAAGAAAAATGGTATAATACCAAAAATGGTGATGGGGGAGGACATTACGGTAGAATAAATATTTGATCTATTCAAAACACCATTACAAGTTTCTTCTTCAGTAGACAAATATTGAAGGAGTATTTGAATGATTATCCATAGAGATAATAGATATCTCTTATTGGATATAACCCATACTCTAATTTGTTTACCAAATTATGGGTTGGATTTTCTTTTCGTTTTGTTTAGACAATAAACAAAACAGAAGTACAAGGAGATGAGGAAAAAAGGATTGTAATTATCCCATAAATTCATGGCCACAGAACTGATAAAATACAAAAATATTTGAATAAGAAGAATATAAAAACTATATTCTACCCTCTAAACTCCTTATGAAATTTTCTAGACAAATTTAAAGACCCAATTGATACTAAGTTAAATAAAGGGATGTATTCAATCCCTTGCTCTCATGGGGAAATGTATATAGGTGAGATGGGTTGTTTAGTATTGACTAGGATAAATGAAAATTATGTAGATATCATTCACATAAGAATGAAAAAAATAGTTGTTGTCGACCATTCTTAAAAAATGAACCATCATATATGCATCGAAGACACTAAGGTAATTTCCATAGAAGATCATTATAACAAAAGAAATAGTCCTGAATCCATGTATATTGAGAAGAATCCTCGAAACTTCAATAAGGATGATGGATTAATCTTGAGAAAATACTATAAACCAATTTTACAAAATATCAAGGATAAGACTGAAAAAAAAAGACAAGAGAGAACCCTAATATTAGTGAACTGATCTTATTAAGTGTGCTAGTTTGACTTTCCTCCAACCGACATTGGAATTAAGGTTCTATTAAAATATTGGGTGGTGGATATTTATACAATATCTTTGCTTTTTTCTCCTATGGGATTATTTTCTTTGTGAATATGGAATAATCTCTGCATTCTGAAACATACATAGTGCAAACACTTTACACAACTTCATCCATATAAATCTCCGTCAATGATTTTACCTGTGAAAACCTGAATACAAATATATGAAGTATGTTGAGAAAATATTGGAGGGAATTTTGTTTTGAAGGTTATCCTATCTATCACCTCAACCTTGGAGCCAAATCATTGATCCATAGACTAAAATGGC
Source organism: Pseudotsuga menziesii (assembly GCA_001517045.1). NCBI lineage: Eukaryota > Viridiplantae > Streptophyta > Pinopsida > Pinales > Pinaceae > Pseudotsuga > Pseudotsuga menziesii. The sequence continues at coordinate 10,398 of LPNX010782264.1, forward strand.
TAATAGTGTACCTATTTTGGTAAAAGTCTCAAGCTTTCTGTTAGATTATCAATGGTGCAATTTTTAACAAAACTTAGTAATCATTTGGGAAATAGTATTAGGGTTAATGATGCATTTAATAAGAGTCTCGACCTCACTATCAAAAGGTTTTTAAAAACTATTGACACTAGGGAAGGATTGATATAGAATGTGGATATTAAGGTTCAACGAAAAATTCACTCAGAGATTAATGATTATCATAATATTCCTTTTCACTATTCTAGGTGCGACATGCATGGTAACATTGTTGCATAATTATCCTAACCATTTATCAAACAATGTTGGGATAAGAAAGTATCTCCTATTTCCTCTAATAAATCTAAAGTGATTACTTATCCCGAGACAATTATTTTAGAGGTTAGTGCATAAAAGGATAAAGAACCTAAGGCTAACCTATTCTAGAATGTTGAATCTTTGGGTTCTTTGGTGAATTCGATTAGTATTTTGAGGACAATTGGTGAACATGCATCTTAATTTTTTTCTATGTCAATTCAACAAAGACAAAAATCCAATGGGGGCTCATCCACTTCCTAATGAAAATGAGCATGTGGGTGTTGTTGCATTGGAGGAGTCCCCTTACAGAGGTTCTATGGAAAATAATTTGAGTAAGACTTGTACAATTAATTATGATAGTAATGAAGTGGTTATCTTGGATGTCAAAGAAATATGGCCCAAAATTTCTAAGGGGGTTATCATAAATTCTAATACTAAGGGAGCATAACAAGATTTGAGCCCAAAATCCAACGACATCTGATGGAAAGTAATTTTTTGTCGAATTGCAATGATGAAAAGTACTATTTTGTCTGATTTTTTTTTGTTATCATGAAGCATCGTTGGTATTTTGACCTTCATGTTCATCGGTTTTTTGACTAGGCTTGTTGTCGGTTAAGAAAAAAGAAGGCCATCGGATTTGTGATGAAATGTCGTTGGACTTGCAATGAGGTCAGGATATTTATTTACAATAGTATAAAGGAATATTTGCAATGTTAAGTAGGTTCATATCGTCGGATATTCGACGAAAATGAAATTTGAAAATATATAAATTACAAAACCTTCCAACATGTTTGGGATAGAAGTGACAAACAGTTTGTGGAAATTATTTATTCCTCGATGGATTGTTTGAAGAATTGTTTTATTCTTCGACGGTCGGTTTGCGGAATTATTGTTTTCTTCGACAGACAACTTGCATAAATTTTTTTATTCTTCAACAAATCACCACTGTTTGCAAAGATAGTGATGTGTGGACCTTGATTTTTTAATATTGTCGATAGTATCCATTGACAAAATTTGTGACAAAATGTCAAATAGAAATTTCTTGATCCAAATGAAGAAAATTGAAAATTGCTTGCTAGACTATGGGATGCAGTGAAACTAAGGGGTGATGGGAAATGTTATTGTCAATGTAGTCAATGCATGGGATTTAAGAGGATAATAATATTGATCGCAACAACCACAAAACATTGTAGGGAACGTGGACACGCTAAGGGGGGGAATGAATATCATCCATTTGTAAGTTTAGCATTATAAAGTGTTTTATATATTTTGCTTTGGTAAATGTATGTATTATTTTAATATTTCCTATATTAACTTATATCTATTGATTTATTCTTGTATTTATAAAGGAAAGACATCCTACGCCATATCGTCGAGAGGAAGTTCTTTCAGAACAAGTATCGGATGAACATGGAGCGCCTATGCTTAATGGAGAACAAGTGAATGATCACATTGAAGATGATGATCATACTGATAAGGTAGTTGAATATGATGGTACAAATAAATTGATCCATGATTCATTTAATGTTTGAATGGATGATGATAATGACGACGATAATGAAAATATTGATGACTTTGATGATGTTCACAATATTCCTCTTCTTGAGAAGGAATATGAACCTCTTTATGAAGGCTCCAAAGAAAATATTCTCTCTTCTATATTGTTGACAATGAACTTGAAGGTTATGAATGGTCTTTCAAACATATCAATCACAAAGATGTTAAGGTATGTAAAATAATTCATCACATATATACAATCGTGATAAAGTTTATATTTATTACTCTTATCAACTTCATCATGATCAACTTCATCTTGATCAACTTCATCATGATCATCGTCTTCATTTTCGCCATCATCATGATCATGATAATCATCATCATCATCATCATGTTGATCATGATCATGATCATCACCACCATCATCATCATCGTCAACATCATCATCATCATCACCTTCTTCGTCATCGTCAAAATCATCATCATCATAGCCATCGCCATCATATTCATCATTATCATCATCATCATCATTGCCATCATCATCATCCAGAAGTTTCTTCTTCATCATGATCATCATCCTCATCACCATCCAGAAGTTGCTTCTTCATCATGATTATCATCATCATCACCATCTTTAGCATCATCACCATCTTCATCTTCATCTTCATCATCAACATCTTCATCATCATCATCAACATATTCATTACCATCATTCTCATCATCATCATTATCATAATCATCATTGTCATCATCACCTTCATATTCATCATCATCATCATCATCGTCATCACAATATCCATCATCATCATCATCATCGTCGTCGTCGTCATCATCATCTTCATCATCATCATCATCTTCATCATCTTCATCATCATCATCATCTTCATCATCTTCATCATCATCATCATCATCACCTTCATCACCTTCATCATCATCATCATCCTGATCATCTTCATCATGATCATTGTCTTCATCGTCATCATCATCGTCGCTATCATCATGATCATCATCGTCATCATCATTAATTTCATCATGATCATCAACATCATCATCATCGTCATCATCATCATCACCATCATCATCATCATCGTCTTCATCATTGTCAACATCATCATCATCACCACCACCATCATCATCATCGCTGCCATCTTCGTCATCATCATCATCATTGCCATCATCATCATCCAAAAGTTGCTTCTTCATCATGATCATCATCGTCATCACCATCTTGTTCATCATCATCATCATCTTCTTCATATTCATCATCATCAACAACATATTCATCATCATCACCATCATCAACATCATCATCATGATCATCATCATCATTGTCATCATCATCCCATCTTCATCGTCATAATCATCGTCATCACTATCATTTTCATCAGCATATAGAATGGATTTAATGCACAACCTATGATACCAATCAAATAATTTATATGGGTGTTCATTTCCAATTAGAGTAAGTGGGATTCAAGGATGAACTCCTAGTCATGATCTAATACCATTTAATACCTTTTTAATATAGGTTGGAAGTTTTGAAATGCTCTAACTATTTGAATTCCTAAAATGTCTACCACTTCCCTTTAAGGGAGTCTTAACTCCCTCACATATAGATCATCATTAAGGTGATTACATATTAGTTTTGTTTCTTAAAATTCTAAGGTGATTAACATATTTGTTTTGTACTCTTCATCATCATTGTCATCATCATCACCATATTTATCATCATCATCATCATCATCATCAACATCTTCATCATCATCATCATCTTCATCATCATCATCATCATCATCATCATCCTGATCATCTTCATCATCATCGTATTGATTGTCATCATTATCGTCGCCATCATGATTGTCATGATCATCATTATCATCATCATCATATTGATTGTCATCATCGTTGTCTTCATCATCATCATCATTGTTGCCATCATCATGATCATCATCATCATCGTCGCCATCACCGTATTGATTGTCATCATCATCTTTTCCATCATCATGATCATGATCATCATCGTCATCATCATCATTTTCGTCATGATCATCAACATCGTGATCATGATGATGATGATGATCATCATCATCATCACCATCATCATCATCATCTTCATCTTCGTCATCATCATCATCATCATCATCATCATTGTCATCATCATCATCATCTTCTTCATCATCATCATTATCATCTTCATCATCATCATCTTCATCATCGTGGTCTTCATCATCATCATTATCATCATCGTCGTCATCATCATTGACATCATCATCGTCATCGTCATCATCATAATTGCCATCATCATCGTCATCATATTCAACATCACCATCATCATCATCATCGTTTCCATCATCATCACCATCATCATCATCACCATCATCCTCATCATCATCACCATCCTCATTTTCATCATCATTAGCATCATCATCATCATCATCACCATCATCATCACCATCATCATCATCATCATCATCATCAAAATCATCATTGTCATCATCATCATCACATCATCATCATCATCGACAACATCTCCAACATCATCACCATCACCATCATCACCATCATCCTAATCATCAACATTAACATCTTCATCCTCATCCTCATCATAATCATCGTCATCTTCATCCTCATCGTGATAATGGCTAGCATCATCATGATGCGAGGAGTATGAGTATGATTATGTTGGAGTATGAGTATGATTTTCTCTTTTGCACAATAATCTACATTTAGAGTTAACACATATTAGTGTTAGAAAAAATGTTTTCAACTAGGGATTGATTTATCAAAAACTCATTCCTCTTTTCCTAGATAAAAAAATATAATTTCAATTAAAAAATGCTATGATGTGGCATGAAAGTATATATATTATGGTAACTTGTCTCGTAATAACGCCCAATTTAATTGAAAAAGCAAGATTAAGGTGACAGCCATAAAAGTGATAAGAGCCCATTTCCATGTAGACTTAGGAAACAATTAAAGACAACAACCGTGTTTGAGGATTTGATGCCAGGTGCATAATGGACATAAGGGTTTGCGAATTCTAAGATGAACAAGTTGGTGGATTGACATTTACCCTTCTAGGAAAAGGGACCAAGAAAAATAAAATCCTTTTCAACTTTACAAAGGGTTTCCACACACTTCTAAATTAATATATCTTGATGGAGTTTTTAGGCTTAAGCCTTTAGATTTTTTTATTTAAGCTTATGGAATGGATTTATGGCACAACCTATGATACCAATCAATTAATTTATATGGGTGTTCATTTCCAATTAGAACAAGTGGGATTCAAGGATGAACTCCTAGTCACTATCTAATACCATTTGATACCATTTTGTACCATTTAGTAGTCATGATCTATTACCATTTAATAGCTCAATTGGATTTGGGATAAACCACGACAAAGGGGATAAATTTCCAAGAGAAGGGATAAACCATGACATAGTTCAAGTGAAGCGTGAACTAGAGGATAAGGAAGTATGAACTAGAGGATATCACATGCCAATCGAGACCACATGCCAGAAGAGGAGGAGGCCCAAAAATTACTGAAGGCGAGAGCCCTTGTGCTTGTTTTCCTAAAGGAGACCCACATACTTCTATCTCCATAGGAGATCGAGACCACCGAAAAGGAAACCGATATATCTTCAGTAAGTTCAAACATCAACCAAAACACTTAATCTTTGAAAAATGATTCTCTTCAGAGCACATAAAAATGAAAATGGATTAACTTCATAGAAATGCATTGCGTAGACTAGGGCTGTTTGAAAAATGAATTAATTCCTTCTCTGCAAAGAAAATTGATCTCTTTTTTTTGAGTGCTTGGGGGTTTGGAAATGCATTGGGTGAACTAGGGTTTCAAATTTCATAACTTCCTTCATTTGAACCACAATAGTTGAGGGTTTCGAATTTCATAGAGCACTTTAAAGGAGGTCTGTTGAAGCCTTATTCAATTGGTTTAGATATGCATTGAAGTGATTGGATCAAGCCTCCAAACAAAATTTCCTTGATGGGTAGAGGCGTAACTTGATGGGTCGCGATTTTGAGTCCAGGGGCACCAATTGTTGAATATTTTGGAAAAATTTCTCCTTGTCTAAAGAAATAGAGGACATCTTTTATGAATCCTCCCTGTCTGAATCTTTTCAAAATAGTGACCTATTAAAAATGCCTCCCTATCTGAAGAAACTGAGCACAAGTATACAAAATGGGAGCACTATATTTCCACTAAGATATGGGCGAATCAAATCTCCTTAGAATAACTTCAATACAAATATAGCGCATAAATATCTATTATTTCTACATCCTTCATCTTGGATCCACTAAACCCATAAGTAGGTGAATGCATGGTGAACCTGTTTTCAATGTTGAGCACATTAGTTGGAAATTAAATGATGAGGTGGATCCATAGCATGTAAATTAATATGTATCCATATAGAGGCCAATATCAATCCATTTGATTCAGCATCTAAACAACTATAATAACTACACCCAAAGAAGGTGCATTTATTAGGAGGATCTGTAGCTCAAAATTGCAAATTTCCAGTTGACCTCCCAAACCTGCATCCAAACTATAGAAGGTAGTCATACAAGGTAGATTTTACCCTAGTCTTTCCAAATGACATAATACAAAGTAAATAATTGGAAATGTCATCATAAAAACCAGTGTTCTTGTGACAAAATAAATAGTGGTAGGAAAATTAGACAATAGGTAATGGGAAAAATACAATGAACATGCAAAAAATATAGACAATTNAAAAGTCGATGATGGGCCCTAATTCATATCTAATGAGTACCCAATGCCTTTACACAATCTATGTACCTATGAACTTTGTCCAAGGCCTATCTGAATGTAGAGAGGGAAAGAGGGTCCCTTTTATCCATCTCATTAGTAAGTGATTGTTGCTTTCACTTGATATAGAGGATGGTTTCTAGCCTGTTATTAACAACCCAACTTGAACATAAGGATATGGATGTAGTTTGTCTCCCTGTGAAAGTGACTATGAAGTCAAGATTGTTCAATTTGGCACCTCTTTCCTTGTACAGTTCTTATGGTTTGAGTTTTTCTCTAATCCTGAGCCCTCTTGTATTTTTTTTCATTCTCTAAAAAGGATTCGACCATGCTCTAGGTCATTTGATTCCTCATATAATATGCAACATCTTGAATTTGGATATTTCCCACAAGGGGTTGAGGGTACAAATTGTCTACTCATGTCATTAGTAGATCATGCAAATAAATCTCACAAAGAATATTCTTCTATGATTTACTACACTTGAGGTAGATATGTGTGAATTTCTCCTTATCATTGAGATAACACCTACTTTTAAATGCTAAGGACCTAGGTTGTAATGAAGCAACTTGACTCTCCAGTATTATATGTCTTTTGATTCCTCAAAACAGACCTCTCGGATAAGCTCCAAAAATTGTCTATTTCTCTTTCTTCTTCAGGGAATGAGCTCTTCTTGCGATTTGGATTTGACAGAAACTGTAGTTTGCTTCAATTCTGCTGGACACACCAATGCTGCAATTAGATATTAACACAACTATGATATCACCTGTCAAGTATATATTAAGCCTTAATATTGGCCAAACTTTGTTCCAATTAAAATTTCCCATAAAGCTAAGCTCTCAATTTTGTGTAATGCACTTAATTACAATGTGACTAGAAGTACATTAAATTGAAACTACAATCTAATAAATCTTTTGGACAATAATAAAAACACCTTAAAATTCTCACATATGACCTAGATGAATAAACTTAACTTGTATTAATAAACTTCTCTTGAACTACAAGTAGTCAATGTAGTTGGATTTCATTCGACTTTTCAAATATATACAATCTTTAGTTATAAAGAGGAAACCCAAAGACTCAGATAGAAATAGGTAAAAGCTTATGATGTTGGATACAACCCTTTTCCACTTGGAAAATGGAAACTCTACTAGAATCAAATCAAAATTATAGAATATAGTCTACACAAACATCCATACACAATATTATTGCCAGGAAAAATCAAATCATACTCTTCCATCCAATCCCTCATGGACATCAACCCATTTAAGATGCATTTCCAACTCAACAGACTCAACATTATGAATCCTTAAGCACATGTCCTGAATCATGTTGTCATCAATATACTAGATGCAACTTTCTATAGCTAGATAATTCTCCCTTGAGGGCACCAATTTGTCAACTGGTGTGACAGTTTGAGTTCTCTTCGGGAATTTCCGCATTCCTACAGATGCAAAAAGAGGTTGCAGGTCTATTTCGACATCCATGATCTCATCATCTGCACTAAAGGTATCCTTATCAAATACTTCCTGCAATATTTCAATGCAATGACCTGGAATCATCTTCCTTAAATTTAGCAGAGATAATTAAACAAAGAAAAATTCCCTACCAATAGTTTGGCTCAAACAGTAATTTAAATGACTTATTTTTGCCATCACTTTTGAATACTTTGAATTGCTAAAAGCAGTTACAAATTAACATCCACAACACTTCTAAGGTTTTTGAACATACCAGACTGGTATAACAATCCAAATGACTTTTAGTTTGACCACCATTGTCTCAAGTTTTAAACTGCTGGTTATAATTATTACCACAACTAAAGTTGTTTAAAGCACAATTACCAGATCAAATAACATAAGATAAGATAGCTTTATTAATTTCCAAGAAAAGACCACAAAATTAGGTCAAAGGGACTAAAAAAGTACATCATGTGTCATTACACAGAGGGAGTGCAAATGCATCTCATAGAACAATGCTAAAAGCAAAACGATAAATAAGATCTAACATACATATATGGTAGCACTCTTTGGTTCCTGGATGTAATGATCTTGATGTAGATGTGTCTTGCTTTTTAGTATAATATATGCAGCATTTTCAAAACAAAAAATAGATAAATAAACAAAAAGAAACAAGTTAGAGTTCAAGTTGGCATTGTTTCAAGGCATAGCAGTGGCACTGTTTATTCCAAAACCTTTTTAACTTCTAGAAGACATGCAATAGAAAGACAACATTTTGTGGGACAAATCTGATATGGAAATTCTGACTATTAATAATGATTTATATGTATGGAGATGATATCGATGTGGCAGAGAATTTTCAATTAATATAGATTATTATAGTATCCAATATCTCTTGAAACAGTAGTATCAGTCCATTGTACATCAGAAATAGATCAGACAACAACAAGCATTTAGTAGTTTGAAATTTCCCTCATCGGAAAGCATAATGTAGTGGTTGATGTGTAATTAGAAAAATATGAAGCTTTCCAACAATGTGTACAACAAAAGCCTACAGCAAATGATGGGTTATTGAGCTAATTGATGCAGCTAGCATTTATTAATGGAAAATGATGGAAAATAGCATCCTTTTGTAAATCAGCATTGATAATGTTATAGGTTCGAGCATTAAGTTCAGAGCTATACAGGACATATGGGTTTGTTCCACACAAAACTAAAAAACTGATTCAATCTTTTCATCGTGGAAAATATTGAGCAAAGATATTAATAGTTTGTTGCACAAAAAAAAAGGACTGATAGTTTATGTACCTCTGACCTACTGCATTCCTTATCTATACAAGATTCAATAGGATATATTACTGGAAATATAAAAGTACCCCATTTATGTCGCTGTTGATGATGAACCATCACATCATGTATCATTTTCTTGTAGAAAACATGCATCATTTGAAGGAAATCATTCCGTGGCATGGATACCCCATGACAACTGTATGGTAGGAATTGGAAATAGGTGAGAGAAATTCAACATGTTGCTAGCATATTATGAACTATCACACAAATTATATAGCCAAGAAAAAGTGCTTGATAACTATTTAGAACAACATTTAAAATTCATAGGCTATGTCACTCATAAACAGAGTAGTTGGAAATAGTGACAAGTTACACTTCAAAATTGATAAATCCTAGCAAGAAAAAGAAGGATGAAGATGGATAGAAATTAGGGTATTGGATGATATGTATTATATTTTCCTAAAGGGAAATCCCAACAACATAATGTTTTGGGGCATACCTTATTATTTTTTCTCTTGTCCTGAATTTTATTGACTAGAGTCCAATTGTAGGTAATCGCTTGTTCATTGTTGTAGGTACCCTCACATTTTTGTAGGAAATCCATTTATTGTCTCAATTCATGTACCATGAAACAATGTAATTGATTTTGTAAATAACCATACTTCCAGAAATGATTATGTGATGTCACAACATGATATTGGTTTTATTGTTGTGTATAACAAAGAATGTAGGAGTCAATTTGGCTTGTTACACCGAAATATTGTCCTCTTGATCCATGTGTCAACCCTTTGCCTAATCCCCAAGTTTCCCTCTGCTAAAGTTGATTGAGATTGATGTTTTTCCTACCTTTTCCCCCCTTTAGGAAGGTCAACGTTTTTCCCCGTTATTCTAGGTGCACTGATGGCGCTCTTTTCCTTTATTCTAGGTGCACCGATGGTGCTCTTTTCCTTTATTCTAGGTGCACCGATGTCAACGCTCCATCTCCTTCTACTAGGTGTGCCAGTGGTGCTCTTTCCATTTATGGAAAGTGCGTAGGTGGTGTTTTGAGGGAAGAAAAGGGAGATTCGATACCCTTCTCAAAATTGGATGAGGTGGAGATCTATCCCTATCATCTAGGTAAGGTGGTATTTGGCTCCTAACCTTTAGGGAAGATCTCTTAGATCCATCCTCCTAGACCTCAACCTACTCTATCCCTTTATCCTTATAAATTAAACCCTCTCTCCATTGTGAAGAGAGGAAGGACTATATTACTCTTATGCTGGTGGAATTTCTAGGTGATCCCTATCTTGATTTGGAGGCTTTGGCTTGGATTGTTGGATGGAAATTTTCAGCGTTAAGGCTAGGTTCTGACATTCCTTCTTTTTTGTATATTAATATTTTAGGCATTTAATATTTGTACATTATGCTATTTACTATTTATATTGATCCTAATCATTTTCAATATATGTACAATATCTTATGTTGTCCACAGAAAACAATGTTAGAAATATAGCAAAACTGTTAAGCATCAACCAAGACAAATAAATAATAGCAAAAAACATCTCACATCCACCATAATTCTTAAAAAAAAGAAAAAATTAAACTTCATCACAAACAATATCTACTAGATAATATCTTGTATAAAAAAGGTCCCCAACCATCAATCAAGCCAAACAAGTTGCGCAGAGAACTCATCGTGTTCATTAACAAATAGCCATACAAGTATCTAGGTCTACATAAGGAGCTGAAGACAAAAATAATATTAAATAATAGATAAAATTATATAAATACTTAACTAAAGTAAAACTTGCATGGAAACACAAATATTAATTCTTCAGCACCATGTGGAAGAATCCCACATCTAGAACTAGAAGTGATTTCCTACCCAAGAAAGTGCCACAACAACCAAGAAGATCAACCCAGTGTATTGGTCTCTAAAGCTAGTAGAAATTTCCTACCCAAGAAAGTGGCATAAGAACCAAGAGGGTTAACCCAGTGTATTAGTCAATAATGATCATCCCAACCCCACATTTCTCTCATCTCAAAGAAAGGGTGGAGAGTATGACACTAGGATTTCAAAGGAGGTCACCAATCATAGTACTACCCTAGCCCAAACACACTTAACAGAAAAGTTTCGAGGATCCTTCATGATAGGACTTAAGGACTTACCATTTTTATGTTAAAATATGTATATTATAGTTTTTATTTGAAATGTAATTTGAACTTTTTATACACTATTCATATAGAGAGAAAAGATATTTATAGCATGTCCAATTAGAGATCAAAACCCTTGGAATCTTCCACGAATCAAAAAATGGCATTTGTTTGCAGAATCATGGAAAAAGGTGTTATTGGTTGATTGGTCCCACTTCCTGCTATGAGTAATAGGAACAGGACCAATACTGACAATAATATCAGATAATAATAGTCGTCGACACACCACATAGTCTTTCAAAATAGAGGCCAATTGGCAAAGTAAAAAATATTCAGAAGATTCAGGAAGACCGATTCCTACAAGAAAATAAATCACCTTCTCAAGACTTCAATTTACAATGTAAATTTGACTTTCCCCTTCCTGCAAAATGCCTGCCGGATGATTTTCAAAACCAAGATCTGGGTTGAAAAAAAGGGAGACGATTCAAGAAGACCCATTTCTACAAGAAAATAACTCACCTTCTCAAGACTTTGATTTACATTGTAAATTTGACTTTCCCCTTCTTGCAGAATGCCTGCCAGATGAGTTTGAAAACCAAGGTCTAGGTTGAAAAAAAGGAAGAATAAGTAGAAGGCTCCTGCTCAAATTCTAGGCAGACCTCTCACTCGATGATGATCATGATGTGGAACATATTAACATCTTACTAAGAAAAAAATGTGGAACAAGTTCCAGTTGAGAAAAACTTTTAGAGATTGAACATTAACATGAAAATTGAACATTGTCATGAAAATACACTTGAACAAGAACAAGATGAGTTTAAAGGATTAACTAGAGTAGATATACAACCACAAACATGAAGGGAATAGGAGAAAAGAAAAATTATGAACTCCTTAATACTTGATGAGGCTCAAGTAGACAATTTGGGGCACCCTAAATCTCCGAGGTCTATAGAAGAAGGGTTTTTTTAGACCAATGGATATATATGATTATGATAGTGAATCCTAGATAAAAAAACCCAGATGTATCTCAGAATGGGTAACACAAGATTGGAGGGAAGCATATTTTGCTCCAAAGAGGGGGTGAAAGCTAATGGAGGGGTCTGTTCAAAATCTGCAGGTTATTTATTGAGGAGATCTCCAGTCTCTCTCTACTTCAAGATATAGGATTAACTAGAGTGGATCTAAAACCATAAACATGAAGGAGATAGTGGAAAGAAAAAATAATAAACCCCTTAACATTTTTTGAGTCACATTTAAACAATTTGGGGCACCAAAAATCTCAAAGGAATACAGAAGGCATCAGTTACTCCATGGCTATAAAGAGGGAGGGTTTGATTACCCCAAGGAATATATATGCATGATAGTGAATCCAGGATCAATTTTAGATACATCTCAGAATGGGTAACAGAAGCTTGGAGGGAAGTAGAGGAGGGTTTGATTACCCCAAGGGCTATATATGCATGATAGTGAATCCAGGATCAAATTCAGATGCATCTCATAATGGGTAACAGAAACTTTGAGGGATGCATATTTTGCTCCGTAGAGGGGGTAAAAGATCACAAAAAAGGATAAAGGATGTTGATTTATACCGCTCCAACAATAGAGTCTTGAGGAGTGATACCAGTCTCATCTCAGCTACGTGTAATGGGATGAAAATCTAGAATATATAAAGTTACTCTTTAGGCTCGTATGAATGTACAAACAAGTAAGCAATTAAGAATTCAAGGGGAGCCTGAGAGTGTTAGAGACAAATTTTTTTAACAAATGATAGTTCTAAATTTAAATGTGAGATGTTTAGGAGCTAATCCAAACAAAAGATACATCAAGTGTCTAGAAGTTAAGTAGAAATAAACTGTTCTTTTAAAAAGAGACTTACAATAAAAACCATCAATAATTCAAATGCACTAAAACATACATAATAGTAGCTAAAACTGCACCTGAGATGCATTCAATTCTGGCAATCTTGGGGCCCCACATCGACAAGGTAAAGTATTACGAATTGTCTGAACCTCAAATTCATGGCCCAGCAACCGGTGATATATGTAACTATGTAATAGTTACAAAAGAAAGTTATGAATTAGCATTCATTTCAAAGAACATGAATAAATAATCACTGCAACAATAGTAAAATGATACATGAATTCCAGAATGAATAAATGATTATCTTAAGAAAAGAACTTAAAATAGATGAGCCAAAGAATTAAAGGTTAATGAAATATACTACAACTTTAGTCAAACAACAATTCATGCCAAAATAATGTTCCAGCTAAGAGAGGTGTATCCTTCCTACTCACTAACACTAGTCTCATCTACAACAAATGTCTTCATGGCTGCTTGCATACGATCAAAGCTTGTACTCTTCCAAACAAAATCCACACTAAAATTATGTAGAACATCAATGGCAACCCCCTGTGAACATGAAAAGAAGTCATATTGAAAAAAATCAATACTATAAATGAGATCACAGAAACACTTTCGATATGCCATCGATTACAAACCATTGAGATGAAAAAATAAACGAATCATGTCACCTGAATGGCACGCAACTCAAGTGCAACCTCCTCCTGGGCAGTAAGTTTGATATGAAAAGTGTCAAACAAAAACAAAGCATTCCAATTTTCATTTTATTTATCAACATTATGATATTAAATTTCATAAAACTCTAATTACTATTTCTCCTATTGAAAATAACTCTTTCACCCATGTCATAATTTTTAGCGTACCAAACCATGGATAGTTTATCTGGAAAAATGAAAACTAATAAAGAATATGAGTACAACATACCACATGTCCAACAGACTGCTAGGTAGTGTAATGTTCCAAGTCTGGTGTATAGACCTGAAAACTCTCCAATTCTGTTAATTGTATTAAAATTTCTGAACTTGAAATAGTTTACACAATGACTCCTTGGACTGGGCAAATAAGGGGTTTATTCTGGGAAATTTTGCAGACAAAAGGAGTGAGCAGCGGGAAGAAACCAAATACAATCAGACATTGAATTTCCTCTCCCCTAACAAATTTAGATCTGGTGCCATTTAGGGTTTAGAATCCGCACTGCGGAAACGTACTACCACGCTTCTGGGTAGCCAAACCGTGCAACTAAGGAGAGTAGTTCGATCTGTTTCAACTAGGGGATTATGAAAACTTGTAGAGGTTTATTCCAGAATTAATATAACATAAATAATGGATTTATACAGTTCATTGATTTTCTGGAAATTTCTAATAAGTTTCGGGTGAATTTGGGATTTTTGGCAGTTTTGGCCAAGGAGAACCCTGCGCAGAGGAGGATGAAAAAGGGTGGTATGACCCAAACAAAAAATGGTTCTAGAGATTGATATGGGAATTTAGGCCTGTTAGTGACCTACAGGAACTGACAGATCTCAGTTTTAGTTTATAGAACCTATTTTGCGTCAATTTCGGTAAAACTAGTTATTAAAAACTAGTAATCTAGCTAGGGTCTTAAAAAGGCTAATAAATCATCTTAAATTCAATTCTGTGAAACCTGATATTTATAAAAGAGATAATTATGAACTCTCTGAACATTAATATTTATTTTAACCCCTTCCCCATTATGAAATATTCATTACAACACACATATTCACTCAATTCCCCCATACACTGATAAAATAGAGTCTTTTAATGGAACTGAGATAATATCCTTCGGGGTCTGAATATCTCGACCTGATAAATTTAATGTTCAGAATATAGTGACAGTACATAACAGAAATAACATTATTGACTGACCATTACAAAGAGGCTTTCAAAATAAAGGGGCAGGAGGCCCAGAACATGACCGGCAAAAGAGGCTGTGATCATAGGTGAAGCATGGGCTTCACTGTATCTCTACCTGAACATGTTGGAGGCTGAAAATAACTCTGATCATGCTTCAATGCCTGCAATGTAGTGCTCCATACCTGCAATATAAGAGAAGGGGATGGAAGGAGAGGGGAATGGAAGGCTGGGGCTCATCTCCCAGTAGTCCGAGGCACAACACTCAGAATTAATGCTCACATAAGCATTCAGCAATCAAATAATCAACCAAACTGAGTCAATGGGGTCGAATTCACCTTTAATAGAGTGTTGAGTGACCTTCTTAGCAGGTTAGGATCCAAGGTGACCTGTGAGAGCAAGTCAACCCTCAACAAACCCTAACCCTAGCCACATAGGCGCCTCCTTTGGGGAATTTAGCAAGTAGGACCATGTGGAATTATTTATAAGTTCAATTCCTCCTTCATAATTAGAAACTGCATCCTCACTAAGTCAAAAGTTGGTTCTTTTGAGTTATGACACCTTTTTTGCTTTTCCGGACTCCTAAGGAAACTGTTCTTTCCTTTGAAAACTTTCCTGCTTTTCTGAGCTCCATAAGAGGCAACTGCGCCCTCCTTTGAAAAAATTTCCTGCTTTATTCTTGACTGCTTTTTTATCTACTTTTTGGTACTTTCCTCTTTGTTTCCTATGACATCTTTTGTCATAGTGTTTCCTCTTTCCTTTCTTGGCTAGTAGACTTGTCCAATGCGCCCCACCTGACTAGGAAGCTTATTTACAACTCATAAATTAGCAATAATAATTAAAATGGAAAATAAAACTTAGATACATGCCTTATGTAGAAATTCAGGCCTGCAGTAGATTAATTTCACTCATAGCAATTAACAATTGATCATGCAAATTATCAACAATGGAGACTGAATATGGAGCTGTA
>LPNX010782287.1:7440-32404 GCA_001517045.1 Pseudotsuga menziesii
ATTTTAAGTTAATATGAAATATGAGTGGATTAAAATTAGGTGAGGGGGACTCCAGATATACCCAAGGGGTACTTGGAGTATGTCCAAAACAAAACCTTCATGACTACCCGCAAGGAATGTGTGGAATAAATGGAGTCTCTAAGAATTTGTTAATAATACACATGAAGGTGTAACAGAGATCAGTGCCCTTAGGTCACTATCTAGGAGTTCCCACTTCTTTTGGGTATTTTGCCACTGTTTACGGTTTGATCGAGGCGTTGGATTTTCGCCTGATGGTGGTTAATTGGGGAAGGTGAAGACTAATTAATCTAGTCACTCAAATTTCTTCTGATCCAGCTTGATTGATCGGATGAACCACAGCCAAGTGCATAGCATATACACTGGAGTCTTGTCAATTTTAGTAAATTTTAAAGGATGAGTTTTTTAGAAAGAAAAAACCTTCCAAAAACCTCTTTTGGTCCAAGTGGACCTCAATCGGGGAATAAAGGAAGGTGTTTATTTTAAAATATTGTTTGCAAAGATTAATAATAAGCATCAAAAGGAAGCAAACCACAAGTTTTCTAATTAGTCCTACCACGCATCTCTTTCCCCTTTCGGGTCAATCGGGAAGTCGTGGGGTAAGTATTAAAGTTAATTTGATACTGTAATATGGAATATGTGATAAAGTGATAAAATCATATTATTCTACATCAATGAAACTAATCTAGAGAGAAAAGAAATAATAAAATGCAAAAAACGACAAAAAATGCGCGAATCCCCCCAGGGGGGATGGGGAATGGGCTCGAAAGAGCCTATTCAGAGAAATTTTTTATTATCTGCTGTTAAAATATTAGTAAAATTATCTGAATCCTCTTATTTATTATACAGGATGAAACCAAGATCTTACAAATTGCCCAAAATTAAAATTATAGTCAAAAGGGAGACCCCTGGGGGGATTCAGATGACCCAAAAGCCACTTTCAAACAACAGCTTCTCCATTTTCTGTTATTCTTGCTAAAATACAGCAAGATTATTATAATTAAATATGCTCAAAAGCACTTTGAAAGTACCTTTGGGTCAGCCTACTTTAAACACACAAAAAACTAAGTTAAAACGGTAAAAAGGAACCAAAGAAAGCAATCTTTTCTTGGGATCTTGGCTTGCTATTTGGGCAGACAATGAGATATGCAATGATTGCTGGATTTTATATTTTAAAATAAAAACAAAAATCTAATGCATGCAAACTACGGATCCTCTTTAAATTACCATGCAAAACGAACGATTTCCCTAAACTAGATCTAGAATGCTTTATGAAACTTTTTAGGAATGAGATCTAGATTATGAGCCTTGATACAATAGATCTATGTTAATTTTTACTTTAATATAATAGATCTAAATGATATCAAATCTTGTAAACAAAGTAACCAGGTACAAATTTGATTTAGAAGGAGGAAGAGAGAGAAAGAGTGCTGGAAGCTTGGGAATGTTGGGCTTTGGAGTCTGCTTTGGTGGAACACTAAGGGACTATGTATTCCAAAAGATATTGAAGATGAATAATATGCAAACTATCTCAACCATTTCTACAAGTGATATCACCTGCAACTTAGAAATCCTTGCACAAACAGATGGTTAAAACATAGGTGCCCCTGGAAAAAGATAATTGGAAAGCATGCAATTAAACTTAAAATACATGCAACTCCAAGAGATCTGAAACAAGCAAACAGTAAGAGCATAAATCAAACTAGAATGATCTCTTACCCCAACAGGATAGAGATCTCTCCTTCAAGGCCAACAATTAACCAACAAAAAAGCAAAGATAAATAACATAGATTATACCTCATAAGCACTTGACAATCGCCATCCACACATGAAGAGCATTACACCATAGATCTTGCCTCCAAAGCTTCTTTATTCCAAAATAGTAAACAATACAATAAAATAGCAACAAATTCTCAATATGGCTCTAACTAGCTTGGAAGAGGTAATTTGTGCTTTATTTATAGCAAAAACAGGAAATCTAGCCCAAGGGGTGCAATTCCCAAGGAGAGAGAGACTACAGCTGCATGTGGAGTCAATCTGGGCTTGATCTATGTCTAACTGAGCCTGATCTAAGTCTCATTGAGTGCAACTATCAATAAGAGAGCTGATCTGACTGACACCTCAACTTGCTAACTGAAGCATCCACCAAAACTCATACAGATGAGCCCACACGTGTGGAGGAGAGAGAGAGGGTGCAATTCCCAAGATTGCATGCAATAACGTACTCTCTATTCAACCCATATCAGCTCCTTCTGTCAAGGAATGGTCAGATCCAATCAATCCCAAGCTGATGAGACTGATTTCAGTCAAATCGAAGCAAATCCCAATGATTTAGGATTTTGAATTTTCTCCATTATTTAATTAATTTATCAATTAAATAATCAATATTTGATTTTTAGGGTTTTCTGACCCGAGTGATGGGAGAGTCACTCAAAACTTAGGAAAAGTTAGTTTATGGGTTTACATGGTGCTCTGAGATTGAAAATGAGCACCCCCATGATTGGAACTGATTTCTGAGCCCACTTTTATTACAAAACCAATTTCTCCAATTAGACTATTAAAAAATAGCCTAAGTTTTGTGGAAAAATTAAAATTAAAAAAACTTAAAAAACTAAAAAAATAAAAAACCTAGGGGGACTTAGACATGTTCATATGAATCGACCATAATTCCTAGCATTTTTATACATTGACACATAGACTCTAATAACCTCAATAGGGGCCTAAATGCCAAGCCGGCCACCCTAACTTTGGAGGTATTGAGTGAAAAATGCAGAAATTATCAGTCGTTTATTCAACAACCAATAATAACCAAGGTAAAAAACACCCCTGGCTGATAGTATCGATAAATAAAGTCTAAGATACCGAGTCTTTAACATACACTTTCATGCTAGAACATTTTATTACAACTTCCCTATGGGGTATGAACATGTGATATAGGACAACAAACACTTCCCAGAAGCAATTTTGAAGGCCTTCTAAAGTCCGAACAAATCATCTTTGTCCGGTTCACCAGGTTCACTTGATCAAAAACCACTAAGTACAACTTACATGGTAACAGAGGTTTCCATGATAAAATCTGTGTCTTGTTTGTTGATTCTGTATATTTTAAAGTAAAAAATGACAGTATTGATTCACCCCCCCCTCTCAGTATTGTGGGATAAACCAACAGTCCTTAGTAGAGAATCAAAGTGGGAATATGATAAAGATCCTTAGGAATGATAATGGAAGGAGTATGTCAACAAAAATATGCAGCAACTTTGTGAGGAATGTGGCATTCAAATGCAACATTCAACTCCCTACACACCACAACAAAATGGTGTGGCAGAGATGAAAAATAGATCTCACAAGGAGATGGCCACATGCATGATTGAGGCAAGGGATCTAAGTCCCAAGCTATGGTTTGAGGCTATTAATTGTGA
This sequence comes from Pseudotsuga menziesii, assembly GCA_001517045.1. Classification (NCBI taxonomy): domain Eukaryota; kingdom Viridiplantae; phylum Streptophyta; class Pinopsida; order Pinales; family Pinaceae; genus Pseudotsuga; species Pseudotsuga menziesii. Next base: position 10,878 of record LPNX010782287.1, read on the forward strand.
TGCACATATACAAAACAGGGAATTCTACAAATCAGTCAAAGAAAAAACTCCCTACAAGGCATGGTTTGGCCATAAACCAAATGTCTCAAATTTCAGAATTTTTGGATTAAGAGCATGGGCTCGAATTCCTTCAGAAAAGAGGAAGGATTTGCAGCCACAGAGCAAGGAATGAATCATGGTTGGATATGGTGAGGATAAAAAAGGTTACAAACTCTTTGAAACATCCACACTCAATACTTTCATTGAGAGGAGTGTGCAATTCGAAGAGGAACCAATACCATATTTGAGCTTGCATCGGGGGAATGCTCTTCTCCCCAACACCTTGATGAAGTAAGTGATGATTCATGCTCTATATTTTCTGATAATTCTGATATTGATATGGATGTATATGAAATTTCTATATATGAGTTACCATCGAGGCTCAAGTGGGCTGAAAACATCGTACAAGCTACAGGGGAATTGGCAGGCAATCCCCAAGAGCCTAGGAAGACTAGATCTAGATCTAACAATGCTTCCTTTGCAAGTGAAATTGCTCATATTGAGGAATGTTATATGCTGATAGGATCTGATCCACATTCATATCAGCAAGATCGTAATGATCCAATATGGCAATCAACAATGGCAGAAGAATTCCATTCTCTCCAAGAGAATGAAACATGGGAATTGGTTCACATTCCTCCCAAGAGAAGCTTATACAATGCAAGTGGATATTTCGAACCAAACTTGTTTCTGATGGTTTAGATGTGAAGTACAAGGCCATTTTAGTTTCTAAGGGCTACTCTCAAGTCCATGGTGTGGAATACACCGAAACCTTTGCAATAAGACTAGTTATAGCAATTGCAACTAGTAAGGGTTGGAAAGTGCACCATATGGATGTCAAGAGTGCATTATTACATGGTAATATATAGGAGGATATATAGATGTAGCAATCTAAATGTTTCCAATAGGATCCTTCACTTGTTTGCAGGTTGAAGAAATCAATATATGGGCTCAAGCAAGCCCCCAAGGCTTGGTATGCAAAAATGGATGCTTTATTTCTCTCAATTGGTTTCATTCGATGCGAATATGATCCAAATGTGTGTTTGAAGAAACATGACGGTGTTTTGGAGTTTATTGTACTGTATTTATATGACATCTTAATTACAGGGATCTGCAACAATCAAATTGGATCAATCAAGGCATCCCTATATAGTGAATTTACATTGATAGATCTAGGATTGATAAGGCAATTTTTGGGTTTGGAAATTGAGCAATCTGAAAGAGGCATCAAGCTAAGTCAACCAAAGTATGATTTAGACCTAATAAATAAGTTTAATATGGCTAATTGTAAGGTCTCCAAGTGCCCTTTTCTTTCTAGCACTAGGTGAATTTGGAAATTCTCCTTTGGTAGATTGTGCATTGTACAGACATCTAGTTGGTAGTTTGTTATACCTTACACATAAAATACCTGATTTGTATTATGATGTAAGTGTTGTAGAAAGGTATATGCACCAGCCACATGAGATCCACTGGAAGGAAGCCAAAAATATCCTCCAATATGTCCAAGGAACAAAGAGTTTTTGGGTACACTATGCAGCTAGTTCTTCACTTCAACTAGATGGATTTTTTGATGCAGATTGGGATGGAGATCCCATTGATAGAAAATCAACTTCAGGTTTTTTTTTCATGCTTGCTGAATTTCCTATTTTCTGGTCTAGTAAGAAACAACATACCATTTCTCTTTCTTCAGCAGAGGCCGAGTACATGGCAACAATGAATGCATCCACACAGTGTGTTTGGTTGCAAGGAATTCTTTGGGAATTTGGTGTTGCTATTGATTCTCCTACCAACATTTGGGTGGATAATAAAAGTTCCATAAATATATCTACTGATCCAGTTCATAGGCAGAGAAAAAAGCATATAGAGATCTATATGCACTACATTTGGGGCTTAGTGCATAATAAAGTGATTTCCTTGTAGTATTGCCCATCCACCAATTAAACTGTTGATATATTCACCAAGATTTTCACTGAGAATACCTTCACTCACTTGAGATATTTGCTTGGAGAGAGTGTTGGATGGATATTGCTGCTATTTTTTACAGGTTTCAACCCCATTTCCATTCTTGAGGCAAGGTTTTTTCCCATGAGGTTTTCCTTCATTTCCTCACTTCACATGGACGAATAGAATTTCTGTTATGTATTGAGGTGACTTGAGCCTTTGTTTCCAAGGCCTCCCACTTTATTTAATGAGTTGTACTAAGTTTTTGGTTAAGGGGGGGTTTTAGAAAAGTAATACAGCACTTAGTACCTTAGTCTAAGTCCCTAGTCAATTTTATTTGCATTTGTGCATTAATACACTATGGTTTGGGCTTAGGTAGCTTAATTTGGAAAAATAACCAGTTAAATGATTAGAAAGTGAAAATTTTTCATCATGTGAAGGATCCATTAGGGTAGGATTATGCACCTCCCATAAAAATGAAAAACTTTCCTCATGGGTTGGTTCCAAGGTGGTGGGATCATGCACTTCTTAAAAAAGTGTGTAACAATTTTCAATAGGCAACTCAAGTTCCTCTTCCACCACAACAAGTGATTGTCTCTCATCAAGATAATCTTCAAACACATCAAGAACCTGTAATTTTCCACGTTTCTCATGATCCATCATGTCCTAAGAATCCTCCAAGCAATATATCATATGACAATCTGAAACATAGGAGGAAGAACAAGTATCTTGAAACCTCTCAAGAAGTTGCTCATTTTGAATTTTGAGCTTATGAATATCTTCATTATTCTTCACGTAGGATTCATGTAACCATTGACTAATCTCAATAGCATTTTTTCTATAAAAAATCAAATACATGAAATTACCTTTGATGTTACATATTGCTCTTTGAATCTTCTCCCTGTCTTCAATGAAGGATGGCACCTCCAATGAAGAAACTTTCCAACAATAATTTGATACCAATTCTTGAGTGTCATGGAGTATGTTAAGGGCCTCATGGATATCCATTTCATTAATATTCAAAGACCCTTCAATGGAGGATGGTTCATGAGACCAAACCTCATCTTCTTATTTCTGCTTGATTTGATCGACTTCTTGAAGCTCAAGTGGTGATGGGAAAGTTGATCTTGGTTCTTCATTATCTGTCACAAGGTCTTAATATTCATGCTTATGATAAATTTGTATTACATAAACATTTTCAAATATGATCTCTATGTCACCAACATAGAGTTGTGAGCACCCATCAGTAGGTACTCCTTCATAGTTCAATGATCCATCAGTAGATTCTCTTTGATTTGCACAACCCCCATCAATAATGATTGTGTGCTTATATTCACTTTTCTCTTTATGTTATTCTATGAAATCACCTTGAGGTAATTGATGCTCCACTTCATGATTCTCTGTTTCTTCCTTTAATGGTGTATCTAGGCTCTTTTCACAAGTAGGATGATTTTTTCCCATTTCATGCTCCTCCAAACTTGTCGATTGTTGATTGTCCCTCAATGAATTCAAATTTGAATTATTGTTCCTAAATTAATTCACCCAATCATCAAAGTATTCAAAATTAATGGTCTTATGTTTCTCTTCATCATGGGAACTACTACTACCTCTGGCTGCTAGCTTACCCCTAAGTTGAGTAGCCATCACTTCGAACCCTTGTATAAGTTGCTTAGTATACCTTCAAGAGCTTCCTTGATGAATTTTTTTAAGGTCCTAATTATCCCTCTTATCATCCATATATTCAATAGGTTCCAATACCATGTTTTGATACCACTGCAATGTCCCTTTTTTGGAATTTTGGAGAAAAGTGCAAATCGAGCAAAATTCGAGCTTAACTAGTCATGACTCTAGAGGGTTCCAACTTTCATAGAATGGTCCCGAATTTCAATGGATATGGTATGGTGAGTATTAAAAAATCCCAAGGTGGTTTATGGATACTTTTTATTATAATTTATACCTCTGAAACCTTGTTTGGGGATGATGACAAAAAGACCAAAAATTACTAGGAAATTGTGATGAAATCCCCCCTAAGGTGTAGTCCAACTGGGCTTCCCAACTCATGTACGAACCTACCAAGTTTGGAAGAAGAGTATGAGGAATGATATACAACTCATGGATTGTAATTAAACATGGTTATTATTTATGTAAATTGGTTATAGAGTTCCACATTCACTTGATAACTTTCAGTCAAATTGCTTGTGGGGAAATTACATAACTAACTTCATTTTCACATATGAAAGGTAGAGTTAAAGGTTTAGATCAGGATATGACATATAGGGACCATATACATAATACAATTTGATTCCCCAATAGTATTAAACACCATATAAATTCCTTCATACAATTCTGGTATACAACTTATTCAATATGGGAATCAAATACATGAAAACTAGTGATTCAATGGCATGGGAATGCAAGAGTTTCACATATGGATTTCTTGGATTTAGACCCACAGAGAATAGGGACATGAAATTACAGAGTAAAAAATCATATATGGCTGTCACAAAATCATCAAAATTAAAGAATATTCCTCATACAAATATGATACAAGACTCCTTCAACATTGAAGCCTTAGTCATGGAAACTAGTGATTCAATGGGATCAGAATTCAAGATTTTCACACATGAGTTTATTGGATTTAGACTCACAAAGGATACATAAATTAAATTAAAGAGTAATACATCATATATGTCTGTCACAAAATCCTCAAACTCATAGAATATCTCTCATACAAATCTGGTATAAAAGTACTTCAAGATTGAAGCCAAAATCCATGAATACTAGTGATATAAGGGCATGAGTATGCAAGATTTTCATACATGTATTTCTGATATTGCAACTTACAGAGAATGTGGAAATAATATTTCAGAGCCATACATCATATATTTCTTCCCCATCATCATAAAAATCATATAATGTCCTCATACAAATATGATATAAAGCTACTTCAATATTGAAGCCAAATCCATGAAAACTAGTTATTCAAGAGCACGGGTACTACGAGCCTTTCATACATGTATTTATGATATTTCGAATTACAGAGAATATGGAGATGATATTATAGATCCATACATCATAAATCAAATCTTGGGAATCAACCATCCTCAACAAGGCGCAAGAATCACTCCAACAAGTGCGCCATCAAATGAGAGTGTGGGGTAATGGAGAAGAAGGAATGAGAGAATGGGGAAAAAGATAAGAATTAGAATATATGGAACTTCACCCTACAAATAAAACTACTTCATTAATCTCCCAAGATAGTTCTGAATGGCCTCTCCATCAACCAACTTGGAAAGGAATCCAACTACCTCGAAATTGGTTCACAAGCAGGGAGAGTGAACACTCACCATGAAATGGACAAGCAAAAGGTCTCCAAAATTCCAAAGGCCAATTAAAAAATGATCAAAATATATTATCATTCCTCATAAATCCTTTTATTAACTTCATGAGGAATCCTAAGGTCGAATTTACCTCCATGAGCTTCCTCCAACTCATCTTAGTAGTTTAGTAACTCTCATGGCACTTGTCTTCCTCTTCATGCTCCAATTCTTTTCCCAATTTGAATGGAAGCCTATAAATCCAAAATTTGACCTATTTGTAGCTATTTTTATCCCGTACATGTCATGTTTGTCATATGTCATCAATAAGGTCTGAATTTGTCATACTTGTCATAGCATCTTCCATCATTTGTTGTCATAGAGTGCATAGAGTCTCCTTACAAGTGGCATACCTTGTATTCTAGTATCTTCCTCTTCCATGAGAGTTAACCTCCTTTACCAATTCAAATTAATTGGCTAATTATATGATATTTGACACCACATAACCATTCAACAATTTTACATTACCCATGTGTTCGAATTTGGATGAATATCATGCCAAGTGTGCGGGGAATCTTGTCACCCAAAGGCTCCACAAGCTTCCAAGTGTCTTCATGAATCCATGCCACCTTATTTTATTAGCATTTATCATTTATGTGATCCATTTAAATTTGAATATGATAAACTAAAGTCCTTTTGGGTCCCATATCCCCTTATTACAAAATTTATGTCTCCATCTCAACCGAGGGAACTAGTAGGTTGATGAAACATTATTTGCAAATAGTATTATTTGGAAATTATTTAATTGCAGTCATGAAAAATATTCCCCACTCAATATTGATTCTCCTCAAGCAATTCCAAGTTTGTATGCTGCAATATTTTTTCATATTCCCAAGTGGCATCCTCATTTGGTACTCCTTCCTTTACACCAAGTGCACTGTTATGGTTCTGCTCATTAATTTTATTTAGCTGCAATTTTAGTAATTTCAAGTTTGTATGCTGCAATATTTTTTCATATTCCCAAGTGGCATCCTAATTTGGTACTACTTCCTTGGCACCAAGTTCATTGTTATGGTTTTGCTCATTAATTTTATTTAGATGCAATTTTAGTAGTGGAACTCTTATATTGCAATTTTTTGTTCCAAAAGTAAAGAGATGTGAATTTTTCATATTTATATATCCCGTAACATCACCACTAACACCAAAATTATTAATCAAATCCATAAAAACTAAATTTGTGTAAATAATATTTACCTCCATATTTTGGAAACCTTTTCTGAACTTTCACCCCTTTTTTCTTTTGTATAATTCTTTGAAGTTGGAACTAAGTTGCCAAATTTTGAGTTTATTAAGATTCCAAGAAAATTTAAGAGAGGAACCACCATGCTTGCTGCTGCACTACTCTGATTACAATCATCTTCTCAAGTGGTTACTAAATCTCCAATGCTGCTTGCTGCCCCCAAAATTGAAACCAATGAGACAAAAAATGATCCCAAGGTCCCATATGATCCTGATACATGCATCGTGTGAAATGTCTATGATGAAATGCCATGAAAACCAAGCATGTAAAAATTGAATTCATATCTCAAAAGATCTCCCACATAGGAAACTGGAACACTGCTATGCAAAGATGAACTCAAACAACTGAAGGTTGGTTTGCTTTCTCAAACCAACAATCGAACTACTACTCTAAGTGAGATAAAACTAAGCAATGCCAGGATCCCATTGCTTGAATTGCACCCTTCCAAACATAATGAGTACAAAATATAGATCATGAAAGTACATAAAAACATCATATAAAAGTATGTCAAGAAGGTACCTCATCAAATAATCATGAAAGTTCTTGTACATCCAAGTAAGTATATCATTAAGTGGACCATACACACCAACATCAAGTATTATGTCATATATGATACAATGACATAGGTGAGGATCCCATGTCTTGTAATGTTACTCCAAAAGAATGTAAGATGCATCAAAATAATAATCAACCATGTGTTCTTTCATCCAAGAAGTGAACGAAGAACCTCCACCAAAATATGAACCCAATAAGGGGCAAAGAAAACATGAAGACTTCAAGTGGATCAAAGAAGTCTCATCAATACACCCATGAATATTTATATCATCATGAAATAACCAAGGATGTTGCTTCCAATAATAATGTTCTTCAATCGTATATCTGTTCACCGAAGTGTGATTTGAAGTTCCTCGAACATCAAATAGACTATGGAGGGAGCAAGAAAAATCATGAGTCTCCAAGTGACTCAAGTGAACATCATAGGTGCACCCATGTAGATGTGTATCATCATAATGTAACAAAGTATGCTGCTGCAAATGTAAATAATATGGTTCTATAATCATGTCATCATCAAAAGGAGAGATATAAATTCCATACTCTTCATGTGGCACCATAAAAAATAAACCTTTCACCCATACTTCATTAGGATGAATGCTACAAAATTTGGAAGTGTAAGATGTAGGAGAAAGAACCAACTCGCCCAAATGATCAGCAAGTGAAAATATTTCATCATGTGAAGGATCCATAGGAGTAGGATTATGCACCTACCTTAAAAATGAAAAACTTTCCTCATGGGTTGGTTCCAAGGTGGTGGAATCATGCACTTCTTCAAAAAGTGTGTGACCATTTTCACGAGGCACTTCTCCATGTCTTCAAGGAAGGAGGGATCTTCCAATGAATAAAATTTCCAACAAGAATTTGATACCAATGCTTGAGTGTCATGGAGTATTCTAAGGGCCTCATGGATACCCACTTCACTCATATTCAAATACCCTTCAATGGAGGATGGTTCATGAGACCAAACCTCCTCTTCTTCTTTCTGCTTGATTTCAGATCAACTTATTGAAGCTTAAGTGGTGATGGGAAAGTTGATCTTGGTTCTTAATTATATGTCACAAGGTCTTCATCTTCATGCTTATGAGAACTTTTTATTGCAGCAACATGTTCAAATCTGATCTCTATGTCACCAACATAGAGGTCTGAGCACCCATCAGTAGGTACTCCTTCATAGTTCAATGATCCATTAGTAGATTCTCGTTGATTTGAAAAACCCCCAACAATAAGGATTGTGTGCTTGTATTCACCTTCCTATTTATGTTCTTCTCTACAATCACCTAGAGGTAATTGATGCGGGTAGGGATATCAATTTTTATATGGTTATTAAAGTAGCCAGGATTTCTTTGAATGAGGTACGTTTAGTGACTCTAAATAGCTAAGAAGGGCAAGGAACAGAGTCGCAAAGACCAACAAAGGAGGACGAGGTGGGTGCAAAGTGCAAGAATGACCGAACACATCCCTAACTTCACTCTGTCGATAACTTGAATGAAATCAAAAGGAAGGTTATCCTTACCCTACCTAAATCCCCTAGCCTAGTATATTCTACCTTGACCCAAAGGGCACTGTTAAGCTCTTCATTCCTGTATTTCCATGCCTCAACAACTCTTTTAGAACCTCTTTTTGCAGGCAGATAAAATGGCCTAAGTTGATTCGATTGATTGCTGGCGCTCTCTATCTAGTTATGTGGTGATTATTAGACCATCTATAGGCATCTCCAATCACTCCAACTTATATGTATTCATTATTGTCAAGATTGCATGAGAATTGAGCCCTACGAGGGCGAACCAAAATAAAGCATGTTGGCTGGTCTAAGGCATACACTTCATGATTCTTTGTTTCTTCCTTTAATGGTGTATATAGGATCTTTTCACAAGTAGGCTGATTTTTTCCCATTTCATGCTCCTCCAAACTTGTGGATTGTTGATTGTCCCTTAATGAATTCACATTTGAATTATTGTTCCTAAATTAATTCACCGAATAATCAAAGTCTTCAAAATTAATGGTCTTATTTTTCTTTCCATGATGGGAACTACTACTACCCCCGGCTGTCACCTTACCCCTAAATTGAGTAGCCATCACTTTGAACCCTTGTATAAGCTACTTGGTCATACCTTCAAGAGATTCCTTAATGAATTTTTTTAAGGTAATAATTATCCCTGTTATCATCCATATATTCAATAGGTTCCAAGAACATGCTCTGATATCACTGTAATGTCCCTTTTCTGAAATTTTGGAGAAAAGTGCAATTCGAGCAAAATTCGAGCTTAACTAGTCATGACTCTAGAGGGTTCCAACTTTCATAGAATGGTACCAAATTTGAATGGAGATGGTATGTAAAGTATTAAAACATACCAAGGTGGATTATGGATAATTTTTATCATATTTTATACCTCTACAACCTTATTTTGGGCTGACGACAAAAATTCCAAAAATTACTAGGAAATTGTGATGAAATCCCCCCTAAGGTGTAGCCAAACCGGGCTTCCCAAATCATGTACGAACCTACCAAATTTATAAGAAGAGTATTAGTAATGATATAATAACTCATGGAATATAATTAAACATGGTTATTAGTTCTGTAAACTGGTTATAGAGTTCCACATTCATTTGATAACTTTCAGTGAAATTGCTTATGGGGAAAATGCATAACTAGCTTGATTTTAACATATGAAAGGTAGAGTTAAAGGTTCAGATCAGGATGTGACATATAGGGAACATATACAGAATACAATTTTATTCCAAAATAGTATTAAACACCATACAAATCCCTTCATACAATTCTGGTATACAACTTATTCAGTATGGGAGTCAAATACATGAAAACTAGTGATTCAATGGCATGGGAATGCAAGAGTTTCACATATGGATTTCTTGGATTTCGACCCACAGAGCATAGGGAAATGAAATTAAAGAGTAACAAATCATATATGTCTATTAAAAAAATCATCAAACTTAGAGAATATTCCTCATACAAATATGATACAAGACTCCTTCAAGATTGAAGCCATAGTCATGGAAACTAGTGATTCAATGGCATGGGAATGCAAGCTTTTCACACATGATTTTCTTGGATTTTGAACCACGGAGGATATGTACATTGAATTAAATAGTAATACATCATATATTTCTGTAAAAACATCCTGAAACTCATATAATATCTCTCATACAAATATGGTATAAAACTACTTCAAGATTGAAGCCAAAAGCCATGAAGATTAGTGATACACGGCATGAGTATGCAAGCTATTCATACATGCATTTCTGATATTTAGACTTAAATAGAATGTGGAAAATATATTTCAGATCCATACATCATATATTTCTTCCCCATCATCATAAGACTAATATAAATGTGCTCATACAAATTTGATATAAGGCTACTTCAATATTGAAGCCAGAGTCCACGAAAACTAGTTATTCAAGAGCATGGGGAATGCAAGCCTTTCATAAATGTATTTCTGATATTTAGACTTATAGAGAATATGGAGATGATATTACAGATACATACATCGTAAATCAAAACTTTGGCATGAACCATCCTCATCAAGGTGCAAGAATCACTCCAACAAGTGCACCATCAAATGAGAGTGTGGGGTAATGGAGAAGAAGGAATGAGAGAATGGGGAGATAGATGAGAATTTGACTGTATGGAACTTCAACCTGAAAATAAAAATAATTCATTAATCTCCCATGAGAGGCCTGAATGGACTCTCCATCAACCAAATTCGAAGGGAATCCAACTCCCTCGAAATTGGTTCACAAATAGGGAGAGTGAACACTCACCGTGCAATGGACAAGCAAAAGCTCTCCAAAATGCCAAATGACCATTAAAAAATGATAAAAATCTATTCTTATTCCTCATTAAATCATTTTACTAACTTCATGAGGACTCATAAGGTCTAATTTCCCTCCATGAGCTTCCTCCAACTCATCTTAGTGGTTTAGTAACTCTCATGACACTTGTCTTCCTCTTCATGCTCCAATTTTTTCCCCAATTCGAATGGATGACTATAACTCCCAAATTCTACCTCTTTGTGGATATTTTTATCCCTGACATGTAATATTTTCCATATGTCAGCAATCAAGTCTGAATTTTTCATACTTGTCATAGAATCTTCCATCATTTGTTTTCATAGAGTGCATAGAGTCTCCTTACAAGTGGCACACCTTGTCTTCTAGTCTCTTCCTCTTCCATTGGAGTTACCCTCCTTTACCAATTCGAATTCCTTAGCCCATTATATGATATTTGACACCACATAACCATCCAATAATGTTACATTACCCATGTGTTCGAATTTGGATGAATATCATGCCACGTGTGCGGGGAATCTAGTTACCCAAAGGGTCCACAAGCTTCCAAGTCTCTTCATGAATCCATGCCACCTTATTTTATTAGAATTTATCATTTATGTGACCCATTTAAATGTGAATATGATAACATAAAGTCCTTTTGGGTCCCATATCCACTTATTACAAAATTTATGTCTCCATCTCAACCTAGGAAACTAGTAGGTTGATGACACATTATTTGCAAATAGTCTTATTTGGAAATTATTTAATTGGGGACATGAAAAATCGTCCCCACTCAAAATTTCTTGTCCTCAAGAAATTTCAAGTTTGTATGCTGCAATATTTTTTCATATTCCCAAGTGGGATACGCATTTGGTACTCCTTCCTTTGCACCAAGTGCTCTGTTATGGTTCTGCTCATTAATTTTCTTTAGCTGCAATTTTAGTAGTGGAACTCTTGTATTGCAATTTTTTGTTCCCAAAAGTAAAGAGATATGGATTTTTCATATTGATATATCCCGTAACATCACCACTAACACCAAAAGTATTAATCAAATCCATAAAAACCAAATTTGTGCAAATAATCTTTACCTCCATATTTTGGAAACCTTTTTTGAACTTTCACCCCTGCTTGCTTCTGTATAATTCTTTGAAGTTGGTACTGAGTTGCCAAATTTTGAGTTTCTCAAGATTACAAGAAAATTTTAGAGAGGAACCACCATTCTTACTTCTGCACTACTCTGATTACAATCATCTTCTCAAGTGGCGACTAAATCTCCAATGCTGCTTGCTTGCCCCAAAATTTAAACCAATGAGACCAAAAATGATCCCAAGGTCCCATATAATAATGATACATGCATTGTGTGAAATGTCTATGATGAAATTCCATGAACACTAAGCATGTGAAAATTGAATCCATATCTTAAAAGGTCTCCCACATAGGAAACCGGAACACTACCATGCAAAGATGAACTCAAACAACTGAAGGTTGATTTGCTTTATCAAACAAAAAATCAAACTGCTACTCGAAGTGAGATGAAACCAAGAAAATACCAGGATCCCATTTCTTGCATTGCACCCTTCCAAACATCATGAGTACAAAATATATATCATGAAAGTACATAACAACATCTTATAAATGTACATCAAGAAGGTACCTCATCAAATAATCATGAAAGTGCTTGTACATCCAAGTAAGTAGATCAGCATGTGGACTATACACACAAGCATCAAGTATTATATCATATATGCTCCAATGACATAGGTGAGGATCCCATGTCCTATAATGCTGCTCCAAAAGAATGTAAGATGCATCAAAATAATAATTATCCATGTGTTCTTTCATCCAAGAAGCGAATGAAGAACCTACACCAAAATATGAACCCAATAAGGAGCAAAGAAAACATGAAGACTTCAAGTGGATCAAAGATATCTCATCAATACACCCATGAATATGTATATCATCATGAAATAACAAAGGATGCTGCTTCCAATAATAATGTTCTTCAATCATACATCTCTTCACCGAAGTGTGGGATGAAGTTCCTCCAACATCAAATAGAATAGGTAAGGAGCAAGAAAAATCATGAGTCTCCAAGTGACTCAAGTGAACATCACAGGTGCACCCATGTAGATGTGTATCATTATAATGTGACAAAGGATGCTTCTGTAAATGTAAATAATATGGTTCTTTAATCATGTCATCATCAAAAGGAGAGATAGAAATTCCATACTCTTCATGTGGCACCATAAAAAAAAACTTTCACCCATACTTCATTAGGATGAATGCTGCAAATTTAGAAGTGTAGGATGTAGGAGAAAGAACCAACTCACCCAAATGATAAGAAAGTGAAAAATTTTCATCATGTGAAGGATCTATAGGGGTAGGATTATGCAAATCCCTTAAAAATGAAAACAATTCCTCATGGGTTGGTTCCAAGGTGGTGGAATCATGCACTTCTTCAAATAAATCTAATTGCAGAAAACATGAAATTGCATAAATTAACTTGGTAAAGAAAGGCTAAAAATTATAGATGTGAGCTCATGAAAAATATATACTATCAATTCTTAAGAAATAAGTCACTGAAATTCTATATTAACAACTCATAAGAAAGAAATTACTGAAAGAAAATCTACACTAACAATTCATAAGAAAAGAACTCAAGATTAACATGAGAGAATCAAAGGATTTGCATTAAGAATCATCTCCATTACATAACGATAAAAAATCCACTCTATGACTAACTCTAAACTATTCTTTACTTCCAAACCACTAGAGAGATCTCTAACAAAATGAGGAGAGAGCCCTCCTATTTATACATGAATTCAAGATAACTAATCATAATTACAGATCCATTATTCTCTCAACTTATCCCTTAAAATCCTCAACAAATCCAATTTTCTCTCAAGTTATCCCTTCAAACCCTCCAACAAATATTGGATGAGATATTATCTCCACATTCCCATGATATTGTCCTTGAAATTAGCCCACATCTTGAATATGACATTCGAATTTTAGGCTAGACGGTGACTTTTGATCTTGTTAAAGTCTTTAAATATACCTGTAATCATCACCAAACTCATCCAACTTTAAGGTATAATGAAAATATATTAATTTTCTTAATATTTAACCACACATTCACTCAAAATACTCAAAAATAAATGATTTGGAAAATGATAATATAAACCCATATTTATTGTGAAAGTGGTGAATATTAATGGTTTTATGGAAGGATAAAATAGGAATAATGTGACAAATGGTATATCAAAGATGAATAAAATGTGGTATTTTTGTGGCTCAACATTCCCCCCAACTTGACTGGTTGCATGTCCTCATGCAAATATGCATTGATTCTTTTTAAACTTTTGGCTTTGTAGCTAGGCTTTTCATGATGATGGTTTGTAATAGTAAATCATTCCATGATTTGAAATGCATGAGTGGCATCAATTTTCCTTATGGTTGGTTCTTGTGTTAACAACCACAATTATAACAAATGTTGGTTCTTGTGTTAACAACATTCACTCGTTTTACTTGTATTTCTTCTGCAATACATAAGATTTAAAAGTATACATGCATTTGAAATGGTGAACCATCAATGTATATTAGAAATCCTTTTCTTCATATTATGAATCATGCCAATATATATAGAATAGTTTTTATTCAATGTGTAACAAAGCATAGTTTAGGAAAGACATGTTGGTTAACGGTAAATAAGATGATGACATGTGTAAAATGGTAATGAATAGCCCACCTCCCCCCCCGCAACTTAAGATGTATTAGGTTTATGAAAATGAGAAAGGGAATGTAGTGAGGGAGTTTTCCAAATTCATTCATTTTCTAGCATTTAAGGAATTACATGGTTAAAGATTAGAAAACAACATACCTCCACTTACCCAAAAAGTTGATGAACTATGTAATATGAATGTGGTTGCTCGATCATGGATTGTGAAATGAAAGATCTGAACTGCTGCTTGGTTGTATGAAGTAAAAGATGAGAGTTGAAAGTAGAACTGTGGCACTCTCATATGGCTAGAAGTATGCTGCTGTAAAACTGCCGATGGTGTCATGAAAAGTATATAGTCTTCACCTGCTACAAAACCCGATGGTACAATTCTTACCATGCGAATAAATGTGTCGATGTCGAACATGGAAATAATTCATTGGATTACCGACCATTGATCAATGTCGTCAACCAATGCGAGACAATCTCACCATTGATGTCAATGAGTGCCAAGGTACCTAAGTACATCGTGCAAAGTGTGAATAAATGAGCTGGTATCGAGCCACTTGCAAGATCTAATGATCAAGGGACATTGATGTATTCCCATGTTTGTTAGCGAGAGAACTTTCCATTAAGGCATGCAAGCCTCAAGGTACTAAAAATGAACTCTAGTCTCTATCCCCGATAAGGTGTTGAGGTTGATGGGGAAAGACTTGTTGAAAGGTGGGCCTTAATGAATCCCACATCAGTCAACATGAGTTGTACATAATGAGTGGTAGGACTATAGATGAAAGATATGAGGGTCAAACAATTTTTATGGCAGGGATAACACATCAATGTAGTCATGGAAAGGAAGTTGAATGGTTTTATTTAGAAGGCAAAAGATGAACTGAAAATGAGGAAAATGTGTGCGACTCAGAGAGGTAGACATGCAGGAAGTCATGATGTATAAGGCAGTGAAAACGTAGACTCTGACATGGATGATGAATTATCTTGGAAGGAAAAAGGGTAAGTAATCATGACATGGTGTAATTGGTTTCTGAAAGGCTTCTTTGTGGCAGCAAAATGTCATGACATACATAGTGGAAACTCAACTTCTTCAAGATTTCAATGAATTTTTTTTTTTTTTTTTCCTGAAAATTTCTGTGATTCTAGAAATCACTTCTGCATGCCATTCATTCATCTTTAAATATGCAAAAGGTTAGCATTTTTCTGCAACAAACTTGTGAGAGTATTAAAAATATAGGAAAAGATGTGCTTAACAACAGTTAAAGAGAATAAATACAATGCTTTAATACCTGGAAGTGGCAACCCTTCTTGTCAAAACCTGTTTTTGAGTGACTCGCGAAAACAAGTTAGCACAACAATCATAAAATTTTGAGAAGATTCCAAGTTCATTTATAATTTATAATTTTATGATTTTATTTGTTTACCTAATACTTNGAAAGTGGCAACCCTTCTTGTCAAAACCTGTTTCTGAGTGACTCGCGAAAACAAGTTAGCACAACAATCATAAAATTTTGAGAAGATTCCAAGTTCATTTATAATTTATAATTTTATGATTTTATTTGTTTACCTAATACTTTTTATTTATTTATATGTTTTTAGTTTTTTTTTTAAATTTGTATTTTTGTAATGTTATCATAACCCTTTTATTATTATTTCTGAATTTGTTTTTGTTTATATATATTTTTTAAATTTGATTTATTTACAAAAACATTTTTTTATGTGTCTATTTTAATCTTTTATGTATAAGTTTATTATTTCAATGCGTTTTTTTAAATTGTCTTGTAATAGGAACAAAAAATAGAGTTTTTACATCCTCCTTTTACAAAGATTAATTCATCTTTATGTAATGATTACGTAATAGGGAGAGAGGGTTGACCCTTTCAGTGGTTGACCCCTCTAAAAGCAGACTATCTTAATGATCTAGATTAGAGAAGAGTGTGCAAACAATCGACATGTTTGGCAGTTTGAAACAAACATCTACCTCCCCCAAATGGAAGATGTGCCAGGTCCCACTGTGCAAAAATAAAAGTTAATAAGAAGGCTTAGCTGCGACAACAGCTTCCTTCGACTTCAAAGACGCATATTAATTTTGTTATTTTATATTTTTCTGAGATTACTTTTTATGTTTATATTTTGTTTATTTTCCTAATGTTAATTTGTATATATATATATATATTTTAATTTTTATGTTATTGTTATAATAATATTTTATTATTATTATAACTTTATTATTGTTGTTTTTATATTTTATTTATTTATAAAAGCAATTTTTTAAGCGTTTTATAAATTTTAAATCATATATATATATATATATATATTAGGTTTATTATTATTATTATTATTATTTATTTTCTTAGTTTTATTTTATATTACAAAATGCAAAAAGGAAAAAATAAATATCATTGATTATAAAAAATGACATTTGTATGAATTAAAGTCAACATAAATCTCTCCCTAACCCTTGAGAGATATGATTACATTCACTACCTTTCAAAGTAACAATAAATCACAAAGCAAATTATTTTTCTTGCAGAACAATGAGAGGACTCATTCCTTCCATGAAAAAGTTAGACATGAATTACTGCCGCCTTACCTTTAGAAAAGAATACTAGCACCATAAATATTCAGCCAGCTTGCAACAAGCTAATGAAATTTTCTTGAATAACTGACTTTCTTCTGGAACCCACAATTGCTTTGTGCAAACAATATTGTCTCATCGTCAGAAGAAATTACATCAGATTCACGCTTGATGATCAATTTCCAGGAATCCTACTTCAAGACAGGAAAATAGTTAGTGATGTACTTTATCATTGAAAACTTATCTCTAATAATCACAAAACCTGTTGGCCATAGGTGTTATGAAAGTTATATTAGCAAAGATTTTATTATTGGATTTTTTTATTATTATTCTTTACCTACTGCAAATCAGGGGTGATTTTAAGGAACCATACTTATTTAAAAGTGTATAAATGTTGGCGAATATTACCAATTCTTAAAATTCCAACTATAAAATGATTGGCGATATTTTTCAAAAAATATTTTAATTTCCAAGGATTTTATATCGTTTATATAATAATTTGGCGATTTTTAGGGTGAAAATATTTTACCCCATCAAAATTGGGCGAAACAGGGCTTCAAAAAATGCAAAATGGCAAATGTTTTTTGGGAGAAAAACATGGAAAAATAGCCCACTGGTCTAAAATTCACCCCTAAAATTATCCTTGCTGCAAATCAACTATGAGGTAAAAAATGACATAATAAATTCATAGCTTTTATTGTGTATCTGTGAGTTTTTCTTTATACCTTCTTATTTTTAGATTCCACCTATTCTCCATGTAGTGACAACCCTGTAGCTAGGCTTATGTGTTCCTTGTATACTGTAAATGTGAGGTCATGAAATATATCTCATTTACCATTCAATGTTTAAGCAAATTAAACTACTACCTCTCAATCAGTACCTTGGAATTGTTTGAAGAAGACTAACCCATTTGCCCTATCAAATATTTCCATGACCTTTGGGTTAAGTCAAATCAAATCAATATTTTTGGGCTCCATCCGATGCAGTCATTCTTTATTTTAAGCGTGCTTTAGGTAATATCAGCCATATGAGATAAAAATTGACATAATAAATTCATTCGTCCTCACACACTGCAGCTCCATCTATTGTGATATGTAATCTCGTTTTCAAATTAAATAGGACATAAAATTCATTGTATAAACTGAGTCTTCTTCACCAATGCATTAACAGAGCCAGAGGAAGTCATGGCCACTTCAGTTTATAATGGAAACAACAAACAATGTTAGATATTGGATTGCAGACACTAAAAGAGGATCCCAGCCTTTCATTGAAAATGCCTATCATCTGAGCATGTGTGAGCTAATGCCTCTTTTTATTGGTTTTTATTTAGTACATATCTTTCAACAAGGGTATGTACCCCTTCATCATATTCTAATTTTTATGAGCGCAGATATATTGTCATGAAGTTAAATTCTAACGTAGCATTATAGCTGTGCTACTATAATTTGAAATCCAAGTGCATAGAAAAATCACCTACCCATTAGAAGGAGCTCAAAAAAAAAAGATTGAAATAGGTGTTATCCCCAGAAAGCACTTATTGAGCTCTGCACGTGAGTTTACTACATTTTTTGTCGATTTACAGATCCATTATGGATGCACTCATATATTAGGAATACACCCTTTGATATAGAGTCATAAGTACAACAAGGGTTAACCCCATATTAGAACTACCTTTCTCTCAATTGGCGCAGTGTGTAATGTCCTCTTCCTTTTAGGCCTTGAGGCCCAAAACCGCTAACCTATGTGATTCCTGTGGGTTCGAGCGGTTACTGATAGCTAGGGAATCAGATCAGGACTGATGCCATCCATAGAAGATCTAGGGCATCCTCACTTGGTCAAGAAGGGCCACCTGGGCCAAAGGCCACCTTCATGCATGCCATCCGAAGCATTATTTAATGAAGCATGCACTTTTTAGTTCTCCATCCGCATGCATGCAAGTCAACGAAAAATTAGAAGATAAAGTGACCTAATTAGGTCAAAGATTAGGTTTTGCGCAGTTGAACTTTATAAATAGAGGATAAAGCAAGAGGATACCTCACTTATGATTATTATTATTTTGGGAAGCTCTTGGATAGCAGCACAACGTGCAGCACAGCAGTTGGGGTTGGAGACGGAGTCTTTAGATAACAGGATTTCGGCAGTGAAACATCTGTCCTAGTCTTATTCTGGGTAAGCCATACGGGTTCACCATTTGTTCTTCATTCATTCATCAGTTATATAGCATAGGGTATAGATTGTTGCAGGGGCACGGTGCAGCCGTAAGGGGGGGTTTTCAGCCAGAAAGCCCTAATCAGCTATGGGGCCTCCAGATCTCAGTTTCCTTCTGAAACTCAGGCACCAGTCTTATCATCAGCTACATACTCCGGTACTCTGCGTTTATCAGCTCCATCTGAGCTCATCCGAAGCCGTTATCAGCATTTTCAGACTCCTAGGGGCGTGAGCAGCTGCCTCACTGAACCTAGACGCTATCCTTCTTAGCGGTGTCAGAACTTCAGCATACTCCAGCCAATCTCTCTGGCACAGCAAGGCTATCAGCCCTGCAAAATGGCGGATCCATCGGACACCTCCTTCCTTGAGGGCATCACCTTTTTCTTTGATTGGGCGTCTTGCTTCCGGGGCATTCACCGGAGGCAGGAGAGATCAGTTCCTCTCCGATCCAGTTCTCAGTACTTGCAGACTTTATCTGAAGCAGTCCAGCCAATTATTAGTGGTAAGTGTGCATTCTATCTCACAAACTCTAACCCTAATTTTTCCTATAAAATAGGGATTTTTGCATGGCATTTTACATGCCCAGTTGTATCTGCATAATTGTTTAGAAATAGAAAATATAAGGATTTGGGATATTACACAGTGTAAATTCATTTGATATAGATTCACAAGAAGGAATGGAACGATGGAATGGTGGATAGACGTGTTTAGTTTGGAGGTTGTCGTGGATATTTTATATACATCGATTAGATCTTGGCACTCTTGTAAGATCATCTTGCATACAAATTATTGGGGTCCCAGGTCTTGCATCCAAGAATCCTCATTAACCACCATTTTAAGGAGCTGCGGAGTTAAACCATATGGAGAAGAGCATAACCAAGCACATCCAAGGTAGAAGCTATAGAACATAAGAGGTAGCAATGTACTTGTCAGCTCCATAGTGGAAATGAGTTCCTCCACCAGGAAAATTGATCTTATCTTCGTTCACCACCATCCAATTCTGATTTGATTTCTCGTCGGTGAGATGTGTATGATGTATGTTTACCTTCCATACTTCATCTCTACTTGCAGGCCACCGAATCGGCACCTTGTATCCCAGGAGAGGAGGGATCAAGCAGTTGAGGCATCGTTCTGTAGGTGGGAAATGTCTTTCGTAATGCTCCATCACCCCTAAATTTAATTTGAGTTTTAGCTGGTAAATAAGGTTTCGATCCAAGCATGGAATGAACTCAGAAAACCGATTGTCATAGACAAGGAATGATTTGGGTATCACATCAATGATTTTTGTTGCAAAAGCAATGAATCTCATTAGAGAGATTGCGCTTAATCTGGTAGAGAGTTAAATCATTCAGTTTCCTAGATGTAAGGCTAACCAATTTAGATGGGATTCCCCTCCTACCATTGCATTTACGGTTGGCACCAATTGTGGGCAACAAAACTAATCGAACGTTGCAGATTCAATTGGCAGAAAAGACCATGTGGGATGATGATTAACGCAAGGAGGTGAGACCAGTGGAGTAGATCTCGGCGAGAAGACAGGCGCATTACTGAGATTTGTTTGACTAACTTATTGCGTTAACTTCCACGTATATACAAAAGCTATGAATGGAACTAATTAGTCACTATTAATCATGCAACACATATACACTTAACTGCAGTTGGAGGTTTAATTTATCGTTTATCAATCTCGTGCAGGTTTTCTCAACAAGATGCATAGATAATTGTACACCTTGATTCGTGACATTTACTTTATGTATCATTTGTTTTCATGATATCAGAGAGTTCGTTGATCTAAGGTGAATTAGTTGGGTGTTGAATTTTGTTGCTGGTTGTTGAAGTTGGTGTTTGTCTAAATGCACAATTGAAGATTGTGTTTGGCATTACGCTTTCGCAAATAAGAACATGAGTTTTCCTATTATATTATGCTAGTTTCTTTTGGAATGTTTATGTTTGTAGGATTTTTTAGAAAAGGTGGATCGAGTAGAGGATTATCGAAAGATAGGTTGAACGCGCAGATTGAACGATAGGTCGAGAGATCTGCTATTTTAATTTTTATTATAATTTATTTTA